>OU452223.1:19431363-19953378 GCA_911728455.2 Marthasterias glacialis
GTGCAAGCTAGTGAAGAGCTCAACGTTGTAGTGTTGCCCTATATGGACATTGACCTTGGGTAGTTGGTAGTTCAGTCAATGGCACACCTACCCTGCGGTTAACCTGGACAATGAGCCATGCATACATGATGTAGGTCTACGCAAATAGCAAGGGGCCTGGATCCCAGCACAGAGGTGTTTGCTGTGGCACTTGTAGTCGGCAGCAGTGTACTTCTGTTTCAGATTTTAATCAAAATGGAGATGAGAATTGCAGATCTGCTGACAAAGAGAGATGTAACTTTGTCGTCGCACACACAAACAAAACAGGAAACTGCCTTTTAACACTCAAAATTTATACAGTGATTTTCGGTTTTCTAGGGCACTAACAAAAAACACAAAAAAAGAGGAACTCAGCTGATCAGCTGAAATATGCCTGCCCGATGATGATGGTATAAACAACATGTGCACATATATATTTCTTACTTCCTATCTGAACTTATGACAAAACTTGTGCCCTGTCCGTATAGCTGTACATAAGGCCTTTTCACACAACGAAAAATTTCGATTTTGGCCGCGGGTCCGACCCACGTAAGTTTGATAGACCTTTCCACACTACAACATTTCAATCCGGCATTGACCCGTGTAGAGCGCTCGATCCTTGTTGAAACCAACCCTGCTCAGGAGGTGAGTTGAGGATTTTTGATCCATGTAGAGAATTACAAGCCAAGCAAAAAAAAGCTGATTTCACGCCGGGCAGAGTGAGAAAGCAGAGCAGATTTTAATGGTGTTGAAATTTTATGCGCTCAAAACGGATTGTTAACTGTGTAGCTTTTGGCAGGGATTGGAGCTTGGTAGTGTGCAAAGGGACTTGCTAACACAGGTTGCCCCACTTGTTTTTCTTTATAAAAAGTTCTTATACATGTAGTTGTCAGTAAATGCAAGGAATGTATGTACATGTACATGTACTGTACACATGTGAACGAGGACTTGAATCTCGGAGAGAAATTCCACAAGACAATAGATGAATGTATGTAGGTCTCAAAACTTTAACCGATCGTCCTTTTACGATTCACTGATTTATTGGTTGTGTTTTGAACCGGCCCCCCGAAAAAGATCAGGAAGTGACAAATTCTATCACAAAAGAAAGCAACTAGTTTTGGCCTTGTATGATATGATAGATATGAGGTACAAAGCCCCGTCATCTAGCGAATAATTTTCATATTGGAGCCGAATACTGCAGGAGGGTGTGATTGGGCATTCAGGTTGGCCCAGTGGTTTCTTCCCTGCCTTTCACCTAGCTGCGACCCCGGTTCGAATCCTTAACGAAGCCTTTCATGTACGTGGATTGGGTTTTCAGTCCCTACCTGATTGTGTGGGTTTTCCCTATATTAAGAGTTTTCCTTTCACATCTAAAACTAACATTTTTTCATCATCGTCATCAACACAAGTAGCTTATGCCTAAAGGTCACAGTGCTATAGTCGCTTCTGAGGGTCCCTTGGTTTCATTGTTTCATTGCCAGAAAGATAAAACAATTCACAATGATTAAGAGAGGTAGACGAGTCCTGAAACTGGTCAGCAGTCTCCTCTTGCTTCAGAGACATGAAAAAAAATGTGAATTCCACGGTGTTTACATTCTTAGAGGATTTGACAGACTCTCTCTGGAATTTAACTAGAGATTGGATGGTCCACTCTCTCGAACAAGATAAATCAATGTCATTCTTCCGCCATGGGTAACCCTCCCAAATCCTCTCTTCAAATACTATTCATGAAATGCTGAAAGCAAAGGGAAACTAAAAACAAGTCCTGAAATGAGGCAGAATCCTGTCAAATCACGGGCCTGGAGTGGTACTGTCGGGATTCTAAACACCACCCACCGGACTCAGACATCTGTGGTCAAGGGGTCATTTCATTTGCACAACTGTCCGGTCTCCATCCAGTCAAGTTCATTCCAATCGACCCAATAATAACTTTGGTTGAGTCAGCATTAAACACGTTTAGGGATCACAGAGGAAGAAGAACGGGGGGGAAAAGATAATCCATGATTTCCTTCCTTCATGGATAATCTTACCTAAACCTGGACGAAAGATTACTTTCAGTTCCAGTTCACATACCACAGTAGCCCATCTCCAATATCATGCACCTTTAAACTTGTGTACAAGGAAAGAATGAAGTCCCTTAGTACATGTATTGTGTAAGTACATGCTTTTGACAGGTTCTGTATTGCAAAACCAAACTTAAGAAAGCTTTGTCTATAGTTTTTTTTTATACTGAGTTACTATTGTGGTAAAGAATTACCAGCTGCTTCACTTTAACAGGTTTAATTACGTCCATTGTTGTACTCCCATTTGTTCACCAAATTATCAGCAGCAAACCTTTTCAACACTTCTTTCTAATTTCCATAACAAGTGTTCTACACATCACATTCCCTTTCCCAGTCATGTCCACCAACAACGTAGACCTGACATTTCATTCTTGACCTCGAGTGTATATTGGTTGAGTCACTTTCTTTTGAAAAAATTATTTTTTTAGGCCTTATCCTAATCACAATTTATATGCAGGCTACAAAATCCAATAGACCAATGCATTGACGTCATAACGCCGCCATCTTAGAGGTAAAACGATGATGAAACAATGGAAAACGCACATTTATGTACACGCAGAGCACAGGATGGGCTAATAAGCAGCCTTCTTTTGACCTCTATAACCGAGGGCGCCCTACTCCAATGACGTCATGTGCATAAGGTCTATAGCGACAGGCGAGGAGACTGAAAAAACACCTACATGTATGTACATACATGTAGGTTACAAACCTGTTCAAAGATTTTGTTATCCTCATATGGGTGGGACATTACTTCATGAACTCAGATCACACTCGGATAACGCCCAAATGGATTTAATTGATAAATTTTGAGCACTGCAAACATCCTAGCATGCCTAAGTATACACAAGCTTGGAGTCATTACAAGAGCGTGTTTACATATATGCATTAGTGTTATCATGTTATGAATGTTTGGAGTCTGCTAATGGGATTAAATCATACCAGGACACCATACAATAGAGAAATGAAAACTGAATTTAATCAAGTTTGTAACAATAACAGGCCATCTTATATTAACATCACAGAGTAATCCTTGTGCTATTTTTCTTAGATGCAAGCCATTCCTGTCAGATTATGATATCTTAACCAGGCCAGCAACAGTCTTGAAAAAAAAATGGATTTAGCCTTCTGAGTCATTGGAACAACTTGAACCCTAGTATGTCATGGTGAATTGTGTTGAAACGATTTCAATGAATGGTCTTCGAGTCAAGAAAGTGCCAAGGACTAGAAGATTGAATTCACTGGCATGAATGTGTACATGTAGTTCCAATCATCTCACTTTAATGCAATAATTCTTCTGACGAATGACTGTATAAAAAGTGATGATTTGCACAAGTTATGTACTGACAGATTGCCGAAAAATGAAATTTTAGGCGAAGCGTTTACTTCTGATGACTTGAACACTTAACTAAACACTAACAAATTTAACAATTAAAGGTATTAAATAAGGTACAAAAATGTACATAAATAATGTCAGATGTGGCTTTCTAAAAGAATGGAATAGAACAACGTTTTTTAAATTTTCTATGGCACAAAAGAAGAGAAGAGGAAATGGGCTGCTCAACTGAGATATTAATTCATAATTCAAAACTAAACAAAAATTGAAAATAATCATAAATTTTTGTACCATAGGTTGTGACAAGAATGCAAAGAAAAGTCATGAATGACTCGGGAGACACATTCTCTCTAAAATCACCTTTTCCCCAAACTCGAAATTGAAAATGAGTTAACAACGAACACATACCGGTACATGTACCAAGTCACCAACCCACTCCTAACCTAATGACGTTGCATCCCACTACATTATTCATTCAAGGTAACAAAACTTGACAACATACATGCAGCAGTAGTCTAAGCATGCTAAGTAAGCTCAAGTTATCCTGGAGTCAATCCTTTGCTTTCAATTTAGAAATTGATAATAATAACAATTAATATTAATAATTAATAATAATAAAACAACAATGAATTAAACAACATGGTCTTATCACAGGTACAAATTTAAGGCCTACGGTACGGGTCACAGTGTTAGTTACTTTTGCTCTATGCTTTTAAGGATCCCTTGGTTTCATTACCAGAAAGATACGTGTACAATGTTGCTATCGCAATACAAGACAGAAGTTTAGGTTACCTCCTTGCAATCATGTGCAAATAACGGACTTCCTGAACTGAGCTTCTGGACTTCCCACACAAAGAAAAACAGATGGCTTTTCACAACTTAGCTTTATCAAATACTGTATGAACTTGCCAAAGCCCTTTACAAATTGGCACGGATTGAAATTGTAGCCCATACAAATTAAAGTTCTTCGCTTTTTAACTTTTCCATGGATTTTTAATGTAAATTTGTTAGGTAATTTCCAGTTGTGGCATCTCATTTTGTAAGATGACTCCAATATAATTTTTTGTTGTGTTTGTGTTTTTGTTCCTATTACGATCTTGATGTATTTCTTTTCTTTTCTAATGAGGGCCCCCAAATGATCAGCTTCTGCTGGATGGGTCACCCTCAATAAAGATGGTTTAAATAAAAAATAAAATAAAAACAAATTGGCATGGGAAGAATTGGAGCTGGTGGTCAGAACTGGAGGGCAGGGCTTGCACTTCATGACAATCTCCACCAGATCAAAGGGGCGCATTTTGGCCACCCTGACCAGAAACTTCGGTCATCCATGGTCATTGGTTAAGCACTGACTGTTTGCAATCTCTTTGGTGATCAGTAGCAACTGTTACAATTATCCGGTGCCCGTCGCAAGATGTGGTATTGAGCCAATCACTGCAAAGAGATATCTTCTGTGCTTATACACTAAATTTTCAGTGCACAATGTTGCTGCGTGTCAGGCTGACACACATGTCGATAAGTTTTGTGTAATTTTACCACATAAAATCTTCTTTTTAAACTCAAAATACAGAAATATTCATTATAAATGAAATTAAGATTGGTATACATTCATTAAAGTGACATTATAGTTTTCAGCTCGAATCTGTTAAATATTTACGATAAACATGAACCTTGTGTATTTTTCTTCTGGAGAGGTGATCACCAAAATGGCAAAATGTTGAAAGCACGTGTGTGATCTGTGACGAAGTTGCATAAAGTCTCCATTAGCAAATCTTAAAAAGGATGTGTGGAAAAATGTGAGTCCGTCGACCGGATTTTGGCCAGTGGTCCTGTGGGTATAGTGCAGGATTGGGTACAAATTGGCATGAGATGGATTTGGCAAGAGAATGAGTTGGCAAGAGAATGAGTTGACAACAAACTGGCAAGACAAACAAGTTGGCAAGAGAGTAGCTGGGTGCAAGCGTGGACAAATATTTGCCAGTATCCTGTTTCCCTACGGGCTATAACCTTTCTCAATTTAAGCAGAATGTAAACAGTTTTCTTCTGCCCTAGTTTCTTCTGCTTTCCTTCTCTTTTCCTAGAGTGGCCATGTGCCTTGTGATGGGCAACTTATATTTAAAAAAAAAAGTCTTTTTAAATGTCCAGTGGGAAAATTTTTCCAAGGTCTTGTTTTTCTCACTTAATTTCATTGTCATCTCCAAACATGTACTATTGTAAATGCTCAGTACATAGGTATCATTTTAGGCTTTTGTAGTACAACAAGTGAGGTACATATGGGCCCATTTCTGTAAGTTCTAATTCATGTAGAGAGTAAGTCAACACTGGCTGTAGTTGCGATAATCGTAACCCTCCATCCTCCGTCGGGAGGATGGAGGGTTACGATTATTGCAACTACACTGGCTGATGCTGTGATACAACACAATTCTACATGTAAATGAACCTAGTTTACTATATAAACTTGACTTTATTTACGAGGGTTACGATTTTCCGAACTAAACTGTGTAGACTCTACCTCTACTTTCTATTTCTAACCTTATATTTTTAACATTTCTAAAAATTAAATCTGAATCAAAAAATAGCCTGACTATTTCATTGTAACTTAAGAGTCGTATTGACGACTGAACAGTGTCTGTAATGTTTACCAGTGGCGTGAGAGGGACATATTGCCTTCGGGGATTGGGCACTTTTGGGCTATAAAATTAAAAAGCATTTGTTATAAATGAGTGTGGTTGGATATATTTTAAAAGTACAGTATATAATGATTTAGACCAAGTAACTGGGGTGCTGTACTCCTTTTTTGAGATCTTGAGTTTATCGGTCGTACTGCCGATATTCGATAAAGTCAAAATCTTTTTAAAAAAAAAGGAGTACAGGACCCCAGTTACTGGGTATAATAATGGTTCACATAAATATCCCTTAAAATTGTGTGTTTTTTGTTTAATTTCGTGACAGAACAAAGTCCACCATTTTATAGAACCAAATTTCTGACTCCATAAAATGGCAGCCAGTACGTTTTTATATGTAGAGTGTGGTTCCGTTGGTTGTATTTCAGAGAGACAAATTTATGTTTTTTTAATCATTACAACAATACAAACCACTGATAGGTGTTTTACTGCATGAAAAACTCTTCATAAAAAGGATCAACGTCCAAACAGCAAAATTATACCAGATTTGAAGGGAATGTGTTCATTTAACTACAGCATAGACCAAGGGTCCTTGCTCTATGACTTGACTAAAGTAAGATGACCACACACATATCATGCAAGCCGGCCAGAACCGGAAGTTATCTGCCCTCAAGACTAGACTACAGTTTTGAAGCAGTATTAGTATTAATCCATACAATGTGTGTGATACAGCATTCAAAGTTAGCATCGCGTCCGTGTTAATAATTTATTAACAGGGTCGCCCCAAATAAAACATGTTTCACGGAATGTCAGTCTCACATAAACAAATAATACAATCATTCATAATTCATAAAATTGATCTGAATTGTTCATAAGCCGGAATCGCTGTTCTTACCTGAATTTTCCAGACGAAAACCCGACAGAGACTGTACGCGAACAGTTGTCACCGGTCCACGATAACACACACACACGCTCAATCTTCACCGATGGTGTACGGCAGTCATGTCATTGAACTCAATGCGTGAGTGAAGTGAACCAGTGAAGGGAACACGCCCAATTAAAATACCGTTTGATCATCCAGGGTTTACCGATCCGCCAGTCATGGAAAGTACCATGCCAGACACAAGGCGGCGCGGTGCATCCAGTCTTCATTTTTGCTTTTATATTTTGAAGAATGTTCCGTACAAAACCTGCCACCATAACAATTCTTTTTTCACTAAATCATTAAATTTACATTTATTCTTACCGGTTTTAATTAAGTGCGTTATGTACTCAAATGTATATCTTTATTTATATCATTGTGTACCCCAGATGTGGGGCAGCAGGTCTACGGATCATAGTATGTATTTGCTTTTGCTGTCCCTTGCCTATCTCGGGGTATATTGTCCTGCATTTTGTTATGTACTGTTTTATTGGCGAATAAACTAATAATAATAATAAAATCTCTCACAAAATGAGTTTATGGAGTTTGTGGAGGTGTTGTGAAGGGTTTGAGTTCGGCAACGGTTCACTGACACTGAGTGTCTGGATTGAAAGAAGTTAGTTGTTCGAAAACCTTTGATTAGAATAATATACTAAAATTGAAATCAGTTTTTTAAAGTTCTATCTGAGGGGGGTAGCCAAACTCTTTGAATATAGTGTTTATTCATAAAATGTACACAAAATTAAATTTAACAAAATGTGATAATTTGATAAACTAGTTTTCATTTAATTCACTCATCACTTTCAATCTTTGTTAACCCGTCCCAAAGATTTGACGACTATAAAAGCTAAATATTCTCAATTAGCCTACTCAATTTACAATAAGTAACCACCCCTGTATTTTTAGTAAACTCTTTTTGCTAACAATTTTCGCTCATTTTTATCATGTCTCAAAAAAAAAACACAGACTGGACACTAAAGCAGGTTCCCCAAGGCTTGTGTTATCACCTGACTTCTGTTAACAGGTAACTGCAGCCGATTATAGGCTCAGTAATAGTTCGGTTTGCTGCTAAGGTCCAGAGGCCACTGTGATGATCTCAAAGAATTTCTTGACTGGTGTGATGGTTAATTCTTTAGGTTCAGAAATCGGACCAAACAACTTTTTATTGTGGATTTTTGAAAAAAGAGTGAGGATCCATTGTTCGCAATCGGGAAATAGACATTGTTTCAAAGGCACTTATTTTTTATTTGACAAGCTCGGATGAGTGGGATGAAACCGACGAAGGAGTAGTAAAAAAAAGGCGGCATCGCTAATAATATATGTAGGCCTATACAACTATAGGCCTAATTGTAAGTGTTATGTTTTCCATTCACTTCCTGGTCCCAGTCTATAGGCCTACTTTAATTTATAATGTGAACTATAAAAAACAGTTTGAAAAGGAATGTCAGCCTTGGGTCTATCGGAGAGCCACAGAGAATTTGTAGCCATTTAAGTAAAGAAGGACTTGGCGCAATCCATTCTTAATCAGTGGATTGCCACGTGCCTGAAACAATGTTTGAATTACTTCCGTGTGGACGCCGTTTTAGATGACCACTTAGGCGGAAGCTCTCTTTTGTTCCCGGGCAAAACTTCTGAATGATTGATGACGATTCCGCATACTGATGTTTTCATCCGATTTTCAAGTACAATAGAAACTTAGTGGAGGTCTGGTACATCACCTTTTCCGTCCGTAAATTTGTATATTGTTTTTTTTTTTATGTAAAAATTTATGTGTATACTTCTTTTTATTGTGTTTTTTTTCATCAGAAATTTTTAATTATTTCTAATATAAGGCCGCACGATCTCTTAGAATTACCGTAATCTAGAATGAATACAGTTTGTAAAATTTGAATTTGAATAATCGAAGAAAAAACATAAGGCCATGGGGACGGGTTGGGTGTGGTTGCTTACCCACACCCTGCAAGACACATTGTTTTAAAGGAGCATTAATTAAACAAAATCCATTTAATGATGTTGACATTTATAAAATTAAGTAAACAACCTCGAAAAGAAACACCCCAATTTAAACCAACTTTTAAAGACTAAAAGAGTTACGGTTTACATGTTTGGGGATGGTTTATAATGTCATTTTAATTTGACCTGTAATCACAAATTATGCACTACCCTTTGTTCAGGAAGAATGTTTTGCTGAAAGTAATTCAATTTCTAAAAAATATCACATTATTAATATTCCATAAAACAATATCTGACATTCACCGCAATTCCCCCTTGGTAAGCCTACCCCGCCCCTTGTAAACAACCTCAGCTGCAATTTGTTCGATCTCTTTACTACACTATGTTCAATTTCATACTTGAAAGTTTCCAAACGTATATCGAGGTTATGTAAAAGGGAAAATTGCCCACTAGCACCCAGACTTGTATACGTATACTATCTACGAAGTTCTGAAAAGGTACCAGTCTATGAGCGACAACAAAATGGCAGACTCCATGTCAGATGTGAATTCTGCTGCTGATGGAGTAGATTTTAGCGGATTGGCGAGTGCTTCAGCTGCAGCAATGAATCTAGATGTTGATTTGTCACTTGATGATGTTACGGTATGTGTTTGTGTGTGTAATGACTACCATGGCACATTTGTTTATATTTTGATTTGAATAAAAGTTCAGGATCGGGCGGGTGTTTATTGTTGAGTGTTGTTGTTCATGTTGTTGTTGGTAAATAAAAATAACATTTAATAAAAAAATAAAAAGTCGATCATTGCAAACACTGCCATGACTGTCTGGTTGATTTCACGCAAAGATGGAAAGGCACTGTGGGAAGGAAGGATAAAGGTGCAAAAACTGTGTTTTTCCTGACCCCAAAGTGTTGTTGTAATTATAAAATAAAGATCATTCTGTTGTGTTGAGAAAGATGATCATGTTGTGCATTTTAAATAATCTGGGGATAGAGCAGACAGTCATCAGTAAACATTCTCACCTTGTTAATGTGATGATAGATACACAGTCTGGTGGTAGGTCATTTACATAGCATAGGAAAAGGAGGGGGCCTATGATGCCCGAATCTACATGGGTCCAGTTTGAAAACTCTCATCAATGATCACTCTCATTTGTCGCGGTTTAGTAAGAAAAATTTACCGTACCTAACCACCAATGCGTGCGTGCTCTCCGTGCACCCCTGCTGAGACCGTGCATTGACCGGCAGCACAGTGGGGCGCGTCATCATTTTACGTGTAGTGGTCGTCTTTTTAGGAGTACAAGTCATACACAGGTTTGATGATGTAGTACACATAACCCTCTGTGACCTCGTCTTTGATTTTTTGGGGTTGCGACATGTAAAGTGGGAAAAAAAATCCGTCAAAGTTTCGGTCTGTCAAAGTCATCAATTCATTCCCAGAGGTATGTAGTGATAAGTTTAAAACCTATACTAATTGTTTATACATATATCAACAGATGGGCCCTTTATCTTTGATTCCAAAAGCTTCTGGTGTGGTACTTAATATGAATGTACGTCTACTACTACCTGGCAACAACAACTTAACAAGCAACTATATTTTAATGAAATGTTGCTTCTATTCGAGTTATCTAAGATCGGTAATACGAATAAATAAAATAACTTTAAATTTCATGTTATTTTGCAGATTGATGATGATGAGTTTGACATTCCCGAGTTGGATTCAGCGCCAACATTGGACAGTATTCTGAATGAGGTTAGTAAGACTAAGAGAGCTGACAAAAAAAAGTAAATTTGAGTTATCTTGAGAAAGCTTGACAGAATAGCACCTAAGGTCAATATAAGTCGATTGTTAGTTGCTCATCAGCACCAGCATGGAACTCTGGCACCGCATAGATAGAAAAAGTTTATTACTCATTCGCTTACAAAAATGCATATCAAATTACGGAAAAAGGCCCCCAACATCGACTGACAATAACTGTTTTCGGTCAAGTGCTTGCTTGTGAGTAAATATGTAGTTATCTATAGTATGTAGAGTCATTATGAGCCCTAGAAAAATACATAGAAAATACGCCATTGAAAATGAGCATGCATTTCAACAAGGGTCAAAAGGAATGACAAGTTTCCCTCATAAGATGGTTTGACAAGGATAAAAAAATATCATTGGCCTAAATTGAGGGAAATTGCACATTTATTACGTGGTGAAGTTTTACACACACACACACACGTTCTTGACCTTTCTTTTGAACAAAAAATTATGTGTGTCATCTGTGAAGACACCGAGAATATTTTACAATTTTTATGATTAGTTTGACATTAAAGTCATTCGTAAAAGAATGGGTACTTTCTCATTTCTTTCCCTTTAAACGGACTCCTGCTCCAAGTTGGCCAGACTTGAGGAATTAGGTGACAATTTGTAAACAGTTTCTGAAGTGACTTGATGTACAATCTTGAAACATAATTTTCTATTAAACAAAAGTATTTTTAGAGAAGGAGAGAGAGAGAGAGATGCCATTCACAAAGACCTTATTCAGATGAGGCTCAAAACATTTGAATGCATGTGTTCTCCCAAATCAATTTTAGAAGATAAGACCCAAACGCAGGACAAGATTTTCATCTGTGAAGGTTGAAAGACTATTTTTATCTGGCAACTTAGGGCGCTTCCATCGAAGGGTTACGAGGCCAAGCAAGGCCATGGGGTAACATGGGCTGTGGTGACAGTGGCCTCAATGTGACTCCAGGACTGTAAAAGAAGAAAAGATTGATCAACTATTTTTTGTTTGACCCTCTAAGAATGACGAGCCGTTTGATATCGATGCACAGTCTCTGAATCTTTATGGTCAGACCAGCGATGGCACAACCTCAGTATCTGAGCCTAACACACCCAGCAGGTCACCTCATAAATAGTGAGTATACAACATTGTGCCTAGGCTGAAAGCTTTTTGGTAGGTGGAAGACAAAATCTAAAGTGTTGTCAATGTGAGACTTTGGAACAATAGGTGGCGGCAGACTTACCAGGTAAATTTCCAGATTCATGCGCACATTTCCATGAATAATGGATTTACCTGGTAAGTCTGCTACCACCTTGTGTCCCCAAAAGTCTCCCCTCTCACCCCCACCCTCATAAAAATAAAAAATTAATAAACTTAAACAAACAATGTTAACAAACATACAAATAAAACTAAACATACACATAAACAATATACCCCATAATAAACAAAAATGAAGGAAAACAAACTCATTAAACAAAATTCAAGTATATTTTAAACATTTAACAATTTGGGGCTCTTTGAAAGTTTCCAGTGATATTCAAGGAAACTTTCAAGCAATACAGCTGAGAAGAATAAAAGAATATTTGAAGTGATATACCCATAAGTCTAAACCCTAGCATTGCCCTGTAATAAAATAGCCAATAATGCCATGCATTTTAAGCTGTAATTTACAATTTTGTTTAGAAATTACAAATACCGATTGTAGAAACAATAACTGCAGTCAAGGCATACACAAGTTCAAAACTGACTTCCCATAATATTCTTTGGTCACAACTTGAGCTTTCACAAAGGTCATATCAAGATCACATGGTGTATTGTAACCAATACAATTGCATTATAAATTAGGCCGATTTAATCTGCCCAGCCAATACACAGTCCTTAAAATTTTGCCGATTTTAATCTGCCTGAGACACTGCTAGGGTTTAAAACTAGGCATTTTGAGTGATTGTTGTACTTCATCTTAAAGTTCCCATTTTGGGGAAGTTGTTAACCCGTTTGTTTTTGATCTTTCTAGTGGGAGAAAAAAGAGCATACAGTATCCAGTCCATGGCTCTATCATCCGCCATGTTGTACTCAAGAACATCTCATCCCAGCTCATGTCTGCATCAGTAAGAATCCGGTTATTTTGAATATTCAGCAAAAAAAGAGCAATCCGATAAGCCCCGCCCAACCTAGCAACTGCGCTCATTGACGCTGAAATGGATGGACAGCAGGCCTGATTGTTTTCGTTCTTGAAAGGGCAAGGGCACCAAGGCATTTTCTTCTTGATAAAGGGCACCTCTATGAGGACATTGTAAATTTCTATTGGAACATTTCAAGGGCACCAAGGCAATGACCAGTGGGCATGGATGCAATTGCCTCCGTTGCCTCCAGGGAGTATCAGGCCTGGCAGAGTGTACTCGAAATCCACAACGCAGCTATCCTTATGGTGACAGCAAGTTAACACTTTCTAATGAAATGTTAATGCGCGCAGTCATGGTTGTGATTGGTCAGTACAGACAGGGGTGGAGCTTAATTG
Organism: Marthasterias glacialis; assembly: GCA_911728455.2. NCBI lineage: Eukaryota > Metazoa > Echinodermata > Asteroidea > Forcipulatida > Asteriidae > Marthasterias > Marthasterias glacialis. The sequence goes on from OU452223.1 coordinate 19,444,559, forward strand.
ATTGGTCTTTTGATGGATCTTAATGGAATTTGTTATTGTGAGGTTTACGGATCAACCACTGTTTTGTTTGGACTGATTTAAGTTTGTTTTTAATTATTTAAAAAACATATTACTCTTTTTCCTTTGCCCACACCTACTGCCTCAGATACCAATATAATACCAAAAATAGTAATAATTCCTTGAATAGATGACTTGTTTGTCTCTTCAAAATTTGAAAGGACGACATGATTTAAACAAATATTTATCCAGTATGGGTTTTTTTTGGGTCATAGGATCGTGTACAAGCGGGAAGTCCTTCAGCCATGGCAATCTCTCAGTATATAGCAGTAGGAACCTCACATGGGCTTATTCTTGTCTTTGGTAAGTTGGATTAAAACCCCAGCTCAACATTTGTAAACTGACTGTAAATACTTCCATTCTTTTCACAAATCAAGACATGTATAATAAAACCAACCTGTGAAAATTTGAGTTCATTTTGTTGTTATTTGCGAGAAATCGGTAAAAATTCATTCAGCATTTTTGTACGCATTCCTATATGCAGAGTTTTTTTCGTCTCACTGAGACGAAAACTAATTTTGGATCTTGTTTAATTTATTATTTAAAAATGATAACACTTTAGGCAGAAATATTTCCAAGAAATTTTTCCACCATGTAAGGCATATGTAAATCTGTGAACATTTATGTTTTTCTTCTTACCAAAGTTGAGCTGGGGCTTTAAAGCAAAGTATTGCAATTAAAACAATTTCTAGATTTTGTATTCCATAATTAAATATTTTTTATAGGAAAGTACAACATTGTAATAAAATATCTTTTATGTTGTGATATATAATTGTTTTTTTTAAGAGTACAATCAACGGTTTAGTCCGCCATTGTCGAGGTTAAACAAAGGAAATAAACACGTTGTATGCACAACTCTCAACCAGTGATGGTCTGTTTGGGCGCTGTTTGAGCTTGTGATGTCATATGCAAGAGTTCTATTCAAGTCCTCAATCTGCAAGTTTGAGTCCAAGTTCGAATACTCGTGTCCAAGTCCGAGTCATTTGAGTTGAGTCTGAATCTGAGTAAAAAAGTTGAGTCAGAGTTTGAGTCATTGATCATCAGGACTCTAGTTGGAGCATGACTCATCAAAAATGTGACTTCCAGTTGAGTCCATTTAAAAAATCGTTCAAGACTGTCATTCAATTAGATAAAATAAAAACATGTATCCTTCCATTTCTGTAGATCCAAATCAAGTGTTAAAATGGTGTCTTGGTAGTACAGCACTAGGAACTCAATATGGTGCAGTTTCAACATTAGGTATCAACAATGATTGCACTCGACTTCTGGCTGGATTTGCCAGAGGACAGGTAACTGTATTTGTCAAGTAATACATGGATTAATCTGCTGTTAAAATCGTTTTGTAAGTCAGCAATTATTTGTGTAGATACGCACGTGTTATGAGGTGCTATTATACCTTGAACCTTGGTTTTTGAAGGGGCATTTTTCTAGGAAATTGTAATTTTGTATTGGAACATTTGAAAATGGGCACTACGGCAATTCATCACAAAAGCAAGGGGGCACCTACAGCAATTACTCTGGGTTCCCTAGGTTAACTTGAAAATGTAATTTTCTTGATCAATTCAGTCATGGAATTTGTACATTTGATCCTTGATCTAGTTATAATGATACTGGAATGATTAATGTCCCCAATTGGAGGTGTATGTGTGTCCTTCCCATGCTTTTGCTGGAATACTTATAACCAAAAAAGCATTTCAAGTGATAGAAATCAATGCACCAAGTTGCCCAGGAGAAGTGGAACATGAAAGCACTTTAAAAGATACCACGATACCTAATGTGTTATTTTATAAGTTTTGCGTTTTGTTTCTGTATTAGATCACCATGTGGGATTTAACTAATGGCAAGTTACTACGCACCATCACAGATGCCCATCCCCCAGGCTCTGCAGTCCTTCATATTCAGGTATAAACATTGGAGGGGAGTTGAGGGTATACCCTGTAGGATTTCTTCTTGAATGAGTGGTGGCTCTGAAAGTATTCTGTGGATCATTCATAACAAAGCATGGGTGGCTTGGGTGGTGTGTGCGTTAAAGCGCCCGCCTCTCACCAATGTGGCCCTGGTTCGATTCCCGGCTAAGGCCTTTTGTGAGTAGAGTTGTGCATTGGTTCTCTTCTGTGCCACAAGGTTTTTTTTTTTCGTGCCCTCCGGTTTTTCTCCCTCCAAACACTTAGATCTCTGGAAGTGCTCCATGGTAATATGTGGCTTGATGTGGCTGGCTGCCAAAGGTTCCCTTGCATGCCTGTAGCCTGTCCACATTGTAGCCGCGTCCTTCACAATTCAGCTTCTCAACTGCGAGAAAAGATGATTAGCCTCCCAAAGTATTAGTATCACTCTTATGTCATGTTCAACCAGTCCAGTGCAGGGACTCAGTTCTATTGAGTGGTCTAGGGTACCGGACTTGAGTTCTGATGGCAGAGTCATCGGGTTCGAATCCTGGTCTTGACACTTGACAAGATACTTAACTATAAGAGCTTTGCATCACCCAGGGTTCATGCACAGGTAGAGATTGTTGATGTGAGTGATAAGCAACCTGTGTGTCCATTTGGTTGCTGGTGCTGAATACTCCTAAAGAGATTGTTTCAGGCCCAATGAACAGGGGTTGTAACAGTGTAAGGCGCTTTGATACAATGGGTTGAAACGTATCGAATGAACGCCTACTAATAATAGCAAAGTACCTCCACAGCTCCAATGGGATACTCTTGGAGACAGTGGTGGCAGCAGACTTACCAGGTTTAGATCCATTGTTTTTTGAAATATGCACATGTTCAGAACTACGTAAGTAATGGAAATTTACCTGATAAGTCTGCTGCAGCCTGGCGTTTCGAAGTCTCCTATTGATTGTGTTTGGTAGAAAATGTCTGTGGAAGAAAACATTAAATCTTTCATTTTGTGCAGTTGCCAGAGTACTCTTTTTTAGCAATTTGAATACAGAGCAAGAGTGTACATGACTGTGCAAAATGCAATTATTCCAATATAAGCTATCAGTAGTTGTACAAGGCCACCTTCTCTTGTAAACAATATTAGATCATCTTTAAAATAATCTGTCTGTTTACCATTTTTTGTTGTTGAATTGTTTTGTCTCTATAGTTCAGCGATGATCCCACAATGGCAATATGCAGTGACAGTGGAGGCTCTGTGTTTGAGCTCAGCTTCAAACGGGTCATGGGAATGAGAACGTGTGAATCCAGATGTCTCTTCTCTGGCAGGTATAGTAACCAGTGTCTCACACCCCTGGGCAAAGTAAATATCAGTATAGAATGGATGTTTATAGTAAAGGCATCAGTCTATTCTATGTTCAAGCCTTAGTGTGGTTCTGTTAGAAATTGTGTTGGAAACAAAAATGATTAATTTATTTCTCTGAATTGCCCGATTCTAACTACTTCAAATTTTTCAAAATCCACCCATAGATTTACCCAGTTTTGATTTGGTTGCACATCAAAACCAATCATCCTGGATACGAGGGCCAGACGTGTTAGTCTTAACAGAATCAAAATGTTTTGATGTTTAGTTACCACATGCTAAATAAGTCTGATCGATATGGGAAACTTTCTCACCTAACTTTTTAAGTTGTTAAATACCAAGTGGAAGATTTAGAAACCCAATAGTTAAAGTATTGCTCAAATGCTCAATACAGAAAAGGTGCCTGTTTTTAGCTCAGCTTCTGATTCGTCAAAGGATGTCCGTATTGTGATGAAGTCATTAAAGACAATTTTAGAACTTTGATTCCCTGGCAGTGAAGCTTTCTTTTTGGATCACTTCTCCTAAAATGTAAATTTTGTTATAATGTACATGTTGGTCTGTTTTGATTGCTGGTAGTCGTGGAGAGATGGCAACCATAGCACCCCTTCATATTCATAGTACAATCAAGGAGCATCCTATGAAGGAGATGGCCATCCTAGCCATGGCAACTCTCTCTAAGGTATGAAGAGACTTTGCTTGTCTACTTTACTCTATGATGATAGACTAGAAGATAGTATTTATTTTGAATACACATCCAACAGCACAAGCGCCAAGAATAGGATATATAGAAGCTGATGATGAGATGTTCAGTTTTAGAAGTGGGAGGAAAATTCAAAATGGGGAAAGCTACGCAGTCTGGTAGGGACTGAAAACCCAACCCACATTCAAGGCTCCAGTTTGAAACAGGATTGGGAATCAAACCATGGTCCACACAGGTGAAAGGCAGGGAAAGAAACCACTCGGCCAATCTGACCCTCAAAACGTTGAGAAGATGTATCGTTTCTTGTGAGAACTATATCCGATAACGGTTCCAGTAAAGAACCAGTCTGGTGAGTCAGACTTGTGGATAGTGAGATGACAGACACAGCCAGTCTGATCCTCAAAGCGTTGAGAAGATGTATCGGTTCTTGTAAGAACTATATCTGATAACGGTTCCGGTAAAGAACCAGTCTGATAAGTCAGACTTGTGGATAGTGAGATGACAAACATGGTGTAGAGTATACTATAAAACCAAGTCAATTCTTTATTCTTTTAAGCACACCAGGATTCATCAGTAAATTTTGTTTGATCCTGTTGAACTGAGTACTGTACCTTGCAACTCATTAAGCAGAATACACACTATAGTCGTAGTCCAGTTGTCTAAATGTTGAGGTACTGTGTTGGGTTGTGTTTCAGTGGAATTAAAGAAAATGACTCTGGGGATTAGGCTTAAATCCGTCCAAGAAAATGACTCTGAAAAAAACAACAACACATTTGTCATGTGTACAGACATGACAGAGAAAGTTAAAAACGAAATTAAAGAAATTGGCTTTATAACTGAAAGATTGATCCGATGCAATGAAAAGATCTTTACAGTGCAATGTAACTTTTCTTCTTAGAGTAGTGATTATTAATTTTTTTTATTTGACAGGTTTTTATTGTTAGTGTTCGGCCGAAGCTGACTGTGATATTCACAAAACAACTCAAGGTAGGTTTCATTTGATAGTAGCTTGAGTCGAAAGAAACCTGTGGGCAATAGGCTGATTTATTAAGCCCCGCCCTCTATACATATTGACCAATCACAGCATTGGCTACATCACCACTGTACACGTGGCGGGCAGCACAATGTGTCTCTTCAATGCCACACTGCACAACATGGACATGTACGCTATAAGTATGCACACACCCTATTTACATTTTCCAATAGGATTTTATCGTGTCGGACTTTTGTCTGACTTTCAGTGGCGTAGCCCAAGGCTGTGATTGGTCGACACGTAAAGGGGGTAGGGCTTAATGTATCGGTCTATTGCTGACTAATAGGTAGAACAAACAACAGGATGGAGAAGATTTGTAAAAGTTTGTAAAATTGTTAATGTTTCTTGAAGGTACTAGGTAAACTTTAAGTTCTGTTCAGAAAGGACAGGCATAACTAGACCAAAGTGTATAGATCGCTTCTTGATATTGCTAAAATGTGCCTGCAGCAGATTTCACGAAACTTTATGCAACTGCGTAAGTCCACTTGTGCAACATTTAGTGCGTAAGTTGGGCCACTTATGCAATAAAATATGGCACAAGTAGGCTTACGCAGTTGCGCAAAGTTTCGTGAAACCGGCTGCTGGTGTTTTAATGACTGAACTAGATGTCCTGTAACCTTATGCTGTGGTTGATAATCTGTTTCACTTTTTCTCGTACAAACTTTGAAAATGTTCAACCATTTTCAATCACATTGTCCTTTAAGTGCTAAAATTCCGTAAAGCCCCAGCTCAACACTGGTAAGAGGAAAAACAAAATTGTTCACTGATTTACATATACCTTACATGGTATAAAGATAATGATGGGAGAAAACTTTCCTTGAAATATTTCTGCCTGAAGTGTTATCGTTTTTTAAATAATAAATTAAATAAGATCCAAAATTAGTTTTGGTCTCATTGAGAATGTCTATAGGAATGCATACAAAAATGCTGAATGTATTTTTACTGTTTTCTTGAAAATGAAACAACGAAATGAGCTGAGATTTTCACAGGTTGGTTTTATGACAACTTTCTTGATTTGTGCAAAGAATGGAAGCATTCACAGTCAGTTTACTAATGTTGAGCTGAGGCTTTAACGCATTATGTGTGTCTTTGAAACTCCCAAAAGGTTGTATCTTGTTAAAACTATCACAGATTTCCGCATAAATCCAACGGTGCTGAGATACAATGTTTTTTTGCACTCCGGCATTGATATCCTCTCATGCTGTTTCTTCTCAGGGTGATCCATCCACGTTACCTCTCTTGGCCTGGCAGTTTGTCGTCATTCAGGGAAAAGACACTGATCGGGTTGTGGATCCAGTGTTGGCATTCGCAAGGACTAACATGGTCTACTTCTACCAGGTAAAACAAAAAAAGAAAGGGAAATCTTTTGAATGTTTCTTGAAGAAAGTTAAAGATAGGAGGTGAACGTTACGTTTTGGTCAGAAAGGAAAGCTATGGCTAGGATCAAAGCGATTAATGCATTGCAGAAACGGAAAATAAAGATATACTTGCAGCAACACTGTGTGATAGTGTCAGCTCTGAGAAGAGCTACTTGACGACATTTCGACCGGTATACTCTGGTTGTCTTGTGGAGAAGGTATGATCTATGAACATGTCATCATCATTCAGGCAAAGGACACTAGTTAGGCCCTTGATTGTATGTTGTTATCTCTGGTGTGAGAGACTAACATGGTATACTTTGACCATGTAAGTGATCTGTGAACACACACCATCATCATTTAGGCAGGGGACACTAGTTGGGCTTTTGATTCTGTGTAGTTGATTCTATGAGACGAAAACGTAAAGGAATGCGTACAAAAATGCTGAATGCATTTTTACCGTTTTCTCGCAAACAAAACAACGAACTGAGCTGACATTTTCACAGGTTGGTTTTATTGCAAATACCTTGATTTGTGCAAAGAATGGAAGCATTTCCAGTCAGTTTTACCAATGTTGAGCTGGGGCTTTAACATCCTCCCATAGACTTTGTACACAAAATTCCTTGTGGAACATTTCCCTGTGGAGACCTTTTGTTGCTATTGTCTTCAGTCTCCATAAGGTAGCAAATAGGTGTGCACTGTAACAGAGATAAGTTGGACATGATTAAGTTTGCACTTTATTTATCCGCAGGTTTTGTACAGTGACGATGGATTAGTCAAAGTAGTTCCTCTCCAGTCAATAAAGCTTCCATACAACCTGATTGCTCTTCATGTGAGTCACCTCATCATGCATTCTACTAAGGAAACAAATCGCTTAGCAAGTTACTTGTTATAGTGAAAATTAGTGGGACACCAGTCACAGGCACTGTGCATAACATAGCAAATTGGCTGGTAGCCTGTATCTGCTAAGCAAGACTTTTTAGTGCTGAACATTTTTCTAATGTGTTTGACATCGTTATGAAGTTAAACCCTTGATAATAGCACATTTTAATGTGATTTGAGGCATTGCATGGTGGAGTATCGATGTATATAGTTTCTTTGTCTGTAATGTATTCACTTTGGTTGGCTATCATTTCCATAAGGCCATCAACCCTACTAGTGTATATAATTAATATATATTTTGTTATTAGTAACACCATGTGATAATACCACTGATAATGTCTACCTTGCTGGGTAGAATTGTTCAGATAAGAACTTGTCCTACTGTTTATCATCTGCCACAGAGTTTGGGAAATCCGGAGACCACGTAGTGCAGATAAGAAATGGGAATAGGGGACAGATGAGTTTGAATATCAATTTTCTTTGGTCCATCTTATACCATTACCAGTCATTTTAAAATGAAAGTTGAGGGGATATTTATATTCCATCGCAGCTGGAGCTTTAGATAATACCTCCAAATCAGTGCTGATTTGCAAGAGTTGAGTTACTAAACTTGGGTAGAGGATTTTCAACTTGGGTATAGGATTAAAATGATCGATAGAAAAAAAATTTCTAACAAAGCCTTTCTTTTTCTTACTGACCTCATTTTAGTGATTTCTATTCATTCTTCACAGTGGTTCAATCCCAAGACGTTGGTTGCCATAGATACCACAGAGCGTCTGCACCTTGTAGATGTGAGGACCGAGGAGGAGTTAGAGGTCGTTGACCTGGTGGACATTGAACTGGTGTACGGCAGTAGTTTTTTCAAGTCCTTGGCTACGGGAGGAAATGTTAGCAAAGCGATGGTGAGTACAGGATCAAGTCAAAGGTCCAAACCTAGTTACATAATTGTTAAACAGTTTTGGTAAACTTTTTTGTGGCCAATTGAATAGCGAGTTTTGACCGCTCATTCTCATTTGGTGATGTTTGGCCATGTTTGGCCATGTTTGTTTATTTGTTTGTTTATTTATTACCATTCATACATTCATGTATTGGTTGGTCAAACCCAAACAGATTATCAACACATGGTAATAATAGTTGAAACAGAATACAAAAATACAGTAGGAATGGGTGTGTCATCCAGAGAAGGCCTGGCCTTCTGTAGTTGGAGTACCCAGAACTGCTGTCAACAATTACATAATGTAGAGTTATTTTCAACATGAAAAAAAGTATATAATAGTCCAGTGAAAGTAAATTAATAGGAGCACAATCAGATGAAATATTTTTACAGTATTCTGTATAAATTCACCCAAATAACTGCCTCGCTGATTGTAGACAGGAGAAGACCTTATGCGTATGACGCCACTATGAGCATTTGATCACAGGAAAGGGCTGAGGTCAAAACAGCTACAACGCACATTCAATGCTGCGTTTGACCTCAAAAATGGCGGTGAACGCAAAAGGTCTATAACAATTAACTTTCATACTCACAAAATTCTCATACTTGGACAAGTCAAACTCCTTGAGATGTTTTCATGCAAACTGTTCTGGAGTAATTAACATCATCATTTCTAATATTGTAAGGAAGAGAATGGTCTATAGTTATTATTTCTAATTCTGACAGGCTCTTGCAGGTGAGCGTGCTTGCTATCAATCCATCTCATCCTACAAGGGACAACTTGTCATTCTCGGAACAAAGGTATCTGAACTTTAATTTCCAAAGAATGTGTTAAAGTAATTTAGAAGGTTGAATTGTTCTTCAAAAAGTTCAAGTTAATTTATGACAGTGTGTAAACGCACAAGATGAGAATGAGCTCCAAAATTCATGCAGCAGCGCTGTCTTAAGCATTTTTATGGTAACAAGTTTCACAAAGAGTTTTTGTAAAGCCCTAGGTCACGTGTGTTGTGTAATGCACTTAAAAGAACCTAGTACACTTGTCATTAAGAGAAGGGGTTTGCCCTGGTGTTTTCTGGTATGGTTGGCTGCAGATTGCACCACAGCACCTTATAAACCATTACATGGTGCTATGTAAATAAATGGGTTTTTATAATTCAAACATAGAAAAATACTGAGCGCTTTGAGACACCCTCGGGTGTGATAATGCACTATATAAGAACTGTGTAGTATTATTATTATTATTGTATTATTAATCTTACTGCCAGGGCTTTCCTGAAACACACCCCCACCTTCTCGTTACCGAGTAAAATAAAGAAAAGCCCTGGATCTCCAGTACAATCTTTTTCTTGATCAAACCACATTGACATAATTCAATTATTATTATCATCATGGCTTCATTTTGATCTTTTTCTCCTGCAGTCTTTACATGTTATGACAACCAGAGCATGGAGTGAGGTAATACACAAAACATAAATTGATCATTTATATTTCATTGCATCAGTATTGAAGCAGTACTTTTTAAACTTTTTAAAGGAAGATTCCAATGCAAACTTACCTCAAAGAACAATGTAGCCTAGCATTTGGTTGAAGATCACCATCAGCTTGTTGCAGTTTTAAAAAAGGGTATTAAACAGTTTTATTTGATTCAATAAAATATATTTTTATATTTTTATTTGGTTCAATAAAAGTACACTGAAATAAAGATTTACATGTAGCTGAGGTTTAACATACCTCCTAAAATTTGGATCCGAGTTTCAGACTTTTCTTGTCAGTAATGACTCTCACCCATAGAGTGTGCAAAGTCAAAATTAACCTTGACATACATAAAGTAAGAACCAGGCTTTATAATCAGGGCTATACTGTCAGGAGTTTTTCCTGATAGCAAGAGGTTATTTTCTTAGAAGTGAGCTTTGTCAACCATCTAGTTTTTCATTTGTTATGTTGTAGAGTGTCTATAAATCCATTATTGTATCACCCTAGAAGTTCGGGAGGTTTTATCTCTTAACCTAGAAGAGACCGCTACTTATTGTCAAGACTTATTTTATTTCTAATTAATGTTGCATGAATACATGTCCGCTTGAAAGTTCCAAAATGAAAGTTTTGTTTTGTAAATTTAAAATCCTGTCTTGTTTTTCTTTCTTGGAAGAGGTTAGATATCTTGGAGAAGGAAGATAAGTACAAGGCGGCCCTGGCACTGGCTTTGTCCTTCTACAACGGCAGAGCAAAGGCAGTTGTGGGTGAGTGAAGAAATTGGAATGCTGTAATTTGGTTTGTGGTCGCTTTAATAGACAACTTCGCAAATAGTTTTTAGTCGCAATACAGTTATATGGGCATGCATGTGTTAAGCTATCTAGACCAGCATGCACCTTGTTCCACGGCTTAATTTTCCCCATACATCTGTAATTGCGCGTAAAAAGTGTTTTTAAGGGTATGGGTTCGAAGCACAGTGTGGCCCTTCTTGGCGCTTTCATTCTAATAAATGAATAATAAGTGGAGTTGTATTGCATCAAATTGCAACAGGATACAGACTGATATTCTTTACAATCAAGTGAGGATTATTAATAATTTGTGAAATGAAGCAACCAAGGTGATTTGGCACAATTTGCCACCGGACCTTGTCAGAAACACTGGGGCAAGCCTCTGTGCTGTATATGATAAGTGTAGGGGTTTTGTTCTTATGCATTATCCAAGATGCAGGACTTGCAGAGCAACCTGAAGGAGGACAGAGCAATTATGGTTAAGCATCTTCCTAAAGAACACAAGTGCCATGACATTTTACCTAGACCTACGCTCTCTTTTTCTGAAGGATAATGGTTGCTCTGATATTGAGACGTAACTAGGCCATTTTTATAGTAGAGGTAAATAGACCTCTTTCCATCTGCAGCAGTCCTTGTCAGGTTCCCTGAATACCAAAAGGCAAAACTTGTTCTGATTCTCATTTCACCAAAGGGTGCCAGACTATTTTTCTTTCCACAGCCTCAGTTTGGTCAGACTGATTTGTATGGAAGAGAAACAAGATGGCGGCACCGTGATAAAGGTCTATTGATAATATTGATCAAGGTGGTGCTCTTAGACAGAATATTGTCATGGCAAAATATCCCGTTTTTCTGATCATCCGTCGTTTCTTTCTCTGATCAGGTTTATTTGGAAATACAGAGGAGAGAAGTAAAACAGTGGGTGAAAAGGTTAGTTTAAATCAATGTAACTTTCGATGATTAGGTTTTTTGTGTGTATGTGTGCAAAATTTACCCAGGAGTTATGCAACATCAGCCACACAAAAAAGGACAACACAACACTGCACTGCTGCATCAGGCAAAAGATGTTTCCAGCAATTTTAGTGGCTTTTTTAAGGTTATGTTCTCTTCAAAATCTCAATTTTGGAAGTGGGTTTTCTTCAGTTGTTATTGGCATCACATTTCGACCATAGCAGAGTCTTTCTCAGCACAACACACACATACTAGTATATTAGTGTATAGCAGAAGAAGTTGGGTAGAAAAGGCATGGAAATAAAGGAGCAGAATGCAGTCGGAAGAAGCAGAAGATGGGGAGTAATCAGGAAAGAGATTTGGGGGGGGGGGAGGGGTAGAAGGAATTGGCTGGTGTAGCCACAAAGATGAGTAGAAACAAATCAAATCATTTTATTTTAATCACAAGCCTAAGGCGTAAGGCATGGGAGAAGAAAAACAATTGCTAATCCTACTTTTTCAAATTTGCGTAACTGTGCAAAATAAATGGCGAAAGTTCACCCAGAAACTTTGTGTGCCTCATTTCCCCATCTGGAAATCGAGGCTTCGTTCGATTAAATTCATCTGGAAAAGTTCATGAATAACAATATTTGGTGTTGTAGATTTTGGAATTGCTGTTCACTTATGTCGATGTCTCCATGAAGCATGGACCTATGAGGGGGGCAATCCACTTGCTGGAAGAGCATTTTCAGGTAAAGCTATTCTTGTCATTGACCACTTGGGAAAAACTTAATATTTGAATTGATGGTATTGTCATGAAATATAATACTGAATGTAGTCCTGTACTGAAAAACTTGGTTTGAAGACTCAATAATGAAGTGAAATTGTAGCACAATATATATATATATACATGTATTCAAACAATTTCAGTAGTTGTTAATTTTTTTTAAAGTCTTTGTATATACTAATCTGAGCAGCGCTCGTTTATGGTGTTTTACACCACCGCAGCTATGGTCACCACACGCACGCACGCCACGACAATAGCGCATCCATATAGTGCGGCGGCCATAGCCGCGGTGGTGTAAACTCCCATGAGTGAGCTGCTCAGATTAGTCTATACTATGATACTTAACTTTGTTCTTTGGAGTGTTGTGGCCGAGCGGTCTAGTGAACCCGACTCTAGTTCTGTTGTCGTCAGTGTGTTGGTTTGGTTCCCGGTCCAGGCCCTTGTTTCCTTGAGCAAGACACTTGACCATAACTGCTTTGTCCTTTGGATGAGATGTAACGGTGTAAAGCCATAAATCTGTGTGTTGTGTGATGCCTGTAAAGAACACAGTACACTTATCGTTAAGAGAACTGGGCCCAATTTCATGGCGCTGGTTACCAAAACATTCTGCGCTTACGGCGCCCTGTAAAGCGTGTACTCCTGTGGACCGTGGCTGGGCACAAGCGCAGAATTCCACAGTAAGCAGAGCCATGAAATTGGGCCCAGGTTTGCAGATTGTGCCACATCACCTTGTAAATCCATACAAGGTGCTCTGTGAAAGGGTGTCATAATTCAATCATAGCTCAGCACACCTACCGTAAAAACAATTTGATATGCCCGTTTGGGTGTGATAAAGCACTATGGAAGAACTGCCTGTTGATATGATTCGCCCACTAATGACTAAAATATGTGTTTGAACCTCTTGAATATGCTGCCTAAAGTAGAGGTTTCACACAAGAAATGAACCTGTGCTTCAAGCATCTCTGTGCCATCTTTTTAGTTTCTGATGGCAACTTGAGCTGCTGGCAATCATTTGCTTGGGACTGATTGCTTTTGACATTTGATATGACATTAAAACTGGTTGTTACTGATATTTCTTTTTTGTTGTTCTCTTCAGAGAGTTGTACCTGTATGTGTGGACTACTGCCAAATACTTGATAGAAGGTAAAGGCATAATGTTGAGTCAATATAGCAATTTTGACTCTCCGTTTATACAGCAAGATCATATTTTGAACACACAATTTTGTTCTTGCAACTACGAGCAAATTCGATCGAGGACCATAGTTAACCATAATTCGACTAACTCTGAACAAACTCACACTAGCTGACGATGGTTGGACTAATCTAGTCGACTACTCATGACCAGCCTATCGAGGTTGGTCGCATCGCTGGTTACCAATAGCCGTTTCATAAGCACAGTGCAGAGGGGACCAGTTATCAGTAATGAGTGATAATGTTGATTTCGCAATTTTCTCATGGTCGCGTTAACGTAACATGACTAGAGTCATTTGCGCTTCAACTTCCGTGCGCATGCACTGCGTACGTCACTAACCAACCACTAGGTAACCATTGGTCCTTGATCGAACTTGCTCTACGTTGTGACACACGACATTTACTTTACATTAACATCCTGGAAGGAAGACAGAATTAGAAACTTTTTGCAGAAACAGAATTATGTTTTGCAAAAATGGTCCTATGTCTGTATAATATTCTGTTTTTCTGACATTGTGTTCAGACACTTTTTCACATAAAGGGCGCTGAGTTACTCAATTTTTTTTTTAACTCACCAATTGTATTGCATATGTTGATTGTCATTCCTCTAGCTCAGTTCAATAGTAAAATTATTAACAAACTGTCAATAACAATATAATACTGCAGCAAAAAAACAAAACAAAACAAAAACAAAAACACAAGCGGATGGTCAAAATAATTAGCAGGGAATGATTCCAAACAGCAATCATGCATAACAAAATCTTAAGTCTGAACATGTTTTGTGCACATGGAATGCTAATAATGACAGGCAAATGGTGATTCTTGAGTAGCAACTGAGACATTTTATGTAGCATTTTGTTATGCTATCCTGTTGGTAACTGTGACGTAATACCACTGTAAGTCACGCCCACTTCACACAAACTGGCTCCATCGATTGCAAGAAGCCCGTAGGAAATGCATTGAACTTTTTGTCTTTGATGATGTAATGTAAGAACAACATAATTTCTGGACTCACCTTTCAGTTGTGTCTTGCAAAGATTCAAGGTCTTATAAGAAAAATTGGTTTCATGTAAGAACAACATAATTTCTGGACTCACCTTTCAGTTGTGTCTTGCAATGACTCAAGGTCTTATAAGAAAAATTGGTTTCTTTTATAAGAAATGTCTTGGAATGAAGGAATGAGTGTTTTCCGGTAAAATATCACATTAACATATGCCAGTTTTGGAACTGGAAGTAGCAAAAACTTTGGGCGTGCAACAGATGCGCACGCATGTGACATAATGACTTACCAACAGTATAGAAAGGAAAATGTTCACTGATTAGGCTATGTACAATCCAGATGCAACAACGTCATGGAGACTGATTAGATAAGCTGAAGCTTGTAAGAATCGGCCTGTCGACAAACGGACGGGAAAAAAACACAATATAAAGCAAAACTAATACAAACATTTAAATAAAAAAAATGCGCTAGATTAACTGTTTAGAAATGAAAAAAGAAAGATCATCTTTAAATGGAATAAATGATGAGGAACCTGGCAGCTTATGAGGAACATTTTCTCTGGAACATTTTTGCTTTGCAGGGATATTTTGTTTGGGCCGATCTACGATCGTTTCCAGCAGGACAGCATAGCTAAAGGTGTCTTTCTGGAATGCCTAGAGCCTTATATCCTCAACGATATGCTGACGTCCATCACCCCTGCCGTCATGAAGGATTTTGTAGACCATTACAAGACCAAGGAGATGGTGCACAGTGTCGAAGCTTGTATTGTACACATGGATATCGCTAGCTTAGATATTCACCAGGTAACGGAATAGTTCTTGCAACAATGTCTTGAGAAAAGTGTTCTATTTTTATTATTTGTGGAGCAAAAACCCCCAGGCATTTCTTATGAGAGCTAAATTCTACTGAGAGAAAAGAAATAATCACATCATGTCACCGCAAACTAATTTTTTTTATCTTCCAGTACGTGCTGATCCTCCAATCAGGGCCCAATTTCATGGCTCTGCTTACTGCGTCATTCTGCGCTTACGAAGACCATTCGCCGCTTATGAGGTTAGCACCGAATTTCTGTGCTAGCTGTGTAAGCGAGGAATTCTTAGTTACGTTAACTACGCACGCGCACAAGCAAAAATTCCTCGCTAACCCGTGAAATACGCTTAAGTAAGCGTGGAAATTTCTGCTTCCACAAGCGCCGATTATTTGCTTACGGTAAGCAGAGCCATGAAATTGGGCCCAGACTGCTCAACGGGAGTGTGATAATAAACTATATCATACTCCCAGTAGTCTATATTGCACTCTGCGTATTTTGAGTATCGTGCGTCACGCTCCGTATACGGACAGTGCAGAACGACGTTCGAAATTTTGTTCTTCATCAAATAACGCTCAAAGCTGTATTATCGTCCAGTTGACTGGAAGATAAATTTTGCCTCGTGGGATATGGGATGCAGAAGCGCTGTTTTTTCCAGTATTCCTCTCGCGCTTGTGTGATAACTTATAATATAATGTCAGTAACTCATTTCACTTTTTGTGTTCAGGTGGTGTCACTGTGCTGGGCCCATGGTCTGTACGATGCTATTATCTATGTGTACAATAAAGGTATGAATGATTACATCACTCCTTTGGAGGATTTACTTCAAGTACTGGGGCAGGCTGTGACGTCGGGGAAACAACTTACTGGTGAGTGTTATACAGGAGAAGTAGCGGTGATCCAACTATGCTTAGCATGGTGTTAGTAATGCTAATTTTATCAGAGTATAAAGGTTTGGGTGTTGCATCGCCAAATTGGAAGGGTTTTTGTCGGATGTAGGGAGTCAAAGACATATAGTTTTTGAAGGATTGGTTCAGAATGTTATCACAAACTGCAGAGTCCAAAGTCTTGTGTATATACTGGCAAGTCAAAAGACCTACAGACAGGCATTGAAAGTCTACCCCCATTGAATGTCAACCACATTGGACATCGACCGCATTGACTAGATTTCTTTTCTCCTCTTTCAGACCAGCAGATCAAGCTTGGCAACAAACTTCTTGTGTATATAAGGTAAGGATCATGAAACCTGTACAGGTTGCAATTTCTCACTCTAGTATGAGCTTTAAACAATAAGAATTTCTCAAGTATATACATATTTAATTCTAATGGGTACACCATCTCTTCCGGCAGAATCTCTGGCTCTGAAAATAGCCGGTTTTTTTCTTCTTCTAAATGTACCGAGTAGTGTGCTCTACCAAGTTACGATTTTAAGGGTCTCAGCATCGGTTATTGATACAGTTTAATGTCAACCTAGAATATGAGGTAATGTCACATATCATTATTTCTTAATGTCTTGATATGATTAAAGTTGGCAAGGTACAAAACATTAACATTCACTTACCAACCAAGAAATGCCCTGGTACATGTATGATAAATGTCACATCATCTGTATTTTCAGTTGCTGCTTGGCTGGGCGTGCCTATCCACTGGGTGACATTCCCTCAGAGCTCATCAAATCTGTCAAAGAAGGGGTAAGTTCCATCAAACTAGAGTTTGAAATTTCCTCAAATCAAAATTATATTAAAAAGAAACAGTCAATCAAAAGACATTCAAAATCAAAAGTTTGCTCTAAGGCGCTGTGGCACAAAAGAGGAGGACATTTTTCAGTGAGCCTCCTCAAATCTAATCTTTCAGAGGTGTCTTTAAAGTGTGAAATGAACTTTTTGTGAAAAAATAAAATTTGCTGTTGCAAACTGCTTATCAACCACAAGGACCTGTTGTATAAATGCAAAAAAATTGTTAACGGCCTCATGTTTTGACCATAGCAGAGTCTTTCTCAAAGGCTGAGAAAGACTCTGCTAGGGTCGAAATGTGAGGCCATTAACAATTTTTTTTGCATTGACTTTTTCTCTCTGATATACACTTGGAGCTTATTCAGAACTTTAGGATCGTTGATAGAGAGTGTCCTTTCTGCAAAGGACGTAGAATGAGTTCTGGACTCGGCGTAGTGAACATGAGCAGTGAGCCATCAGGGTGTGGGTTCGAGTCCCGGTCGTGACACTTGTGTCCCAGAGCAAGATGCTTTACTATAATTGCTTCTCTTCACCCAGGGGTATAAATGGGTACCTGCGAGGGTAGAGGTTGATATTGTGTTTGAAAAAGCCTTTGGAGCGCCACGGCAGCTCGGGCTGTATACTCCCCAGGGAGCTGAGAAAGATTACAGGAATATTATTGGCCCAATGGCCAGGGCACTAATTTAAAGCGCATTGAAACGTTATTGTGAAATGCGCTATATAAGAACTAGTTTTTATTATGAGATAGTGGTGATAGACCACTGCACACAGTTTCACCATTTAAAACCATTTACATGTTCGTGTGACCGAGCATGGTTGTGTACACTATGATTCGATGGTAAAGCTACAGAGTGTGTACAAAGCTGTGGGCAAATGTGAGGAATGGATTTTTGAATGGTTTTTAAATGGTCAATCAGTAGGAGGGTTAATGTTAATGAAAGCTTACCACACCAATGATTGATTGTATCTTAGGTCTGGAAGTGTCTTACCTCCCTTCACACTAAGCAAGCCAATGAGGAGGAGCATGTGTACCCTTACCTGAGGACATTGCTTCATTTTGACACCAGGGAGTTCCTCAACGTTCTTGCTCTTGCCTTTGAAGAACCAGAGTTTGCTTCTCAGGGAAGGTGAGTGTAACATCAACATCTGGAAAACTTGTCCAAAATCTTCAAGATTTATTCAAAGAGAATAAGTGTCAGGTGAATCTTCGTTTGGTTTCATAAAGATTTGGTCTCATAAAAACATTTGGTACTCGATATGTGGCAGGATGTACCACCTCCTATTGTGTCTTCATTGTGTTCTGGAAATCTCTGGAATTCTTTTGAGGATTTTAGGGGGGGGGGGGTACTTCTGTACAAGAGGGGAAGAATGTGTTAGAGTATGGGAACATTTGGGGGGGGGGGCTTCCTCTGCCACATATCGGGCATGGTATACTTAAAAAGTAGTGAGATGAAAAACTTCAAAAGTAAAACAGGACAAAATATACCAACAGACAAATAAATTAGGGAATAAGAAAGGGCAACGTGGAGTTGGGATGAAGGAACAAGGAAAAGACAAAGGAAAAGGAGCATAGGTGATGTTACAACACAGGGAAAACATTGACAGGAACCATGAGGGAAAATGATACAGTAGGGAGATTGCATCCAGGATTTGGATGGGCACATGTGGATGGGACGCAGGCTGTAAACAAAGGTTGCACAACAAGAGACGGGAAACAGTGGAAGAAAAATGAAGAGGGTGCCATCCGGCAGGGGATGGGTGCATAAGCGTGATGATTTCTGTGTTCTGGTTGAATTGAAAACAAAAACAAAAACAGTGGAAGAAACATCAGTAGGGTTATATTAAACAGTAGATGTACGAAGATGCTGCTGTTCCTATTGCACTGGTTGAATAGCTAGAGACAAAAAACAGTGAAGGAAACATGAGGAGGGCTCCATCCAACAAAAGATGTCAACTGATGATTATGATGATGACGAACTTAAACAAATGTTGCCTTCCCACCCCTATCATCATAATAAGGTTTGAAATGATAGTATTCCTGTATAAGAGTAGAGGCACAATCAGATACTAAAGAGAAACACTTATAATAATAATAATAATATTACAATTATTTAAAAAACGCTTTCCATGTCACAGATATCACAAAGCGCTGTACAATATTAAAAAATCCATACAGAAATAAGCAGTCAGATGGATTAATGTTTCATATTTCCAAGTAAACACTTCACAATTTCATAAGTGATAAAGCGGTAAATGTTTTATTTTACTTTGATATAGTTCGTATGCAGCAGGCTTACAATCTAAGCAACGTATTGTGGACATCTTACTCCAAGTCATGGTGGAGAGTATTGGCTTCTCAGTAAGTGTCATTACCTTCTCAATAGACTAATCCGAGTAGCTCGTTCATGGGTGTTTACACCACCGCAGCTATGGCTGCTGCATGCATTCATCGACTCACACGCACTGTGAATCCTCCATGCTGATTGGTATATATGCGCTATTGTCGCATCGTGCAGGTGTGCGGAGGCCACAGCTGTGGTGGTGTAAACCACCATGAACGAGCTGCTTGGATTAGTGTATATCCAAGGCTTTCTAATACAGTTTCCCTTATCTTGACCAGCCCAAATCCTCCACAATCCGTTGCATTTTTAGGATGTGGCACTGCATAGCCAAACCATCAGCCAACCCATCAAGGCCCCATTGATTGCACCTTTTTCCAGTGATCTAGAAATTAGCACTTTTTTATGAGTGCTTTGAGACACCCAATGGGTGTGATAAAGAGCTATATAAAGGAGCAATTCAGAATTGGTTTTTGCTAACAGAACAGTGTAAGCACTTTATGTAATCCACCATATACCTATACTGACAGACCTGTGGAAGTTTGAGATCAATCGGCCATTTGGGTCACGAGAAAATAGTGAAAAACCGATTACACATTTCAATGAAGTCGTCATGAATAATAAAACTCTTCTGAGCGATAAACTCCAAACGGAAAACTAGTTTATCTATTTCTCATCAAATGTGGCATTTCAGACAGAAATATTTCAAGGGATATTGTCTATTATCGTCATCATTATACCGTGTAAGTTTTGTGTAAATCTGTGTATATTTTGTCTTACCAATTCTGAATTGCTCCTTTAAGAACTGCTTATTATTGTTATCTTATAATGACGGATTATTTAAAAGTGGAACTTGCTCTGCCAAATGTGACAGTATCATCTGGAAAAGTTTGGAGAAAAGTTGTAATGTTTTTGTCTTGGGGTTCTGTTTCAGCCGTCTCAGGTTGGTTGCCTGTTCACATTCTTAGCGAGACAGATGGCCAAGAATGATAACAACATTGTCGTCAATCGACTCCTCTTTGAACAGGTAGATAAACATTCCATTTCACCAAAGGACTTTTTTGAATCAAATTCTTGAAATAATTCTCAATTAAATTTGTTTTTTTCTCAAAGAGGTAAAGTGAGAGAGCAATAACCAAAATCTCTTTTTGGATTAATTAATTATTAAATATATTTTTTTATGATATGCAGAAAAAGTGCTCAAGTATTAAAATTGATATGCACATTTAATTTGATTCTTTTTTGTATGTAAAAATTCTAGTACAGTACAAAAAAGTTGTATTTTTTGTTTTATTTTAATTAAGGTTAATACAGAAAAAGGTATTCTGTGTCCATATTTACTGTGATCAGGATATTTTGATTTGGCACTATTTTTAGTTCATGGCACAGTCAACAGTTTTAAGGAAGTGGATTTGTTTTATTCTTTTAGTAGATGAGAACTAAGTCTTTTAACCATTTAGGTTGTTGAGTTTCTCTCCAATCCGAATGACGATACACGCCATGAGGAGAGGGAGCAAGCTTTGCTGCAACTTGTCAACGCAGGAGGACTTGAGCAAGTCGATCAGCAGAAGCTTCTTCGTCTGGCAGAGGGCGCCAAATTGTGAGTCTTGTGAACGATGAATCCGTTCAAACTTATTCACTCGTAAAAGGTCATGGTCAAATCTCATAAAAGCTGTTCTGGCTGAGCATTTTATTTCAGGCATGCAACTTTTCAGTGGATCAGCTTGTTTCCTCGGTTTTCTTTAATATTGTCAGAAAACTTCAAACCTCCGTACAAAGTTAAGTGTGGTTGCATGTCTGTTGTTTGCTGAGGAGGGAACCAGTAACAAGCAATGTACATTGCAAGGCATTTTTGGCTGGGAACCAATCTCTGTCAAACAAGTTACTCGAATGCACCCTATGTAAAGTAAATTGCTAGTTAAAAGGTTTAACTGACTATTTATTTTGTCCGCAGTTATCGCGTGAGCGAGCTTTTGTATGAGAAAAGACGTCAGTTTGATAGGATTCTACTCTGCTACCTCAGGGATCCAGCTAGGAAGGTGAATACCAGGGAAACTAGCATTGTTTGCAGTTGAACAGACACACTGCTCACTCTTGTAGGGTTTGCGGTAACCAATGGAAATAGTCTCTCTTGAGTTGTGGTGGTTCTGATAAAGAATATTAACGTCTCCTGACAAAGGCCAGATTAGACTAGTGTACCATGAAACTTCTTTGTGGTGTTGGGTACGGTATTTCCCTCCATATCACATCCCCTGCATTTTTTGTCATTGCCTGCCCACCGTTTTTTGTTGTTGTTGGGTTTTTTTTTCATGGGGGTTGGAACCTCACCTCCACCCCTGTCCTCATGCCACTGACATTTGACGAGGTTAAATAATGTGTGTATAAAACAAGAACAGCTGGATGTACTTTCAGTTTTGGCACTATTTGAACTTTGGAAATTGTATGCAAGGATTACAAGGGATCTTTCGATCCGTCTAAGAACTATATTTAATGGTGAAATCCATCTAAGAACTATATTTAATGGTGAATTTATCCCTCTGCCCATTGCAAGTCAACGTTGAAGTGTTTCAAATTATATTTGAAATGTTTTCGGTATAATTATTTTCTTTTCAAAACAATATACCTTGTGTAATTATAAATAATATGCCAAAGTTAATCTGTATGAATAAATTGATTGTGTTTATTGTAGCATGCTGTCTTTACCTATATCAACAACGTCATGATGGAGAGCTGTTTTACAGACCCTGAGAAGGAGGCTGTGCAGAGTGAAGCCCTCGAAAACCTACAGGTATTGGTCTATAAACCTATTGCTATTCGTAAAAACCAACCAATCACAGTGTCTGATTTTAATGGTTGGACTTTTGTCAGAATTTTAGGCACACAGTCGTTGTTGTGATTGGCCAGTGCATGCAGGGGGAAGGGGAGGAGGAGGAGCTTAATGGAGTAGTTTATTCATCAGTGGAACCGAGGCAATTAAATCTGGGTTTGGCTTGGTTCGGGGATGGTGTAATTTGGCAACTGGCAAGGTACAGACTGACAGCAATCGATCAAAATCAAGCAGCCTGCTGATGGATTTGTGAAAGATTTATAGAGCCTTAAATGGTTTTCTTTGATTGCTTACCCAGGATTTAGTAGCAATCGACAGCAAAGAAACTGCCCAGCTTGTCCTCAAAGTATTTGCCAATTCATTGGATGAGATTATCGACAGACTTCATGATCGGTTACATCTTCAGTATGAATTTCTGCAAGGTGTCTTTGATTATCGAGAAGCAACAAGCACCGCCCTTGGCCCAAAGGTAATAATTTTAATTTGTTTTTTTTACCCGTACGCCAATGTGTGATAGTTAGCATCGTATTGACCCCTTGCACCAACATCACATGTGACTACTGACAACCACGCTCGCCATTTTGGGAGTCAAATTGCACATAAAAATTATTGTAAGCATGTAAACGACACATCACCTAAAATGCGCACTGAACAGTGTAATCATTGAGGTAACAAAGAGGACAGATGGTGTTGAATATTTCACAGATTTTCGACCATTATGCGGGGGTTATTGTGTAATCCCCGATTCCAGACCTTAGTCCTTTTGTTCCAAGAAGAGGATTACGAGACATCGAGAGGCTTCCGCCATTTTTCATTCATTGTATTTCGGCTCAATTGGGGTAAGTTGAGTGAACCGAGTTTCCAGCCTTTGGTTCCGGATTTTAGAACAATCCTCAGCTGTAGTTTACGGCCGAGGATTTGTAATTTGACATTTTCTTGAAAGAGAAAACAAAAATACTGATGCTTCAAAGAGAGTATTTGTTCTCTTGGCTTTGTCAAGTCAAGGTTTCTTTGTACCAGCAATTCTCTCAAAGAAAAATGATTCTAGCAGTTCCGAGAAAATAACCCTGTCAGCTGGACGGGAAAAAATGGAAGATTTACGGCTTCATCTCGTTAACATACGTGTAGCTACTCTTTGCTTATAGAGTTCAATAGAATGAAGTCTTCCCTTCACTAATGTAGGTGGAAATCACTGCTTACAGATTGTCAGACATAAAGTAAACAGTTTGCCGAAGGCAATCGGTGAACTGATCTCTTAGCCCAGGAACTATGTGTCCGTGATGCGTTAAGAGTAATGTGTAGTGAGGGGAAATCAAAATGTGTGCTACGGAACGAATAATAATAATAATAATAATAATAATAATATGCAGTCCTTATTTAGCGCTTTATCACACCCGATGCAAGGTATGATGAGTTACGTTTTGAAGTATGAGACCTGTTCCTTTACATAGCACCATGTAACGATTTTATAAGATGCTGTGGCGCAATCTGCAGCCGATCAAACCAGGAATACCGAGGCGAACCCCTTCTCTTTGTGATAAGTGCACTGGGTTCTTTTGCATGCTTTACACAACACACGGGACCTATGGCTTAACTTCCCATCCGAAGGATGCAACATTAATGGTTTAAGTGTCTTGCTTAAGGAAACACCTGACCGGGACTCGAACCCACACTCTGCTGATCAGAAACACCAGAGCTTGTATCCGGTGTTCTTATCCACTCGGCCACAACACGCTTTACAACAAACACATTTCCAGTAATGCATAACCTGTTAAAAATTCAAACTCTCAGCGAAGTGATTGAAACAGATGACTGTTCACTTCTACTTCTAAGATGCTGAACTAATTGTTATGGAGTTTAAATCACTTTCCAATTTATGATTCTTTCTTTCTGTCTTTCCCACTAGGAGCAGTCGCAGTCTGACCCCGCCATTCATGAGAAGTACATTGACCTTATGTGCCAGTTCAACCCTAGTGCCGTCCATCATTACATCAGGAATGTGGAGGGATATCGTCTGGAGGAGACGTTGCAGGTAGGTCAAGTTGGGCTGATTAACCTACTCAGTATAATATATTTATACACACTGATGAAAAAAAGTAGGCCCATAGAATTGATTATCCAACTCGGCCAACTCAGTGGTTGTTAATTTCTAAAGTATGTCTTAGTTACTCAAATTGTAAAGCAAACTAGAGTTAACAGTTGATCCTTTTTATGAATGTTATACAGTAAATACATACAAGTATTACAGACTATTGCACGGCCAAACATCACTAAACGGGAACAAGCGATCACAAGGCATTTGACTGGTTACCAAAGTCAACCAAAACTATTAAGCAATATGTAACAGACAGTTGAAGTCAATGACTGTATCACACCTACAGGTACCATGGACTGCACATTTCTTACTTAAACCACATAACACATCCACTCGTAAACCCAAAATTTGTGCAACATTTTGGGCTACAAAAGCCAACAAACTTCAAACTACATGTATAATTCCGTAGATAATCGTTTGCATAGATGAGACCCTTCAACATGCCTGAAGTAATCCATACAGGTTGAATTCAGTTAATTTAGCTTGAAATCTGGCTTCTGCCAGTTTGAAAAAAAGGTGAAGACCACGTCGCCATTTTTCTACTAGCGAGGCAAATGTTTGCAACAAGGGCATGCGATCAATATGCAACTGACGTGTGTAATGGTGTATATATTATTAGTGGATTATCTCAAGTTTGCACTCTACCAGTTGTGAGAAAAATGTCTTTTTTTGGTCCATTTTGACAAGCTTGCTTAAAACAAATGCCAGGTACATAAAGACCGTTTCCAATGTCACTCATGAATCTGAATGAGCTCATCATCGCAATCAACATTTGAACCAAACTTTCACTGTGTTTATTTTTTATGTCTCCTCCCCCCAAAAAAACTGCATAAACTTGTTTTTTATTTGAGAGTGATATTTTTTCTTTTAGATTGTGAGACGTCGCAAAATAGCAGATGCAACAGCCTACCTTCTTGAGATGGCTGGTGATATACAAGGAGCTTTCAGGATTATGCTGGAGAGTCTGTCCAGTAGTATTCGCAGCTTATCTGATACAATGCAGTCAGACAAGACGACCGATAACACTAAAGGTATATATAGACATTAGATCTAATGCATCAACATGTGAGGGCGCTGTTCATTAAGCTTTTAGGATTATGCTATAGAGTTTGTCCAGTAGAAAATGTAGCCTATGTGATACAATGCAAGCAGACAAGACAACTGATAGCATGAACAATATATGGACATTAGATTTAATACACCAACATGTTAGGGCGCTGTTCATTGAGCTTTCAGGATTATGCCAAAGAGTTTGTCCAGTAGTGTCCGCAGTCATGTGATACTGTAACGGAACCCCCCTCTGGAATTTCGGCAGTCGTGGGAGTTGTTCAATAAAGGACCGATTACTGGAGCAAAAAAACAATGATTTTTGTTGCCTCTATTGACTCCTTGCACGCACGTCACACGCGGCGACCGTGCCACATTCACCATTTTGGAAGTCAATAGGTTTACGTGTAAACGTCGCGCCGCCTAAAATGCACACCACACTGCATAACACACAGTGACATTGACTTCCAAAAATTGCGCAACCAAGACGATTGTGATTGATGACATCAGTTGAATTGGGTCAATATAATTTCTTTGCGACTTTTATTCTACATAGTTTCAACACTTAATTCACAAGAAAAGGCACTGTTGACTAGTTTATGAATGTCATAAATAAATAGACTGTTGAACCTTTCACTTCATGGGGTGGCTATCTACGACCCGTGTTTTCCTAGAACAAATTGTAAAAGTAAGAAACTCTACGTCAGCCCAATATGTTCTCTGCACATTGTAGCAATGTTTTAAGCAATAATGTGGATGAAGTGGGACGAACAATCAGTTGAAATCCAGGGCTTCGCCCAGAGTGGATAACAACAACTTGCCCCCAGATTAATCCCCCAAAATGTTACCCTGCACAAGAAGCACACTGTCAGCTGAGAACACAGTGCCCACCCAGAATACATTAGCAAACATTGTTAAGTATTGAAAGGAAATGGAATTGCTGAAACGGACCCAGAGTATTAAAACGATAAATATAAACTTACATACAGAACCGAGAGCATGGCGATGACTAGAGCAGGCTAGTCGAAATGTTGAGACAAATTAAAGACTCACTCCATGGCAGTGAAGCTAATCACTAGAAGTCCCCTCGATCCTCTAGTAGTAGTAGTAGTAGTCCCGGCCAATTTCCTGCCGCCCCAGGTAGTACTTAATAAGCAGGACAGTTCATTTCAGAACTAAGTTGTCCCCCCAAATAGACCTTATGCGTCTGACGTCATAAGACTCGTAGAGATATGTACAAGCAGCGCCCTCACTGAGGTCAAAACGGCCGTAAGTTTACTGCAGGAAAACGGCTGTGCATACCCTCTATTCCAAAATCTACTCCGTGGTAGTAGAATAAATAGAAGGACAAGTTCTCACAAGAACTACTGTACAGAGTAGATATATACACGTGGTGTTACCGCAAACCAAACACACACAGAACCAAGGTGGCACTACATTACATTGAGAGTAAGGAAAGAGGCAAACATGTCACCACATGAAAACCAAGCCCTAAAAACACGGACCCAGAAATCTGACATGATGCTCACTCTCTGGTCTCCCAGTCACAAGTCCTTAATGTTAAAATGTGCACAATGATGTTATACCCAAACCCACCAAATGTGGAGTCCAAAAGCACTTAGCTAAATCACACAAAAAAGTGAAGAAACGACTTTGTAAGAAACCACCCAGTGGTGTCTAAAAACACTAAGCTAAATCACAAAAAATAAAGAAAAAGGGCTTTGTAAACTCTCAGTGCTAGACCCAGATAAAATACAATAAGTCAAGAAAATACTGAAGACCCAGATAAGGAGGGACAGGCAACTCCCAACAAAAGAGGGTTTAGCATACCTCTCTAGAAGCATACTAATGGGTTAATTAACTAATGCTGCAAAGAAGGTCTGACTTTGGGTTCAAGAATTGGTCAACTATGGACTGCCAGTTCTAACAAACAACACCAATGACTTGTATGCCAAAAATATTGTGTAAATTTGATGGAACGCAAAATGGGCAAAAAAGATCTACAACTATTTTTGTTACAATACAATGCAGTCAGACAAGACAGCTGATTGTGCTCAGGGTATATGGACATTAGAATTAATACACCAACTTGTGAGGGCGCTGTTTACTTAGCTTTATCTTCTGTTAAAGAGAAAGTAGAACCCCCTGAAAGCACTTTATTTGTAAGTAGATCTACTTAAACATTATAGAAATCAATTTTGGGGTGAACAAAGAAAAATTGATTGGAGCAGGGTTTGAACCTGCGACCACTGGTAAAACATACCAACGCTCTACCAACCAAGCAATCCAGCCCTAATGTTTGCGGTCTCCCTATTGACAAATTAGGGAGACCACAAACATTAGGGCTGGATAGCTCAGTTGGTAGAGCGTCGGTACATTTTACTGGTGGTCACAGGTTCAAACCCTGCTCCAATCAATTTTTCTTTGTTCAAAATTGATTTGAAAACCCAAAATTGATTTAAACATTTACCCAGTGAGCTTTCCTTGTGGTTTATCTGTTTATTGCTTGATAAACATAGAAATGACAACATTTTAGCAAATGGAACAGAGACAGTCCCTTGTTCATCTATTCAGGTTTATATCATTTCTTTTATAATTTCATGAGCTTTTTTTTTTAACTTGTAGATCCAAGTGTTGCGATTTGTGGCATGCAAGCTGGCTTGATGGTCATTATTCAACTGTGTCAAAGAAACTCTGCTAAACTAGATGAACCTGATAGGGAGGTGGGTATAAACCAAGTTTAAATTAACATCAAAGTCGCTGTAAAGCCAATGAGCCTGACTCAGCCTTGTGGTTTTTTAGGATTTTCCTAATTTCAGGAATATTCATGCCATTGATCTCCATGCACTTTCAGATTTTGTAGAAAAAGAGTGAAAACTGCCATCATAAAGATGAAAGACTCTTCCCTTGTTTTCTGACCAAACCTTCAGATTTCAAATGATGCACATACATGTAGTCTGTAAACCTTTAGATGTCACCTCATGAATTAACAGGACTGTTAACCAGGTTTGAATAGTCGTGTGTGCCTTAACTTGGTTTAACTTGTTTACAGGTTTTGTGGTTTCCTTTACCGGATCTGATGATGGCTTCACAGAGGGAACTTAAGTCAGTTATAGTTATGAATAACCAGGTTTGAATAGTCATGTGTGCCTTAACTTGGTTTAACTTGTTTACAGGCTCTCTGGTTTCCTTTACTGGATCTGATGATGGCTTCACAGAGGAAACTCAAATCGTTTCTTGGAGACGATCATTTTGAGGGTACGTCATTCTAGTATTAGTAATAATACTAGAAATAAATAATTAAATGTGAAATTTAAAATCAACATTAGCAATACTGCCTTGCTCAATCTTAATTTGGAAAAAAGCGGAAGTCTGGTTTTTTTAGCATTTTGAAGTGAGAAAGAAGAAACATTTGGTTTAAAATAGTTATGTGAATAGTATTAAAATTAAAGTTATGAAACATTGAGAATGTGTTCTACATTTATTGAAATCTTTGTCGGTTCTAAAACCCTTTGCTTACTACATTGATCATCACATCTGATAACTACAAGAATCTTATTTGCATATAGTCGTGTTGGTGCAACAAGGGTCGTAACTAATTCCACAAAAAAGTAGTAACTGGCGCGAACACGTTCCGTGCAATACCGGGTATCTCGGCATCCAATAACTTTGTGTGTACATCCGGGTTATTTTAAGCGAGATACAACCTTTTGACATTCCAAAACTTGCTGTTCACGAAAACGATTTGTTGCATCGACAGGACGATATAGCAGGCAATGATGAATATTTGAATTGAATATAATGTGTCTTCAAAATGTTCTGAAAGTCTTTTGTAAATTGTTTGATTTCAGCTTTTAAGGACCTGACGAGACATGTATTAAATAGTATGATGGGATATATTGCACTGCCAGCTGTCTTACAAAAAATAATGCAGGTAAATTGCGAAAATGGTTTATAAAATTCTTCTTTTAATATCAATAAAACTACCCCATTCCTTATTATTTTTTCTAAATTATTTTTATTTATTTGGCAATTTCACATAAAAATACAAGAATATATACAAGAGGATAAAACTATCCCATTCAGTACCAATCTGTTTTGCAATTTTATAAGACAGAAATGAGAGAAAATATTTGGGGTTTTCTTTTCTCCTAAGGACCCGACTTACAGCACAGGGAAATTTGGTGAAATTAAGGAACTGATCCTTGGGATGCTGGACACCTACAACTATGAGAAGGTAGGCTTTCATAGCCCCCATTTTTGACAATTTTCGCAGAGTTCTGGGGCAATTTGTGGCAACCCCGACCAGAAATATGTTTGAGCTTCAGTCATTGATTAAGCATTTTGCGGGTTTCCCTTGTGCTCCTTGTCTTTGGACAAGGTTGATGGTTTTTTCAGGAGCTTCCAGCATATATTATTAATATTATTAAAATATAGCAAAATAATTTTTTATCACCTAATATCTCGATATCTTTTCCTTCATGCAGACATTACTAAGGACCACCAACAATCTCCTAGACCATGATCTTTATTGGTCACTCAATAACTTGACTCAAGCAGTCAGTCGTGGATTGATCCCTCGCAAGGAAGCGTGCTTCATCTGTCACCGTAACTTTGCTAAGATTGGAGAGGATGAATCTGTGGTCGTCTTCAGGTATGGACGACAAATATTTTTCCTCTGATTATGTTTTTCTCTGTACTCTGTACATTTTTGTTACACTGTTGTGATCTATGTGTCTTTGTCCAGTCGTTAAACAAGTTGTATTTAATATGTGAATATTTTGTCATTTTAAATGTTTGTATGTTGTCTGTGCAAGAGAAAGGGATTGACAAATGTTGTATTTCTAAATTTTTTGAAAATCAGCTGACAGACAGGCATGTTTTTTTCTTTTCACTGTTACAAATGAAACAAAATCTGGGTTTACATCTCTAAAAATGCTGCCAGCTTGAAAGTTTGGAGTCTCTGGATGGTGGTGGATTGATTTGGGTTTTTGGTTTGATGCATGTCAGTCACCACATCTCTGAGAGTGAGTTGTTGGGACGGTTCTTTACAGGAACCGTTATTGGTTCTGGTTCTCTCTACTATTGCATATATCTCCTCATCTTTGCAGCTGCGGCCACACCTACCACACCCAGTGCCTACACACGTCAGGGTGCTCTTCCATGATAGAAGGGAAACAGCACTGGACATGCTACCAGTGTTACAGCACGAGACGTACAGGCAAAGCTAGACTACTCAACGTAAGAAAATCTGAACACTTCGCCAGCGTGGCAGGCGAGAAAGGAATGGCGGAAAGGGGATCAGTCAAGAAGAGCGGGGGCGCCGTGGCAGGAGCCAGTGGAAGTTCTGAGGTTTGTTCCTTTTTTTAAGTTTTTGTAATACAGACTAAGTTGTAGTACCATAAGAGAGAGGGTAAATCGTTATACTTGGATGACTTTTTTTATTTTTTGGGGCACTGCGCCCATATATCCCAACTGAGAACCTGAATATTTGTTGACTTTGTCACGTTTGACCCCATTAGCTTGTTTACATTCTGCCCCTTTGTTTCTGGAATGGTCTGGCAGCAATATGTGCCACCTCACCTTGTATCCCTTTCAAGGTGTTATATTATGGTTGCTTCGTCTCATAAAATCATCGAGTTGTTACACCACCCATTCTTTTCGGAACCACCACAACTCAGAGAGAGATTTCATGTACATGGTGTTACTGCAAACCTTACTAGATTGTATCTTCACCATGCAAAAATTCAAATCCTACTCATGTACATGGTGTTACTGCAAGCCTCACTTGATTGTATCTCCACCATGCACAGTTTCAAATCCTACTCATGTACATGGTTTTACTGCAAACCTTACTAGATTGTATCTCCGACATGCAAAGTTTCAAATCCTACTCATGTACATGGTGTTACTGCAAACCTTACTAGATTGTATCTCCGACATGCAAAGTTTCAAATCCTACTCATATACATGGTGTTACTGCAAACCTTACTTGATTGTATCTTCATCATGCAAAGTTTCAAACCTAACTCATCTATAGCAATCTCAAGATGCTTGTACTAAAATTTAACTGAATTTTATTGGCAGAGTGTACAGATGGATCCAGAGCAACTAGCAGCCTTGGAGTTACTCAAAAAGAGACTGGAAGGCCCGTCTCGGGTAAGATTCCTAGACCTGTCATAATTTGATTTGATCAAATTAAGATTTATGATTGCACGAACATCTGACGCCATCGCTTCAAGTCTCGTAAATGATGCAAGATACCAACCTTCCAAACTATCTACCAGGGATCGATGGACATGTACCTTGCAGCTTTTGTTTTAAACACAAAAAACATTATCTCCACATTATCTCCATAATGATTTATTTTTTAAGTGCAGGCGCTCATAGTATAACAAGATTACCGACCCACTATGTGCCGTGTGCACACGTGCATGCAAGTGCTCAATATTTGTTTTACAACAGGGTATGCAGAGCTATGTTTTATTTACTTATCAGACCTGTTAATATAGCACGTTCTAATGGTTGATGTGGTGCAATCTGCTGCCAACCAAGCCAGAAACACCGAGGCAAACCCCATCTCTTAACGATCCGTGTGTACTGGGTTCTTTTAAGTGCGTTACACAACACACAGTACCTATGGCTTTACATCCCATCCAGAGGATGGAGCAATTATTGTTGAGTTTCTCGCTTAAGGACACAAGTGTCATGACCGGGATTCCAACCCGCATTTTGCACATAATACCAGAACTTTAGTCTGGTGCACTAGACCGCTTGGCCACAACATGCCACACTCCTATGTGAGTTCTTGTGCGATGCCCATCTTTATTCTAACATATAAAGACAGGGATAAAGATTAGACTTCTGATGAAGATCTGCTTTACAGCATTATAGGTTCTAACCAGTGGTGTCAACAATTTTCAATCTTATCCGTATTTTGTCCATTTTCCTCTCAGCTCGCGGTGTTGTGTGAGGTCACCAGGGCATATCGAGATCAGCCATCGTCAGGCAAAGGCTTCGTCCGAGCAGATAGCATGCTCCTATCAGATGGCTTCAAACTCCGGCTAGCCCCGCCTCCTTCAGAAGATTGACAGGTCAGAAGTTATGTGGACTCTTACAGGAGCATTTTGCTAGTTAACAGTGAGCAGATGTTTTGTAACTGATGTCACAATACAAATCACTATCATGGTAATAAAGAGAATTCATCTCAAAATAAACGGATGTATAGTGCCGGTAAATACATGTCAAAACATCAAGGTCATTTCAGATTTCCCATGTCTATAATAGTAAGGGTATGTTTAAATGACGATCTCTGAGCTACCTTTATTGGTGACTAGGTCTGAGAACATGCTGCCATCTTTTTGAAGTCTTAACTGGACCAGGGCTTTATTTCACAAAGAGTTAAGTTTCTTTTTAGACAAATTCTCTTTACTTTCATCAGAATAGTGACTTGTATTGTGACATCAGTTTTTGCTAAGCAATTAAGACCAAACATTAGGCTGGTTTTACCCTTTCACCGATGCGTGGTAAGCACTGTATACTAAGTGCTTTCAAAGTCCTGCGGGAAAAAAATCCAGTGACACGCTACTTGGACGGGGATTCGAACCCACCCGCCATTCTAGAGCGGATGTCTGAACTACAAGACCATCTAGCGTGCCCAGTGACGAGAGACCACTTCAGATTAATTTATTGTCTTACACATCTTTAGTTGAATCTTAATGATTTTTTTATCCTGCTGCTTAATCGTAAATTGTCGCTCAACATCTGCTAAATTTCTACACCCCATAAGATTGTCCGAAATACATGAAGAAATTCATGTATGCTCCTTACAAATATTTATATGTTTATTTAGCCATTATTACAAATTTACATAATTTAAGAATATTTAATGCATAAAGTGTGACCAAGGACGGATAAAGTTTTGTAATTTACGTCAATTTGTATGTGATTTGAGGGCATCGATGTTACTTTTTTACAGCTCAGTTCAGTTTTATGCCTTTCATCTGCCATCTTTTTTATTTTAATAATGTCAAAATTTCTTGTGCAATTTATTTTTGTAAAGAACGGTAAATTGGTTGTCAATGAAATTAGTTTGAAATACTTGTAAAATATAAATATTTATGTAAACGGCGAAAGTAGCAGATATATCTGAGAAAAGTTTACTTTATTACGTTTTGTGTTGCAAACCTGGGCTCGATGTCAGTGAAGCTTTTTAAGAGGTAAACATTTATTGCCAAGCAAAAATTAGCCAGGAATTCATTTATAATCATCGTAGTTAGATCATAGGAACCAAAACTGACCACTTTTTCAGTGCTTAAAATCTTGGGAGTGTGATCTAGTTACTGAACCATACCACACAACCTGCAGTATTGACCCCTTGCACGCACGTCACATGCTGCAATTGTGCCATGCACGTCATTTTTGGAGTCCACGGGTAAGGGTGTAAATGCCGCATCGCCTAAATCGGCGCTACACTGTTTAATACACAGGGACGTTGAATACCAAAAATGGTGCAACCGAAATTATTGTGATGATGACGTCAGGAGACTTGAGTCAATTCCATGCATTAATGATTCATTTATTGTTTGTGTGAGAGAGATTAGCTGTTTCCAGTGAGATGTTTATTTCTGGGGCCATTTTCATAAAGCCTTTAAGCAGACGTCTTCTGCTTACAGAGCGGCCCTTAGCACAGTTTCTATTTTATAACTGCTGCTTATCGTAAGCTAAGCAGAAGGCACGCTAAATTGCCGACAGGTCTTGTAAGCAGATGATCAATGCGACTGTGAGTGACTGTGAGTGGGCAGAAGAGGGTCACTGAATCAAATTTGTCTACTTGTTCTTCAAGGGTCAGTATAGAAGAAGTGAAGATTCCAAAAGACTGGAGGATATGCATTGATATTTGCGTTGACTTGAGACTCATCGTAGATATTATTGGTCAGATTTGTTGAATATATTGTTTGCTTGTATTATGATCCAGCATTGGATAATCTCCTTGCTGTAAAGTTCTTTATTTGGCGTATATTCAGTGTAATTAAAAGACAACTGTACATGTATATGTGAATGGTTCGTTATATATATATATTTTTATAACTGAGGACATTGTCGAGTGTACA
Source organism: Marthasterias glacialis (assembly GCA_911728455.2). NCBI lineage: Eukaryota > Metazoa > Echinodermata > Asteroidea > Forcipulatida > Asteriidae > Marthasterias > Marthasterias glacialis. The sequence continues at coordinate 19,478,888 of OU452223.1, forward strand.
TCATATACCTTGCAAGTCTCGGGTGTATTCATAGCGTGTCGTGGCCGAGAGGTTTCTAGCACAGAACTCCAGTTCTGGTGGCTGTGTCATCGGGAGTGTGGGTTTCGAATCCTAGTCATGACACTAACCATGTCAACTATAATTGCTCCTCAGCACCTAGGAGTAAATGGGTACCACCTGCGAGGGTAGACACTTAACCATGTTAACTATAATTGCTCCTCAGCACCTAGGAGTAAATGGGTACCACCTGCGAGGGTAGACACTTAAGCATGTTAACTATAATTGCTCCTCAGCACCTAGGAGTAAATGGGTACCACCTGCGAGGGTAGACACTTAACCATGTTAACTATAATTGCTCCTCAGCACCTAGGAGTAAATGGGTACCACCTGCGAGGGTAGACACTTAACCATGTTAACTATAATTGCTCCTCAGCACCTAGGAGTAAATGGGTACCACCTGCGAGGGTAGACACTTAACCATGTTAACTATAATTGCTCCTCAGCACCTAGGAGTAAATGGGTACCACCTGCGAGGGTAGACACTTAACCATGTTAACTATAATTGCTCCTCAGCACCTAGGAGTAAATGGGTACCACCTGCGAGGGTAGACACTTAAGCATGTTAACTATAATTGCTCCTCAGCACCTAGGAGTAAATGGGTACCACCTGCGAGGGTAGACACTTAACCATGTTAACTATAATTGCTCCTCAGCACCTAGGAGTAAATGGGTACCACCTGCGAGGGTAGACACTTAACCATGTTAACTATAATTGCTCCTCAGCACCTAGGAGTAAATGGGTACCACCTGCGAGGGTAGACACTTAACCATGTTAACTATAATTGCTCCTCAGCACCTAGGAGTAAATGGGTACCACCTGCGAGGGTAGACACTTAACCATGTTAACTATAATTGCTCCTCAGCACCTAGGAGTAAATGGGTACCACCTGCGAGGGTAGACACTTAACCATGTTAATTATAATTGCTCCTCAGCACCTAGGAGTAAATGGGTACCACCTGCGAGGGTAGACACTTAACCATGTTAACTATAATTGCTCCTCAGCACCTAGGAGTAAATGGGTACCACCTGCGAGGGTAGACACTTAACCATGTTAACTATAATTGCTCCTCAGCACCTAGGAGTAAATGGGTACCACCTGCGAGGGTAGAAGATTGTTGATGTGAATGGTTCAGCAACCTGTGCGTCCATTTGGCTGTCAATGCTGCATACTCCTAAGGAGTTGAGATGGTTTTGCTTAGAGCTTAGAGGAATGCTTAGAGCACAGTGAAAAGGGGTAATATTGTAACGCACTCTGCAGGGCCTACTTGGATTGAAAAAAGGGATAATAAATACACAATATTATTATTCTATTGTTGGGACCCATTAAGTGCATAACAACCCAGAGTTCCCCAAACCGTTCAAATATGTGTGAAACTTGCATAGTCTACTGCTACACAAAAGTTCTTAATCTTATATTCAATATCCAGTTGTTCGGCAAGGTAGTCAAAATTTCTTTTGCCTCTATCTTGAAAGTTCTCAAGTACCAGTTGTGCATAAACAATCAACTTTATTTCAAGTCTGACAGCATTGGAATCAGCATTTTCATTTTGGAAGCCTCATACAGAGCACCCACTTTTGACTCGAAATGATACGATTAAAGGCTAGGATTGCACAAGCTTCAAGCAACACTGTTACAACTTCAGGCTTGAAACTAATTCTTCTAATTGGCCGACACAAACCTGGGGGAAAAAAATCATGAGTTTGTGGTCAATGTAGTAACCCATATGTACAAGCACCATCTTAAATATATACCGCAATGTATCTTGGGAAACCGAGTACAGCTAAAAAAAGAAATCAAGTTGCCAAGATGGATGCCGAGCTGTAGTTTACATGTAACTATGCCAAGTTTTACATGTTGTGTACCGGATTACTTGAAAATCAACACGCCATGATGGTTGTGGATGTTGTTTGGACTCGGATTTCACCTAGAATCCTTTTCGCGCCTAGCATATCTGGTCATGCGCACTAGGACGTGCATGCTATTGCCACCCCAAATCAAAGACAAAACACGGCATTTAAAGTGTTTTTTTTCCAGATATTTAATTGATGCCACCTGCATTACATTGACCTATAGGACTCAGTAGCATGACAAACTGTTTTCTTCAAAAAATAAAATAAAGTTATCGATAAATTCTAGAGGTTAACATTGACTTCAAACAACTGAATACAAGCAATATATACTGCTCCTAACACTGAAACATTTACACTGCAAATTATCTGAACTTATCAATATTTACCATAACTAACCATCCTTCTCCGATTTTCTTGGGTTTTGCTTGATTCAGTTCTGCATAACCCAATCAACGACGATTGACACACACAATCAGAATCCCCAAGTGGAGTTACCAAAATTTAAGTGACTCCCATGGGGTTGGAAACACTCCTTCCAACCTTGGGGGTAAGTCTTTTCCGGCTCTAACAAAATCCAACACCATAAACTCAACATCCAAACTGTTGGATTCTGATTATGGTGGTATGCCCGATTCCCATGCAAAGCATGATCAAGTTACCAGTAGTGTTTTCATCGGTCCAACAGAATCAAACAAAACATGCAGTTAGATTTTACAGGGTTGGGGATGGTTAGGGTTTTAATTAGCCTTTTTGAGATATGGCGGACAATGAGTGCACTGTTTGGTTTGGGTGTATACAGACAGATTAACCCAATCCAACTAAAAAAAAAAAATCAAGTTCAGTGTAGATGCATAAAGGCTGAATAACTCTGGCGAGGCTGATGGAGTTATCTTTTTGAAATCATTAGGGACAGAAGTACAAATTGAAAATCCCTGAAATGAACCACGTTCCAAATCTTTAACTTTTGAGTACCATTATGTTTTTGTTTGACGACTCAAGATGAAGCGTTGATTAATGAGACTACTGTTAGTAAAAATATAACCCCCGTTCAGTTCACCTTAAAGGGGCCGTGTCATCATGATTATACCAGGCCTGTGGCTGAGCATGGAAAGATGAAATCTCACCCGGATACTGCACATGCGCGCGCTTGCGGTCAAATCACAAAGGGTGCCATCTTTGTCAAACTGTGAAGTGACCGCCGGCGCGCAATGCGCGTTGTAACTGGGTTATTCCATTTACTACTATAATCTTGACGACACAGCCCCTTTATAATGACTTAAAACAGAAAAAGTATAAAACAAAGTACTTAACATTCTTGTATCTGACACAGGAAAATAATCAACCCATTCTAAAGACAGAAAATTAGTTTATGTTAAAAAGTTAGAGTGCAACGTTAAACCCCAATTTCGCAATTAAATATTAAAGATAAATTTCTATATATTTAAACATTTAGTACAATGCATATTTACGTCAATATAGGAGAGTTCAACAGTTTCATCTCACACTGAAAAGGCAAAAAGACTTGTGAAGACCCACAGCATGTACACAGAATCCGTTGATCAATTCTACTTGAACCTAAAAACCATATCCCCCTGGTTCTACCTCCCCCCTAACCCCTGGACTCATTGACCCAGTATTGCAACTACACTGGCGCAATGCACACAGGGCCCAATGCTGTGGCTTACTATCAGCACACAATCAACGTTTACAACTGCAGCTGGGCTTCCGTAAGCATATTTCACAGGTAAGCTAGGAATTTCTGCTTGAGCTCAATGACTGTCCTTCATGTTACTAAGCATTCTTTACTTTGACACAGCTGGCGCAAAAAATTCAGTATTAACCCTGTAGGCAGAAAAGGGCGACAGTAAGTCCAAAATTCAGCTGTACAGCACAACTTGTCCTCACATCTCATCAGAATTCACTCGCAGGTTGGATTATCAAGTTTCTTTAGATGACTCTGATTGATTGGGGTCAGTGTTCCTAGTAAATCCCCCCCCCTCAATTAAAATAAATTATTAGCATCGATTTCTTGGGTTTTTTTTCTTCCTGTAAATATTTGAAGATTTTCAGAAAACACTGACACATACAGAAATTCCATATTTCTAATTTGCTTCTTGTGCACAAATGAAAGACTGAAGTTATCAATAATTGCAGTTATGTAAATAAAGACTTATTTCCAATATAATTATTGAGAAATATCAGTCAGATATTTCCCTAAAGAGAATTAGTAAGAAAACTGTTTTTTAGCAAGGAAAGCCTTTATTTGGGCTGGAGTTTTCATGATGTTATACATAAATAGACAAGGCCCTCTAAACTGAGGCCTTTTTCAAAACTTCGGCTTAGCCTCTGGCTTGGACTCCGGCGTTGACTCCAGTCTGGACTCCAGCTTGGACTCCAGCTTGGACTCCAGTCTGGACTCCAGCTTGGACCCCAGCTTGGACTCCGGCGTATACTCCAGTCTGGACTACAGCTTGGACACCAGCTTGGACTCCAGTCTGGACTACAGCTTGGACTCCAGCTTGGACTCCGGCGTTGACTCCAGTCTGGACTACAGCTTGGACTCCGGCTTGGACTCCAGCTTGGACTCCAGCTTGGACTACAGCTTGGACTCCAGCTTGGACTAAGGCTTGGACTCCAGCTTGGACTCCAGCTTGGACTACAGCTTGGACTCCAGCTTGGACTCCAGCTTGGACTCCAGCTTGGACTCCAGCTTGGACTCCAGTTTGGACTCCAGCTTGGACTCCGGCGTTGACTCCAGTCTGGACTACAGCTCGGACTCCGGCTTGGGCTCCGGCTTGGACTCTTGTCAGTTATTTTTAAAACGTGCACTTTCGTAGAGAGTGGACAGTGCCTGAAGTAATGCCCAAGCCATGCAAGCCTAAGCCGTTGTTTTGAAAACGGCCCTAATATACATATACAAAATCATATTACACTCACAGATTTCTTACTCTGATACATATGAAATATATATAGGAAACATATAGCCATACTTCAAAGTGGAATTTCAACAAAGCCATCATTCAAAAGAAATAACTGAATTCATACAAACATCTTTATCTCATGGGGTTGGTAATGAGTTGGCGACCAAAAGGTGCTAAGTGGCTTGACTCAGCCACAAATATAATGTGAAGTCAAGGTGCCATGCTAATAATCAATATTCTTGAAATCATTTTCAAAAATAAGTATATTTTGTTTTATACACCACACAAATACAGGTCCTTATCATTTGAATGGTGGAACACGCGTCGCATGTTATCCATTATTTTTCCATGTAGGCTGCGGCGACGCTCAAAAATTTAATATGGGAGTCCATTATGGATTTTTATTGGATGCTTCGCACTGCGTTTCCAAAATAATCATTCCCCGCCAGTTTGTCCAAGTGAGGCAAGGTCGTGTCAGGCAGACAAGGTTGGTGTCTACTTAGAAGTTTGTTGTTGTTGACATTTCAGAGTGTGGGGTCGACGAGTTTCTGTGTCTATTTTGTGTTTGTGAAAACATTTCAAATGACAAGGATCTATGTGTGAGTTATATAAAACATGGAATGCATTTTGTTCGTGCATTGTCGCAGAATATAATCACTCGATGCAATCTGGTTTTTCCATTTCACACAGCTTCTCCTCGTGAAATGAAATAGTCCAGATTTCACCTCATGATTATATTTTGCGACGATGCACTCATAAGCATACAATATTTGTATATTAATGACTTGCTCATCATTTGAACTTGCGTCTAGAAAATACTTGCTCCTCATCAATGCATCTTGAAGAATTCAACATAAATGACAAGCACTGTAATATTCTCTTACTCTATCCTACATAAAGTTTTCAGCATCAACTGAAAAATGCTGCTAACTATTATATCACCATGATTAACACTGTACTCTACCTTACATACATCTTTAACAATACTATTTTTGTACAGATATGCAAAGGTTGTTCCTAAAAAAATATGAATACAATGTTTACATAAAGCTAAATTTCAGTTTTTCTAAGGTACCCTCAGGTAGCTACGACTACAACAGGCCTGCGTAGAATTGGTTTAGTTGATTTAAATCAAGGTTTGATCTCATTAAGTACTGATTTCAGTCATCGTCACTATAACCATCAACAGCCTACGAGAGACTTTGTGACACTAGATGGCAGCAGACATCCCAGGTACCTTAACATTGTTTACGTAGTTCCGAGCATGGCCATATTTCTGAGAACAATGGATTTGATCGGTCGATCTGCACGATCAGTCGATCATGACGCTTAATCAGTTGATCCCTCCACCACCAGCCACACTTTTTCTGTGTAAAGTCTGCGATATCCTTCAGAATCGACCAATCATGTAGATCAACCAATCGCGCCCAACATATAAGTCTGCTGCCACCTAGTGTCCCCCAAATCTCCCATTCTAATCATATTATAATGAAATACACACAAGGAATGTCAGTACATTGCACAGGACGAGTACCTTAAAGTAAATTTTTAGACAAATCCATTAGGCTCCACCCACTGATGAAATGACCAATCACAACTGCGCATAAAAAAATCTAATACGTCAAAATTCAACAACAAGATATAAACAAGCTGCTGCCATTTGCATTGTTCCGTTGTGCGCAGTGCCATTGTTTCGCAAAGTTGTTTTGGGAGGTGAAGCTTAATGGATGTAATCATAAAATCAAACATACAGACTGAATGACGTCACATTTCACATCATGTGTACCTCAAGAAATCAGAATCAGCTTTTAATCTTTGAAAATATAACAGTTTCTCTTGTCAAATGTTTAAAAAACAAATTCCCATGTAAGATTGTTTTATTACAATTAAAAACCAATTGTGATCTCAACCCAACATCAATTAGTTCTGTTAATTCAAAATAAAAGAAATAATTACATTGTATATGATAATAATAATGTAAATAATGTTTTAGTTAACTCTGGCCTGTTGCGTGTGACCATTTTATTTTCTTAATTTTATGCTAATTTACCGCAACTTCGGACCTGAGTATTTTGTAAGAAATGCTGACCTTGTGTTTTTTTTTTAAGGTAAACTGTGTGAGTGTCGTCCGCCAAACTTATGTTCTGTAGTTTACCGAATGTGGGTTCGAATCCTGGCCTGGCCAGTCGCGACACCTTTGTCCTTGTGCAAAACACTTCACCATAATTGCTTTGTCCTTTGGATGGGACGTTAAGCCGTAGGTCCCATGTACTAGGATGGGTAGTGCACATAAAACATCCCAGAACACTTATCGGGAATGAGTAGGGATTTACCCCGGTGTTTCTGGTTCAGATAGCAAGCACCCTTATCTGAGGTTTGCTCAGGCTTCCGAGCTACAGTGATTAAGTTTGCTTTTGAGGCATCCTTGGTTTCATTACCAGAAATCAATAATAATAATAATAATAATAATAAAAAATACTTCTGTAGTTCTGTGTTTTTGTTTGAGAGATCAAATGAATTGAGCTGTATGATTCCTCCCAAGAAAAGAAAAAAAAAAAGGTGAAAAAACCAAACCCTTTCACATAAAGCACAAATCACCGTGAGGCTTCTCTGGCGTGATTGTTGTCCCAGTCACTAGACAAACCATCCCTGTGAATTCTCAAACTCCCCGGGGAAGTGAAAAACCCCACGAAGCTAACAGGTGCTACTGAGGAGGGTTCATCAAACCACAATATCACCTCCACATTAACCCGTCTACTTTGGCGGTTCTGTGGGCTCAGTGTCTCCATTCTGATAGCTTCCTTTGTCGGTCTCTACCAGGCCGGCCATGTCGTTCAGCTCTTCATCAGGGTGAGCTGAAGGTGTGATGTAGACGTAGAAGTAGGCCATGATGGCGAAGATGACGACTACCACACCCATCAGACCAGCAAACAAGAAAAATTCCATCGCCTAATGAGTCAAATGTGAAAAAGAACTTCAGTTTAAAGTTTTAAAACTTAAATGACGACACATTTTAAATTACAAAAATAATTTAGGAATATCAGTGGGTAAGCCTGTGAGGTTTTTTTCACAGGACTCGGTAAAGTATCGAGTATACACTGCTTACAAAAAAACAACACAAATAACATTTTTACATAATGTAATTCTTCCTTTTGGGATGAAGAAGTACTGCATTCTCAATACTTCCGAGTCCTGCTGGAAAAACAACAACACCTTAGGTGGGATTCGAACAGTCCATGATCTTGATGGAATGTCTTAACTGCTAGACCACCAAACTCGTCCAGGTTATCTGTTGCATTCCCACCCTAAGTGCCTGTGGATTTTTCCCACCATAAGAACTCAGAAACCAACATGTATAACACAGTACTTCATCACACTTCGGCAAATGATAAAGCATCATTTTATTAATGAATTCATAACTATCTAGTGGTCAAAATGATGAGTAGGGTTACCCCCCAAAAAAATAAAAATAGATACAAAAAGTTAACGTTCAAAACAAGATCACTGACCTGGCTTTCTACAAACTTGCTTTCAGCAACTAGGATGACGATAAGATTCCCAAAGGCAACGGTGAGAAGCCATGCAGCCTGGACGCAAGACTTCAAGCTGGCTGGTGCCTAGATTGGGAAAACAAGAGTGTAAACATCTGAGCACTGTTTCCTTTTCCCTGCACAATGTCTTCATCCAATCTCAAAAACACAAGCAGCCTTCAATCTCCAGAGGGCAAGTTCACAAATTTTTTAACATCTAGGAGCAATGGACGTATCTCCCCCTCAAACTCATAAATATTTCATTCCATGACAACCTTAATTTCATGCAACGTAACTGATTTAATTCTCCTTCATGTACTGTTTCTTTTATTGTCTGATTGTTGTCGAATACGAAATGACACTAACATTGTTGTTTCAAAATTTTGACTCCAAAAAACAGCAACATATGTTTCCATTGTGGTCTCTCCATTAATTCTGTTAATTTGTTGTTAGTTCTTACACTTTGTGGGTGCCCGATCTTCAGTTAAAGTAGCAACACAAGATTCCCATAGACCCATATCCATAAAGCTGCAATGTTTATCTGCTTGATGTTTGGAGTCCTGTTATGTCCCAGACAAGCCACCAACCATGACAATACATGGAATGGTCTCCCATCCAATAACAGACCACAATAGTGTATAACTTAGCAGTTACACCACTAGCTCTTCCATTGAGCTAACTGTCTGAGCTAAATGTCTGTCTTCTTCTTCTTCTTCTTGTTCTTCTTTTTATTGTTATTATTTATTCGGCCAAAATTCAAACAATCAAAACAATAAAAGGCGTGAACATACAAGCATTTCTACAATTAAGTCTTATGAAAGATAAACAATGTAAACAGGAAATAAAGTAGCAAGGATTAAAAATGACAAAAATCGTTCAAGATAAGGTGGCCAGGATTCAAGACAATCCACTCTAAGGTGGCCAGGATTAACACAAGTGGATAGTCACTTAACCATCTTCAGTATTCTGAAGTACCTGTGCCCCCTTTCTTCAAGACGCAGCTACTTTACCTGTGAGTAGGAGAATTCCAGCCCCGTAATAGAGAAGAAGATTTCGCCCATGGTGATAACAATATACTGTGGGATCTGTAGAAACATTGATACAGAGTTGGGCTGCACATCTAGTTGGGAGCTCACATAAATCTAGTACAACAAAAAAAGCAATAAAAATATTAATAATAATAGTAATCAATAATAATAATCAACATTTATATAGCATCAGTTCATGAAACATGCTCCTGGGTGCCTAACTATTTAAAAACAATAACAAATTCATATAAATAACACATCTTAAAACCTTAGAGAAAAGTTACTAATAAGGTAATTACAAACAGTACATTATAAACATCAATTCAGTGAAAAAAGTCAGCATATGAACAATAATTCTAAAAAACCTGGCAACATTACACAAGATACACATTATACTTTCAAAAAAAACCCCACACATTTAACAACATATGTCTTAAGACCGACTTTAAAAGTTCCTAAATTGTTGGCTTCCCTGCTTAGGAAGCTGGTTCCACAGGTGAGGACCAATTACTGAGATCATCTTATCACCTACGGGCAACCAGCCTCACTCTGGGGCGTATCAGCCAGGTAACATCACTGGCAGAACGGGTTGACCTAACAACAAGCTTACTAGCAACAAGATCACACAGATACAGCGGGGAAAGACCATTCAAACATTTAAAATTTAACAAGCACACCTTCAAATTAACACCATATCAAACAGACAGCCAATGTAACTTCATTAGAACTGGAGGTGATATGCTCATACTTGTTGGTACCCAGTGGAGTTCTGAATTCTCAACAATGCTGTTGAGCACCTCACAGAGATGTTGTTTGAAATTGAATGCACCATTTTTGTGTTCCGCGTTAGATTTAATCCAGTTGGATCTAATACACAACACTTAATTCACAAAAGCAAATTCTACTATTTTTTATGTTGATGGACTCCTATAAGTTACAGGATAGATACGAAGTAAATCATTGCTAAAGGAAGCAACATGACATAATTTGCTACGAGCTACAACTCAAATAAGTTACAGGATAGATACGAAGTAAATCATTGCTAAAGGAAGCAACATGACATAGTTTGCTTACAGTATTTGAGCTATCATTCATGGGTTGGAGTAGAACTCTGTACACGGCACCAGTGCGGATGTCTATGGTTTGCACTGGTTTAGCATTAGGGTCGTCTACATCTCCGTCTACGAAGATGTCATACCTGAAACGCACAAAATGCAAGTCAGTCGCGTAAATAGTTTTCATCTCGCTTTGTGCATGATGAAAAAATTGAATGCAAAACATGCTTGAAAAAGTTCATTTGTAAAATGAACAATGCTAAACATGACTTATGTTTACAAGGCAAGGAATGTCCTACCAGCCTTTGTGTATTGACCCACTGGCCCACATGCACAAGCGCCATCTTAAATATATACCGCAATGCATCTTGGGAAACCGAGTACAGCTGAAAAAGAAATCAAGTTGCCAAGATGGACGCCGTGCTGTAGTTTATGTGTAACTATGCACATAGTTCAGGGCGCCATGATGGTTGCCGATGCTGTTTGGACCCAGATTTCACCCAGAATCCTTTGCGCGCCAATCATTTCTGGATATGCACACTGGCACATGCATATGGACTATTCACCTGACATCATGCTCATGATGCCAGGTCTGGTACTGGAAGTAGCACGCCATGCACGTGATTGACGCACTGACTTGCCCCCAGGACGGACAACCATGGAGAAGCATCACGAAAATAAAACTCCACTGACCTGTCTGGTTCCATTGGGCTGTAGTCACTGATGTTATACAGCCCTGGATTGACGGTATACTGGTAGGAGGGGCTCTTTAGTATAACGCTGGTATTATCTGGAAGGATGGATGGGTCTACGAACAGACCAACACTGTAGGGTCAAAGGTAATTATTAGTCATGAATATTCATATTTCAAAGGTTTGACAAACAAACAATTCAGGGTAAAAGGTAAATGATACTCTTAAATATTCATATTTCATAGCTTTGACAATTAGACAAATACTGAGGGGTAAAAGGTAAATGATACTATTGAATATTCATATTTTACAGGTTTGACAAACAGACAAACACTGTGGGGTCAAAGGTAATTGATAATCATGAATATTCGTATTTCAAAGCTTTGACAAACAGACAAACACTGTGGGGTAAAAGGTAAATGATACTCTTGAATATTCATCTTTCATAGCTTGGACAAATAGTCCAACCTGTGGGGTCAAAGGTAAAAAATACTCTTAAATATACATATTTCCTGACTCATTTCTTGAATGTATTCAAGACATTGGGACTGCTTAAAGAGGGGGAGTTTGCTTCATTCACACGCTAAAGCAATGGGAACCCAAAAATCTTCAAGAAAGCGACCTGCACAGTCTGTTGGGGTCAAAGGAGAATCATAACTACCACAACTCATGGTTGGTAGCTCAGAGGGGCAGACTTATGCCGTGGAGGTCAAAGGTGAATCCAAACCATGAATATTCATGTTTGCTATAACGTATTTTCTGAAGTCTTACCTGACTAATGCTTGACCTTTGCGTGGTTTTTTAAGATGAGTGGTCACCTATTACAAGAAGAGGTCACATTAATAAAACTATGAAGTCTCAAAGAAAAGTTAAAAACAAAAATATTTGTGTAGTTAATCAAATATTGTTGGGATTAATTTCAGACCTAAAAATTGCTTGTAAACTACTGTAAGAAAAGTTGCCATTTTTATAAAACGAAGAGTAAAAAATAGTACTAAATTCACAGTATTAGAGCTAAACACTTTTCTAATTAACGCAGGTACTCTAAAGAATATTTAAACCCACACAGAGGAGACAAATCTGCTTTGAAATCTACAAATAAGTATTACAGCATCAAATGGATTGTAACAATCAAACAAAGCTCAACCAATTACCTCTAAATTCCCACCCCATCTAAAAACACAAAAAAAAGAAAACAAATCTTAAAGCTGCAATCAATATTATTTAGATTCTACCCTCCACCGATATGTGATAACCAGTGTACACTCAGTGCTTTCTCAAGTCCTACAAAAAAGAAGAAGTAGGTATCCTCACCTGAAGTGCATTTAGTTTGCCGCCTTCACTGAATATAACAATCTCACCCCCTTCCTCCCCGCGTACTACCACGGTAAACGGCTCCCCTTTGTCAACACCTGGGCAGGGGGCGTCAAAGGTCATAACGTACTTGCCGACTGGGAAGGTCACCGGAACAGTGCCCTGAAACACAGAAGAAAAAAACAAACAAACAAACAATAAAAACACTGTTCAAACAATACACTCACAAATTCTCCTTATTATACACCACTACATGGCTCGGTATTTGATTGGCTACCTGAGTGTAATGAAACTATTCACCACTTCCCTAGGGTACTACAAAAACTTTACCATCTGTCTGCGTGGTAGTTCTTTTTAAAAACTTATTGGAACAAATCTTGAACTTTTTTTATTTTTTTCTAATTTTTTATTTTTTGGTTGTAAGTGTTGTCATAATGAAACCCTGACTAAACAAAGTAAAGACAACAAACAATTCTCATAAAATGCACCATGATTTTTTGTTGCTTTTCAAGAAACTACGGAAAGTCTTCACCGTGAAAGGCTCGAACCTTCCTGCATGGATGATTTGTATACAGCCCAACGGAAAAAAAAACCCATAAAATCTTATATTTTATGGAGACTGCATTGTCTGATTTTTATCAACTTTTGAGATAAAGAAAGGGGGTACAACTCAAAACTTGGTCAGCTGTTATTTTTATAACTCTTGAATTGATGTGGAAATCATGACACAAAATGTAAACATTTCCTATACGACCAGTGTTAGTATCTTGCCTGCCAGAAAGGGCCAGGAATGTACAAGGTCACTCTTTTTGTACACAAAGGTTACATGGTTTATAGACAAGTGTGGCAAATACATAAGGCCAATCAAATTGTGAAATTTCTCATTATAGAAAATCTCCTTCTCCTCAGAAACAGCACTTCTTCCTGAAAGAGATTAAATTCACATGGTTATTACCGGGAAGTCTACTCAGCTATCACTTCCTACACCGATCAAGCCAAGCTGAAAAATCTGAATTTATTCATTTGCGATGACCTACCATGCCAAAAGGAATTCCTCCTTCATAGAATTTACTCTGCACATTGATGGCACACGGTGCAGCGTTGATGATTCTTAAAATCCCTTCGGAATCTCCCGGTAATGCTACTTCAGAGGCCTAGTAGAATGGAAAGCGACAAATTGTTCACACGTATCGACAAGTTTCAGTACTGACATCTTTTATAAACTGTCAAATAAACGCTTTTTAAAGTGAAGTTGAGATATATATTTTGGAATTAAATTCTTGCATCATTGAGAACATAAAGAGCAACAGACCATAACAGCACTCGGTAAACATTGGAGACCTAATTTGCATATTGATCATGCGCCCATGTTGCAAAAGCTGCCTTGCACTCGATGGCAGAAAAATGGTGTTGCGATCTTCATCCTTTTTTCAAACTGGTAGAAGCCAGATTTCAAGCTAAATTGATTGAATTCAAAACCTGTATGAACTACTTCAGTCATGAAGTAAGGTCCCATCTCTGCAAGTGATTATCTTGGGAATTGGTTTTTCGAGTTTGTTCGAGCTTTTGCAGCCTAAAATACTGCACAAATTTTATGTTTAAAATGCAGGGATGTTTTAGGCCGTTCGACTACTATGTATATGCACTTTGTGATAATTGCATGGTGTCATTAGTCCATGACTTCAACTGTCTGTTACACATTGTTTTGGTGGAATATTGAATACTTGGCTTCATGACCACTCAGGCTTCAAGACCACTCATTCCTGTTGGGTGACGTTCGCCCCAGAAAGGGTCTACAGACTGATATCATTGGAATAAATCTTGAAGATAAGCAGGGGCAATACCATTAAGTCAGTTAAGCAGTTTGCAGCATGATTGCTAAATAGGTAAACATTACGTCAGCGCACAAGGCAAGTTTGACTGGGTTGTCTGTTAAGCAGTTTGCAGCATGATTGCTAAATAGGTAAACATTACGTCAGCGCACAAGGCAAGTTTGACTGGGTTGTCTGTTAAGCAGTTTGCAGCATGATTGCTAAATAGGTAAACATTACGTCAGCTCACAAGGCAAGTTTGACTGGGTTGTCTGTTAAGCAGTTTGCAGCATGATTGCTAAATAGGTAAACATTACGTCAGCTCACAAGGCAAGTTTGACTGGGTTGTCTGTTAAGCAGTTTGCAGCATGATTGCTAAATAGGTAAACATTACGTCAGCTCACAAGGCAAGTTTGACTGGGTTGTCTGTTAAGCAGTTTGCAGCATGATTGCTAAATAGGTAAACATTACGTCAGCGCACAAGGCAAGTTTGACTGGGTTGTCTGTTAAGCAGTTTGCAGCATGATTGCTAAATAGGTAAACATTACGTCAGCGCACAAGGCAAGTTTGACTGGGTTGTCTGTTAAGCAGTTTGCAGCATGATTGCTAAATAGGTAAACATTACATCAGCGCACAAGGCAAGTTTGACTGGGTTGTCTTCAACAAACTAAATTTTATTTATTATTAATTTTTTTCAGGTGCACTTTCAGGTCTGCTAATTATTACTCACATCAATTCTCAACTGGTTGAATCCGGCAAGGACGAACGCTGCACCGCCCAGTATCATACCGACTGCCATACGCTGCAGTGGGCGGAAGGGGATCTTTAGCTTACGGATCAGGGGGTAGATGACTGTCTCCGTCAGCGGGATGAAGAGGATTATCATGACCGGATTAAAGGCTTGCATCTGATCTGGCTTAATCCGGATTGAACCCTGACGAGAAATTCCATCAACAAAAAATGTATTTATTTATTTAATTTAATTTTTTTTTTACATAGAATAAATAAAAGTTGAAAAGGGCTGTCAAGGAAATTCAAAAGTATAAAAACTGTCGTCAAAAGATGTGTACAACCTGAACCCTGTCAACAATAAAAATATAATTAAATAAATTATTAAAATAGATTGGCTCACAAATGCTTGCTAAAAAAGCATAAAGTTTAAACAAAAACAATACAAAAAAACTGTCTTGGGTGGGCGTATATAAGGAACAAGGGATACCGATACAATGTGAGATTCAACTTCTTACAACATCAACCACATAATCAACTGTTTGGAATTATAACATTACAAAATAAGAGATTTTTTACATCGCAAAATAAAACTCTTGTCATCGCCATTCAGGTAGATAGTAAGTAATGAGGCTAGTGCATATTCAAACATTCTGGTCCCACGTAAACTACTTGAATTTGTTGTGGGAACTAAATCGCAAAACTTTAACGGGTCCCAGTGGTCGAACATGCACAAGACTTGCAGTCTAATGTAAAAAATTTATAAATAATAATTCTCAATTGTAACTGTAACTTAGAAAACAGCAGTAAAATGTAATTTCAATGTGACTCCTTTTAGTAAAAGTTCACTTTTATTTTAAGTTACAATTTTACCAATCAATCTAGGGCTGCTTCCAAATTGCTTGGCTACTGCCATCAATAACACACAAGTCAATGGGAATGGATCGCAGCTGCTAGCTAGCGGTTTCTATAGGCACACGTTATTTCCAGCCGCAGCCCATGAATTCAGACACGGCCTAAGAGTCGTTTTCCTTTGCTTGTTGGAACTTTTTTTCATTGAAAACCACAAAATGCACATTCCTGTAACCCTTTGCTCACCATGAAACAAATCTTTGCTTCTTTCTCAAAAATAAGAACAACGAGCCTTACAAGGCATTCGAAAATTGATTGTAAGAAATCTTTATTTGCTTTGAGGAAAGAAACAAAAGTCTGTTCTCCCAATTGGCCATCTTGTACCATCCCCTCATTTTAAGTGAAACACGTCCTTCAACAATCTTATCCATACCAGTGTGCCATCCATGTGTTCTGCCTGGAGAGTCCACCTTGATCCCTGTTGGTCAAAGAGGGCCCAGAATACAGGCAGAGGCAAGAAGATCTTCAAGACGTGGTAGAGATCTTTGATGTCTGTGATCAGCTTGGGCTGTGGATTGTAAAAGGGGAAAGATAGGGGGCAATGTACTGGGGGTTCGACCATGGCATGCAAAGAGGGTAATAACGGCAGCAACAGACGAAGAGAAAAACAGGGAAGATATTAAATTCAGGCAGTTGTCGGAAATGTATGGTACAAACGGCAAATATCCGTGTGTGAAATAGTGTTTGAGTGTGCTTTGGCCCAACCATGTCATTGCTGTCTACACCTGGAGCCAATTTCATAGAGCTGCTTAAGCACAAAAAGTAGCTAAGCACAACAAATTTATGCTTACCAGAATAAGGTTACCGGCCAAACTACCATGTCACATGTACAATTTGTGACTGGTATCCTGCTCATTTTTGCTAAGCAGAATTTTTTTAAGCAATATTTTCTGCTTAAGCAGCTCTATGAAGTTGAACTCTGGGGACAAGAGAATCAGCGTGAGGTGTGCAGTATAATGGAACACTTTGAGACGCCATTCCACTGTTTAAACACAGTTCTCAGCATACACAAATTTCTCGACAGTAATTCACTCGAATAAATCTACTGCAGCCTAGCATTCCAAAAGAATGTTTTCAGCTAACATGCCGAATGACAAGCTGGTAAATAAAGTTGGGGCAGTTCCAGTGGTCACTTAATCCAAAAGCAGGCCTGACACTTCAATATTGAAAGGGCAAGGCAGTTTCTCTCTGGTAAAGGGCACTTCAATCAGGAAAATGCAAATTTCCACTGGAACATTTCAAGGGGCACCAAGGCAATGACCAGGGGCATGGAAGTAATTGTCTACATTGGCTCCATGAAATATCAGGTCTGCAAAAACTAAAAAGGCAATGTCAAAAGTTGACATGGTTTAAGTGTAGCCCCAATTTGTGGAAGTGTTTAACCTAAACTGGGATGGCCTATATGTATATAATTTACGGGTTTGTACTTAATCAGAAATCTGTTTAATCAGAAATCTGTAACTTTGGATGTAGAGATTTGTTCATTGTTGATGACAAATTTTTTAACAAATCATGTCACACAAAATATGGTCAGACACCACACTGCTGACAACTGTGGTCAGAGTAAAAGTGGAACTGCCGAAACAGTCTTAACCCTGAGTCTCCTTGCGTTGAAGCTGGTATGCCCAGACACATTCTAACTATCGTTTGTCTGGCTCTGTGTCCGGCAAAATCACCCGCAAAATGCAGCTGAAATATAAAGGATCTGAAATGGTATCTTGCAGAGGATTGATTCTCTACCCAGTCCACCCCGTTCAAAGTGAGTGCTTTTGTACTTCAGCTTGGCAACCATTGTAACTCACATCATATTTATCGTCAGCCCAATCCAGCCAGTGGTCTTTCTTGACTCCACTTCCTCGATTCTTAATTCTTGTCTTGATTGCATACTGAGGTGGATAAAAAACACAAATGATAATCACTTAAAGTTGATTACATATCCACAGAAATTATCAAGTCTACACAAACATCATCGCAAGTCAACACCAAGAGGCCTGATGCATCATTGAGTCGATGTGCACAATAGACCGATCCATTAAGCCCCGCCCCCTTACATGTTGACCAATCACAGCATTCTCTACGCCACCAAAAGTCCAACAAAAGTCCAACATGATAAAATCCTATTAGAAAATGTAAATATGCTTGCGCGCAATTATAGCGCGCATTCATATTGTGCAGTGTGGAATTGAAGAGACGCACATTGTGCTGCCCACATGTACAGTGGTGATGCAGCCAATGATGGGATTGGTCAATATGTTTAGGGGGCGGGGCTTAATGGATCGGTTTATTGGCTACAAGCCCTTTGTGACTGCCCCAGGGCCCCTGCTTAGCACGCCTGTAGAAGCACCAGAGACCTCATTTGCATATTGATCACATGTCACTATTACAAAAGTTTGCCTGCAGTACTACTTGAAAAACGATCTCCTTTTTTTTAAACTCAACTTGTTATCATCAATGTGGCAAAATATTGTGCGATGTATCATTAAGAATATGTCTAATAACAAATTTCATATGGTGTACATTATGCCCTTTAAAAAAATCTCTAAACATACAAAACAAACAAGACTCTAGAAATGCTCTTCTACATTTCAACTCCTTATGCTAAATTGATTTGATAAACATCTTTATAGACTTACAAATGTTGCTTTGATGACTTCCCATACCACATTCCCAGTTGGTGGGTAGACTTTGTAGAAGTAACGTCCGAGAAAGAAGATAACTAGTATAAACAAAATACACCGGGAAAGACAGAGAACTCTTAAAATCATAGAATAGGGTTGGAATCGCTGTCACTTCTGAGAAGAAATGGTGAATTCAGACGCCATCAAATGCTCTGCATGTGATTGTGAAATTTTGGTCGATGCAAGTGCATCGATTTGTTTTTGCAAGCCAAGAAATAACCAAAAGCGTGATCACCCCTCCAGATAATGAAGAGGCACCCTGAAACACGGACAGCAGGACTGAATGTCGGCACGAAAGCCTGCAATATATCACCAACGACCGGCTCAGAGGCTTGCTGTTGACCAATTTTTTGATGATCACAACAAATTAGTTAATATTTCTTCAAAACATGTAATCATATGAACCTTAATATAAATATGTATTTCTTTAAGAGATTTAAGAATGACAGGAATTTTGAAACGGTTCAATAACTAAACCACACAATCCTCCGCTAATCAAAAGAGGAAATGATGGGAAGGAGTACCCAATGACAACATTTATTGATTGACAGATTTTTCAAAGGCAGCAAATGACATAACCAAAATAATGAAAATAGTGCCCCCAAAAAATATATTAATAATTTAACTTATTGATAAAAAAAAATACTTGAAAACTGACTTACGGACAGCCACAAACATAAGGGCGGCTGGCACTCCGAAGGCCAAAGCGTAGCAGTCATTGCCGAAACACTGAACATCATGGCGCAGTATGGGAGTAAAAAATGTGGATATAAGACTTCCAGCGTTGATAGAGAAATAGAAGATGGAGAAAAACTTCTGGATGTACTCCTCCTGCGGAAATTCAAAGGAGACAGAAAAACTGGTAACAATCAGGCATTAACTGTTAATATAAGAACGGTGCCACCTAGCATGTTGAGCCATTACTACCCTACTCATTGGGCCTTAAGCATCCCTGAAACCATCTCAACTCCTTCAGAGTATGCAGCACCAGCAACTAAAGGTGCATCTGTACATGTAGGTTGCCAATCATTCACATGATCAACCACTGCCTTCGCAGATTCCCATGTACATGTACTCCAGGGTGATGGTTAAAATGTATTGCCTATGAACACAAGTGCCATAACTAGGACCTGACCAGAACTTGAGTACTAAGTGATACGCTGCTCAGCCACTGCACACTTTACCTTTACGATATAGTCCATTACACATGACAGATATCAAAGATCTAATTTGCATAGTGATCACATGTCTGTGCTACAAATGTTTGCTTACACCAACAGAAAAATGCCATCCTTATCTAGTAATTTTTCTAACCGGTAGAAGCCAGATTTCTAGGTAATTTGACTTGGTCCTGAATGAATTCCGTGAAAACATCGAGTCTCATCTTTCTAATCGATAATCTGTGGATTACATTTCTAAGTTTGCTGCACCAACGAGATGCACAGTATTTTGCTTATGTGAGAGTGTTTGTTTTAGACCCCTTACATAACGTGAAACGCTGCTGGTATGCTGAGGTCACACGTATATTTTTGCGCACCAAAAGTAGTTGTCATCCAATTATCTGCATCCTTTTGCCTCAGTCAGGGCGCTGTTTGAGAGAGTGACGCCATATGCAAGAGGTCTATTCAGTTAGTAACTGCACAATTCATGAATATTGCATGCCGTCATACACCACAGCCAATCCAACACTTTCAGAATGGCTTCATGACCACTTTTTACCGTTAGGTGATGTTCGGACATCTAGTGTTCATTGGGTCAAACCATACCACTGCTTAACCCTGGGATACAGCTCTTTCGATAAGAGTACCAAAAGAAACAAAAATAGCTCAAAGAAAGTCAAAACATTTTATCCCTACCATTGTGGCTGCTTACCTGATCAGCATTGAATTGATCTCCACCAAAGGCAGCGACACAAGGCTTGATTCCTCCTGTACCTAAACCAATGAGTAGCAGGCCTATAAGGGGACCCACACTATCAATAAGAAATCAGAAACAATCATTAACCTCCTCATTGTACCAAACCCTTTAAAATCTGATTGTGTTTTTGTTTGATTCTGTTGGACTGGGGATTACACTAGTAAACTGATTATGCTTTAGGTACATGGGATCAGGCACACCTGTACCACCATAATCAGAGTTCAACGGTTATGGTGTTAAGCTAATAATATATAAAAAATAACTAGTTTTTATATAGCAGTTTGTCTACAGGCATCTCAAAGCGCTTATTATTTTTTTAAAGACAGGTTTGTTGAAGTTTTGGAATTATGAGACCCATTTATGTAGCACCTTATCAGGGTTTACAAGGTGATGCAGCGCATTCAGCAGCCACTGCCAGAAACACAGGGGAAACACTTTCTCTAAGTGATAATTGTAACCGTTTTTTTTTTTTTTTTTTTTAAATTAAGTATTAGACAACACACCCTATCTGAAGTACCTATTACGCCCTATCTGAAGTACAAAGCAATAATGGTCAAGTGTCTTGCTTAAGGATACAAGTGTCAAGACCGGGACTCGAACCCACACTCTGCTAATCAGAAACACCAGAGCTAGAGCCCAGTGCGGCCATGACATGCCTCGAATTACCATATGGTGTTGGATTATGTTAGAGTGAGGAAGAATCTTAGTGCATTACTCACGGGGAGTCAGGGTTAGTTCAGGGGTATCAGCCTGATGGTACTTAAAATAATCCAAGACCAGAACTGATAGCATTGTAAAATTAAAGGCTGATGACGATTTGAGATATCTCCCTTTCCATCGTACCAAACCTTGATGAACATTGCAGGCTACGCTTCCATATATCTACAAAATGCAATTTTGTACCCTCATATATTTTTGTTATTAACATCATTTATTCGACCTCGACAAATAAAAAAAACATAAATATTTTGGTACATTGCATATGCCCCCCCCCTGAATAAATTACTCATTAGAAGAAGAAAAAATGCTGGTAATGCACCTACTGGCATTGCAGGTGTACACGTATATTGAATTGCATGCTTGCTAATGCTGATTAATTTACGTACTACATGTACTTCAGCACAGACGCAATAATATTAAGAACTCTTTGTGTGGGTGTGAAACTGTTCCCAAAAAGTGCATGGTAGTACGTAATTTTTTTTACAGGCTATCAGGCTGTTACTTTGCATTTTTTGGGGCTTCCATATTTGAACCAAATCTACAAAATAATTTTCAAAGAGAAAACTTTGTGCTGTGTTTTTTGAAGAGTTGATTTCATTATTCATTCCTTCAAAAAAAAAAAAAAAAAAAAAAAAATGAGAAAACAGCATATAATACAAATAAAAGTTTTCTTGTGTTCAAAATGATAATAAAAGTAATGGGAAAATAATAATATGATAAAATAATAAAATCAAAAAAATCAAAAAAATAAGAAAAAGTGTATAATACAAATAAATGTTTTCTTGTGTTCAAAACGATAATAAAATTAATGGGAAAATAATAACATGATCAAATAATAAAGTGATGTTAAACTTACAGTTCTGGGCTACCCGTTGTCTGTGGTGGTAAGGCTGTCAAACACATGACTGCATTTCCAATCATGTAAAGGACAGAAATGTACAAGATCGTCCTGTCACAAGAGAGACGTTAATAACAAGTTAATGTTAAAAAAAACAGATTGTCCGAGTGGTTTCTGTCCCGCCTTTCACCTTCGTGGGCCCAGGGCCCAATGTCACAGTACAAAAAATAGCTAAGCACAGCAAACTTTTGCTTACCAGCCATAAGGTTACCAGCCACAATATCATGTCACACGTACCATCTGTAACTGGTATCCTGCTCCTTTTTGCTCAGCAGACAAAAGTTAAGCAATATAAATTGTTTGAGTTGATTGATTAATACTGGGTATTTTGTTTACTGTGTACAGTATGTAACTTTTCACATGGGGCATTTTCAAGAAAGTATGAACAGAATGAAACGTGGAACTTTCTCAAAATTAAGCACTTTTAATGACAGCTATTGTTTAAAAGCTCCAGGCCTCCGTAAAAGCAAATGAGTCATTTTAAAACAAAATTCTCAATTTTTATTTGCTTTTTTGCCAAAGCACATTTAACTTATAGCAATAGCTGAAAGCTTACCATATGGTCTGCTTTCCAAATAAATGATTTATAAACCACTTGCTTTTTAACCCCTGAGTTCACCTTCAAGCGTCGGACCCAACGAGGCATCCCAACGTCACATTTTAACATACATGGAACAGAACCTAACTAAGCCGACCCTGTGTATTTTTTTCCCGCGAGATGCTCAAGTCTTAGCAAATAGACTAATTAAATCTGCACTCAGCACTGCGCCAGGGGCTATTCCTGAAGGTAACATGACTAATGTGCGCTGTGTGAAATCCTCACGTATCTATGCGTGCATTTTGGTCAGTGTTTAAAGTGGAATGGAGGAATATTCAACATCCTCTTGAAAACCTCAGCTTGCGACCGTTTTGCATAAAACACCGTCCGCCAGTCTGTGGTCGATAGTCTTGCTAAAATGCCATGCAGTTATCTTCGGGGGAAGCAGTGTTGCTATCAAAACACCAATTGTTTCGTTGACATTTTGACTAAGTGTGCCCAGAAACCTCACCCTGGTTCATGTTCAATGAGTTGCTTATTTAGCAGAAAATCGCTTAACAAAAGTTATATGGTAAGCAGGGACTAACGTGGAGCCAGGCAAAAGCACTCGACATTACATAGACCACACCAGCTGGTAACCATAGTCCAATTTCAACAAAATTGTTAAACAATTTGCTGGGCATAAATGGGTTACCAGCTATAATACCATTTTTACTCATGACTGGTTCCCTGCTACTTCAAAGCAAATCTGTTAAGAATCACACGTTCCAACACAAGCCTTTTTGAGATATGTTGGACACATTACAAGTGCACTATTTGGATTAGGTAAATCTGTCTGTATACACCCAAACCAAACAATGCACTCATATAGTGTCCGCCACACCTCAAAAAGGCTAATTGAGATTGATGAGGTTCATGTTTAGCTTAGCCCCAAAAAGATGAAATGAATCTGTTCAAACATTTTTATTCCTTACAAAACTTTGGAAAAATTTCTACAATACAGTGAAAAGAATGGTTTGTCGTAAAATACATCAACCACAAATTTTGCGCATGAGGTATTACAGCTGTTTTATAACATACTCTAACCCTCATCAAAAGTTTTTCAGGCACTCTGCTAGATGCATCAAAATACAAAGAACAGAAAACTGTTCCATTGTGAAGTGAACTGGCTACTCCATGCTTACACCTGCCTTGGCACTTTGCAGTTACCCACGCACCAATACACGCTGAAGTTTGATGGAAACTTAACTCTATTTGAGTCGACTGCTACAATACAACAACATTCACCAACTGGTGTACGTTTCTGTATTTGACAGTGCTACTTACCCAGCTCTATGAAGTTGGCCCCTAGAGAGCTTTATATCCCTATGGGGTGTGGGGAAGGGGGGGGGGGTCTGGGATAAAAGCGGAGCCCTCACAGGCCCCTTGGAGTGTCTACGGTTTACTATGTAGTACCAATCATTGTTGTGAAATGGGTATACTTACCTGTACTATCAGGGTGAAAATTGCATTATGAGTGGTTCAAAGTAATGCTATGTTGTAAATATCAATCTTGCCATTGTCGAGGCAGGGTTATTTGCATAGAATAGCAGGGCAGTATCAGGGCTGTATTGTGTGCTCAGTTGTAAAGATAGTCTGTAGACCGGTACGTGTAAAGGTGAATTGTATTTATTAGGTGTGTTTACATGTAGGTGTGTTTATGAGGCGCCCACTACACTCATACTTTGTAACTGACTCCCAATAAGTCACAGTAAGTCATAAATGACCATTCAAAAAGCAGACACAAGCCACAGCTTGCATCAAAACATTTCCAAAGATGAACAAACTGTTGGTTGAACTTGTACTTGTTTACTTTTTTTTAAATACTAACACCTAACTAAATAGAACTGTAACAATTTCAGTATTAAATGTTTACCTGTATTTTCCTAGATATCCATCAGCAATCATAGCACCAAAGATGGGAGTGAAATAACACAACATGGCGAAGGCGTGGAAAAGTGCCGTAGCCCTGTCGTCACTCAGCAGCAGTATGTTGGTCATGTACAAGACCAAAATGGCTGTAGTAAAGCAAAAAATACACATCAAACCTGAACAGTTTGCCAACTTGCACGGCTGATAAAGTTGAAGTTTGCTGAGTTTAGATTTGAATTATGGGTCATGTTTTGTATCAGGCCTCGAATTAACCCACGTCACCCACATCAATTGCCTTGGTGCCCTGTGCTTTTGCCACGGTGCCCTTCGCAAAGTTCCAATACAAGTTTACATTTTGCTCACATGGAAGTGTCCCTTACCAGAAGAAAATTGCCATACCCTTTCAAGAGTGAAGTGAAGGCCTGACTTATTTTAATGCCTAAAAATAAATGTGAGAAAATTTGCTAGTCGGAACCGTTGGACCCTTTTTCAGCAAGGTTTATATTGAGTTTATTGTTTTATTTGAGTTATTTTATTTAATGAGTACAAATAAAACTCCCAAGGTTTGAGGTCTTGCATGGGCAAAAGGTTTAGGTTTCTTCAGTTAGATGTGATAAAAGGTTCTTGTTTTGATTTGTTGCAATTAACCTAAAACACAATAAAATGTACCACTTATCTACTGCACAGTAGTAGTTTTTCCAATGGTTGTAAATTTTTTTGAAGTATCTGGAAACATCCTCAAGTGTTTCAACAAGTGAATGGACACGCAGGCTTACACTGAAAATAATTTGAGTTGATTAGAATTGTTAATTTTTTAATTACCCTCAAATTTCAATTCGAAATGGACGGAAAAGGCAGGTAACTTTGTCCATCCATTTTTTATGGGAATTTGAGGGTGATTTAAAAAAAAAATTAAACATATCAAACCAATCAACTCAGATTATTTTCAGTGGGAATTTTTTATGGGAATTTGAGGGTGATTTAACAAAAATGTAAAAACATCAAATGAATCAACTCAAATTATTTTCAGTGGGAATTTTTTATGGGAATTTAAGGGTTATTTAAAAAAAAATGTAAAAAATATCAAATGAATCCACTCAAATTATTTCCAGTGGGAATTTTTAATGGAAAGTTGAGGGTGATTGAAAAAAATGTAAAAACATCAAATGAATCA
Organism: Marthasterias glacialis; assembly: GCA_911728455.2. NCBI lineage: Eukaryota > Metazoa > Echinodermata > Asteroidea > Forcipulatida > Asteriidae > Marthasterias > Marthasterias glacialis. The sequence goes on from OU452223.1 coordinate 19,504,628, forward strand.
ACTCCCGATATTTTCAGTGGGATTTTTTTTTTGGGAATTTGAGGGTTATTTAAAAAAAATGTAAAAACATCAAATGAATCAACTCAAATTATTTTCCGTGGGAATTTTAAATGGGAATTTGAGGGTGATTTAAAAAAAATGTAAAAACATCAAATGAATCAACTCAAATTATTTTCAGTGGGAATTTTTTACGGGAATTTGAGGGTTATTTAAAAAAAAATGTAAAAACATCAAATGAATCAACTTAAACTATTTTCAGTGGGAATTTTTAATGGAAATTTGAGGGTGATTTAAAAAAAAAAGGAAAAATATAAAACGAATCAATTCAAATTATTTTCAGTGGGAATTTTTAATGGGAATTTGAGGGTTATTTAAAAAAAAATGTAAAAACATCAAATGAATCAACTCAAATTATTTTCAGTGTAAGCCTGCAAGCCCATTCACGTGCTTGTAACACTTTTGGGTAGTTTCAGGTACAACCATTGGTAAAACTACTGACGTGATGGACGCAAAGCAGTAACCCTTTATTGTGTTTCCTGTCAAATACATTATACATCCATCATGTTCATGTTTGTTTCTTGTAAAATTTATAAAATTATACCCAAAACAAAACAGCAGACAAGACAAATCATTGAACAAAATATGAAATTCATTTCGTTTTCTGCATGGAAAGCCTTCACATATCTCAAACTGATTGTTCTGAAATATTTTTCATTCTACCTTTCACAAGGACATGCATGCTTCATTAGAAGTCAAATTTTCCCTCAAAAGCTGAACAAAAGTTAGCCACTCGGAATTCTGATTATTCAGTGATATTTTCACAATCTGATAAAATCTCAGGACCTTTTGTAACCCTCATATTAATCAATGATCTCATATAACCATCATCATATACATGATACATTTGTTTATATCAGTAGCTTCAGGTAATACATGTATGTACTTCTGAAGTCAAAAGGCCTTACTTAAAGGTGAAGTCTGATATTAGGGAGGTTTTGGCTACAACTTTTCTCTTCACGCGTAAATGTAACGCCCGCGTTACTTCATGGATATGTAGGTACATGTATATCGTCATAGAAGTGCGTGTTGGCTACTAACGTGTTTTATGCTTAGCTATACGGTTACAACGTCAAAATGATACTCTAGATGTTTTCTCATCGGATAAGAAAACAATGTTATAAATATCCATTTAAAAAAGTTTTTGATGGGAATGATTTTACAAACTGTTTCTTCTTCGTCTAGTCCACCCTGAGAAAGGGCATTCATTAGATTGATGTGTGTGTCCCTTTTCATAATGCAAACGTACACGTACTAGTGGGGTTCTGATCAATTAAAGGGGCTGTGTCATCATGATTATAGCAGTAAACAGAATAACCAAGTTACTACACAAGCCCATGTGTCTGCAGTATCTGGGTGAGAGTTCATCTTTCCATGCACAGCCACAGGCCTGCTATAATCATGACGACACATCCCCCCTTTAATGCAAAAGGGAATGAAAGGAATTTTGTCTGTTGTTAGGTAATCAATAACGATTCATCTCCATTTTGTTCATCTTATTTTGGACAAGGTCTACCCTGCCTTTAAGAGCAGAGGCAGCCGTGAAGCTTCCCTGTCAATCCTCAGGTAAAATAAAACCAATTTCAAACACCTCGGGACGGTCAAATTACTTGGTTACCAAGGCAACGATCATAGTGAATTCTATTTTATTGTAGTACATATTCAAGTAAGTCAGTGAGAGGCCCCTCAAAGGATGTAAAAAAAAAAAGCAGCATAACTTTTCAGGCTGTTTTAAAAATCAATAAGCTGTCTACAGATAGATTTTAGATGAAAAATTTACCTGATAACATTCCAGGAAATTACAAAAAAAAAAAAAACGACAGACCCCTTTAAATTATTGGACTGAATTGTATCAATTTCAATCGCAAAAATCAACAATAACATGTCTGACATTTGAATCAGCTTGTGAGAGAACCCTTCGAGGGACTAAGTGCATGGAAACAAGTAACTGGCATAACATAATCAGATAAATTCAATCACTTATTTGGGGAATTTATACAAATTACTCATTGAACTAGTAAATAATCAAATCTGACCGTTCTCACCTTTCACGCTGAATGAAAACAAACTTCCATATTCTGTATTTACGCATTCCTATGAAAGTCAAATAAATTTTGCTTTTTAGCTCGGTACCTTTCATGCCATAGTACGAGAATCTCTCGCAAAACTCTGTGCCGATGATGAAGGCTATACTCCTGGGAAAGTCTCTCTTGCCGCTTATAAATTGCTGTAATTCAACGGGGGACAGAAATAAAAAAATTACATTTAATGCAATTCAATTTGAAGATACAGTTCACGAACCAGCATCAGTTAAAACGTACATTTGAACAAATTGGTCAATCTTATACATGTTATACTTTCGGTGTAAATGTAAACTATCGTATTTGTTTGTATCAGCGACACATGTTTACCAGAAAACAACACTTTGCTATCCAGCCATACATGTACATGTATACCATTCATAGCAGCGCTGTGGGTGCAAGCCTGATAGTCAGAGAGCCTTTTAGTCCAGTATTAAGTACTGCTGAGTACTCGGATGGCCCAGTGAGTACTCAAGTTCAAGTACTCGGGCCATTGAGTATGAGTACAAGTGTCCGAGTAGTGAGTATTCTGATACCCAAGTACTGAATCCAACAGCTGAGTATGAAGTATTTGGATCTCCAAGTACTAGATACCCAAGTACCGAATCCAGCAGCTGAGTATGAAGTATTTGGATCTCCGAGTACTAGATACCCAAGTACTGAATCCAACAGCTGAGTATGAAGTATTTGGACCTCCAAGTACTAGATACCCAAGTACCGAATCCAACGGCTGAGTATGAAGTATTTGGATCTCTGAGTACTAGATACCCAAGTACTGAATCCAACAGCTCAGTATGAAGTATTTGGATCTCTGAGTACTAGATACCCAAGTACCAAATCCAACAGCTGAGTATGAAGTATTTGGATCTCCGAGTACTAGATACCCAAGTACTGAATCCAACAGCTGAGTATGAAGTATTTGGATCTCTGAGTACTAGATACCCAAGTACCGAATCCAACAGCTGAGTATGAAGTATTTGGATCTCTGAGTACTAGATACCCAAGTACTGAATCCAACAGCTCAGTATGAAGTATTTGGATCTCTGAGTACTAGATACCCAAGTACCAAATCCAACAGCTGAGTATGAAGTATTTGGACCTCCGAGTACTAGATACCCAAGTACCAAATCCAACAGCTGAGTATGAAGTATTTGGACCTCCGAGTACTAGATACCCAAGTACCAAATCCAACAGCTCAGTATGAAGTTTTTGGACCTCCGAGTACTAGTATGAGTACAAGTACTTTATACAAAAAAAACTGTAAAATGAGGTATAAAACATGGAATTTTTTTTTTCTAATTTGAAGACAATGTGTGCTTGTTATGATAACTATCTTTCAAACATGAAAATATCATAAACAACTTAAATTTTACTTTTTCCAGAGCCTTTATTCCTCAATTCCTTGCAATAACGCATGCATAGGAGAGCGGTAAGAAAAGTGGTATTTTGACCACTAGTACTTAAAATCGGAGTAAATATTCAGTTGTGAGTATTGAGTACATGACTTGGCCTACAGATTACTTTTCAGTCAATAACTGAGTATGGACTTCAATTAAGAGTAACTTGCTATCAAAACGGTACTTCATTTATATTTTTACCAGTTTATTTTACAGAAAACTGTGCCAAAAACATTCGACATGAACCGAGTGCATGAATTTTGTGGTTACAACATAAAGTGGTTTACACCGGAAAAAAGAAGTTGCATCATAAAGAAAAACAGTGCTCAGCCCCAAGTGTCATCGAGCTTCTTGAGCACACACATACATGTACCCAAAAAGTCAAGCACAAAACAATTGTGCTGAACAGAAATAGGTTACCAGCCAAAATACCATGACGTATGTACAATTTGTGACTGGTTTCCTGCAAATTTTTGCTCAGCAAAAATGTGTTAACAATATTTTATTGTGGTTAAACCAGGCTCTTCCCTCAACACACACCAACCCCCCCCCCCCTTGTCGCCCTCTTCATTGTTTATCCCTTGCATCCTTTGACTGCTTTCTGCCTCTCTCTTTTCACTTCTTTCCCCTTTGACTGCTTTTGTTACTCCACTATACTTGTATGTGTGTGTGTTGTGTTGTCATTTAGCCTTTGAAAAAGACTCTACTAGGGTCGAAACGTGAGGTCATTAACAATTTTTTGCATTTGAACAACGTCCTTTTGGTTGGTAAGCTGTTAACAACAGCTATTCCTATTTTTTTACAATATTTTTTGCTTAAAAAGCAGCTCTATCAAATTGGGTCCTGATGGTATTCAATCTTACCCCGACTCTGCCCCATCCTTTACCGCTGACTTTCTTTGGCTTATCCTTGTCCAATAAAGAGGTTGCTATCGGAAACAAAAACAGAAATGAGGCAGGTTATTACAAACGTCACAAAAAACAGGAGAGGACGATTACCCAAAACAATATTTCCTAAATGTTTTAACTTCATACAAGCTGTTTTTGAATACTATTTGAAATTTCCAATTTCAGACACTATGTACTAGGTTGAGGGAAGTAATTTCATGGAAAACAAAAATGTAAACAACAATATCAACCTTAACGGCGATTATGCGACGATCAGTTAATAACGAAGAAGGTTTCCAAAAAGGAAACCTGTTTCAATAAACTGTAATTTGTAGTCAATAAATCTCTCTGAATGTCAAACAGTCAATAATTTTTCTAAAACTTTAGTTTCATGTACTTGCACTCCACTGTACACATGCTTTTTTATGAGTTTTTAGAGAAATTGATGTGCTGATCCATTCTCGATAAAAATGCATGTAAGTTTGAATGGATTTTGAATGGATTAATTTGAAACAAATTATTAATAGAGAAAACTGAGGAAAGAGGGAAAAACTATTAAGCTTGGGGCAAAAATACGACAACATTTACATAGATCAAAAATATACATACAAGGGATGTGTATACATATGTAATTCAAAGCAGAAAGTGATGTCACAAGTCACAGAAAAATACAATGGGCAAAGAATGACAATGTTTAAACTTTCACAGAGTATCGACTCTTCTGTCACAATTCACTTATCAAAAAACATTCACAAAAACATGCCATCACATTGAAATTGAACAATACCATATGGAAATACTTTGGTCAGTGTTTGGCTTCATGCCTTGCATTATGTTGGATTCATATGCATACCAGCTACCTTCAATTGATACAGTCTGTGCGTTCATGCATAAACATGATATGGCACCAACATCTTTTACCAAAAAAACAAAACAAAACAAAACAAGCATGCACAAAGAAAATAGTTGATTTGATAGTTCCCTGCACAACACAGTGCATACAGAACTTTTACACAACAATATGTGCTTGTTTCGGGGCCATACATATCTCACGGTAATACACCCCCACATGACCAGTCTTCGACCAATCAGAGTACATAAACTCGCCAAGGTATATTAAACAACAGACAGTAAATGGAATATATCTCAAAGGACCCTCCTCAGGCAGCTGGAAAAGAAAAATTTGAACTAATGCAGCATTTTTGTACAAGATGTCAACTCTCAAAGTAGCAACAAGATCACATAAATCATGCCATAGGAACAATCTACACACACTGATAAATTACACAGGCCAGGAAAATGGAAGTCATGCAAGACCATGGCAAGTTGGCAATATGCATCATGCGAGATGTAGATGATGGGTCACTGTCACACACACATTACCAGATCACTACATACAGGGTCCATGCCTAGGAACTTTTACATGCATTTCACCCTTTGGAGGTCACCCGATGGAGATACCTGTATTGGGTATCAATAAGGCTCCAATCAGAAAACCTTCAGGTGACACCAGAAGCTTTGCCGCCACAATAAGGCCGTGTCCAAGTTGGCGACTGCGGCTGCGGCTGTTGCTTAGGGCAACCTATGCTTCAACGCAAGTTAACTTGGTAATCCAGCCGCAGCCGGTCATTTGGAAACTGCCTCCGGCTCACAGGGTCTTGGTCACCTAATACTACTTCAATTGGTAATGTACCCCGACTGAAACCCACGATTCTGCTTCATGAGAATTATCAAGGGTGTCCAATCAAGGAAATGTCTATGAACCTGTTTAAAGTGACCATGACACCTGCCATTGGGTAACACCTATTTCCTGCTTATTAGAACCCATTTCTCCCAAAGATGATATTATCAACTGACAACAACACATTCTACAGCAATGAGTACACAGATATCCACCAAGTATTTGTCTCAAGTAATACCTGAGCTGGCTTTGGTCAGTTCCTCACTCTCATGACTGTCCTCCATTGCAGGTTTCATTCGTACCCTTAAGGAATTAGCGTTCTCCTATCGCAAACAAATGTCAATGAGTTTCTTTCTTTTTTTTTCCCCCAAGGCTCACGACAGCTTATGTGATGTGACTTTATTTGGCTCTCTCTGAAAGCTGATCTACATATATCGTTTCGTTCTCTAGAGCACAAGGTTGGAAGCTGCAAGGATGATGAGACGATATGAGGATGGAGCTGTAAGGATGGTCGTTGTTAAGGTGATGATGACGATGAGGTTGTTATCACTGCTGATGATCTGAATGACCACGAGAAGGCCGGCACGATGACAGAGAGCAAGAGGGAGGGAAGAGCAAAAAAGAAGGAACGTTACTGTTAGCTTTTTAAAAGCTGTGTTTTCCACGGACGGAAGTCACGTGCACCTGTTAGGTCACATGGCATTATTTCATAACTAGACCTTCCTTTTGTTTACAAACATTGACCACCATTTGGAATGGGCGACATTGAGTATCACAAAATATATACTGGGTTGGCACAAATGTGCTCTTTGTAATAAAATACTTAATCCTTAGGGGGGAGGGGCAGCACAATTGATTTATCAGTGATATGGGTTATTTAATAGCATTATCGTATTAAATCAGAAATTGTTGTATTTTTTTTGCACATGTAGGCTGGGTAAGTTTAACCCCCACTCCAAGTTTGTTTCACACTTGATGCAATTTCCCTGGGGAAATTATACCTTCGGTATGCTAACCCCGGGGATACCTCGCTATAACCCTACTCCCAAGCGGGAGCTGCTATTTCCCAGGATTGGCTATTTCCTGGGAGTTTGCCAGGGTTAGCAATTCAAGTGTGAACAGGTTAACCAAAGTTTCCCAGGATTTTCCCAGGAAATTTGTCTAGCGCAAAAGGGGCCTGGCTTAAATGGTGTTTGAAACTTTGCATGGTCGCTGATGGTGTGGGATATAATAGAAAGTGACTATTTCCAGAAAACTTGCGGGTACAACCTTGTGTAAATCTCTTTCGGGAGGAGTGTTGGTTCTGATCGTATACAACCTTACAATCTGCGAGCGAGCGCAACTTGCCACAAACAAGAGATAATCATGGAGTCAGCTTGTTTACAATTTGTTATAATAATAATTTGCATTTTTGTGTGTGACAGAGACGGGATATTACAAAGTGATCATTGAAAAATGTTAGAAGACTGTCATACTCCACATTTTGGGCTAAAATGTTCTAGTGTTGATTAGAAAAGGTATTAGACTCCATAATCAACCAATAATCATTGAAGCATACAAACTGTAACAGAGTGGAACTCAAATTTCCATCACAACATCGGGAAAAATGCTATTTCTATTTTCCCAAACTTCAAGCCATGGTAAAAATAAATCCAGGTACAGTAGAAGGAAAACACAAAACTGTTTCCTTGGTTAGTTTATTTTTCAAGTGAAACTGATTTACAAGTAGAAAATGTATCATGCAAATATTCATGAAGGTGGCACTCTTATCCGGAATTAACCTCAACCTATTCAAAAATAACAGTCTGCAGTGTAAAGCTTCACTTCTACAAGTTAATTAGATATGCCTGAGATGTTACCTGCAGCATGCCAGCAGACAGAACTCACTTCTCCCTGAACTCAACGACAACTGCATTAATTTGCCATCTGGCTTAAATGAATGTTGATGCAAGTGCTCTTCCGTGCAAAGTCAAAGAAACCCTAATTTATATGGCAGGGGACCAGTCCCAAACTATGAGCATGATATATGATTTAAGCCGGTCCCCTGTTTCTGCCAAGCACATTGGATATGCGCTTTTTTTATAAGCTTTACAGAAATATGGCCTCCTCAATAACCAACACTGAAAGAGGGGCTCCAATATTGTCCAAGGTGGAATTCAGTTTTGTGATGCACTTATTTTGCAATTCGATAGAATCTTTATGAAACTGGAAAAATTAAGACAACTGACAAGTCTCTCACCTCACATTAAAACGATGTAAAATGCCATTGTATTTGAGCAAAAATACCCTTACAGTACGAAATCTATCAACATCCAATGACGTCACATCTAAAATATATGGGTCTGTAAATTGTTGTACGGGGAATGTTTAGTTCATTCCAAAATTTCTGTGATATTCAATGAAAACAGCGTTGAATTTAACTTTTGACTAAGAAAAAAAATTCTTGTATGGAATGTACAGACCCATTCATCGTGATATCCAATGACGTCATCTTTCAAATTTCGCTCTGAAAGCGTACCAAATAAAATGACATTTTATACTTGGTGAGGTTAGAGACTTTAAATTTGTTTTCCCACTTTCATGAGGTTTCATGAGTTTTGTTAAAGAATTTTCAGACAATTTTGATTCTGTCACTTAAGAATGTCACTCGATGTATTTGATGCAATAATTCAGGCATGCAACTCACCAACTGAACAAACTAAAGAGGAAAATTATGTCAAGCTGATTAGAATAATTGCATCGGGGATTCAGAACATGATGTGTGATGTGTGCTAAGCACCGTGTGATGTGTGCTAAGCACCATGTGGTGTGTGCTAAGCACCGTGTGATGTGTGCTAAGCACCGTGTGATGTGTGCTAAGCACCGTGTGATGTGTGCTAAGCACCATGTGATGTGTGATAAGCACCGTGTGATGTGTGCTAAGCACCGTGTGATGTGTGCTAAGCACCGTGTGATGTGTGCTAAGCACCGTGTGATGTGTGATAAGCACTGTATATGCAGTGCTTTCAAAGTCAAATCCTTTTTTGGACTGGACTTTTCATGTGTGTAAATCTTTTCACTCAATAGGCCTACATGATTGCGTGGGTTTTCCCCTGTTTGGATTTTCCTCCAACATCAAAAACTTAATTTTTTTGAACAGGATTTCTCTTCACATATCTTCAGGCCTACGGGTAAAGCCCAGTTCATACTTCATGCGAATGTGAAGCAAATATGATGTGACAAATTCTCAACGAAAACATATGGCTTAAGTTGAACTGTGTTGAACTTGTTGCGAAATTCGCTGCGAATGTTGGAGAGTGACGTCAAATACACTTTGCGCTCGCATTCGCGTGACAGCCAACGGGCAACGTTTAAACACGGCATTGTGTAAAATCGGAATACCAGAACAAAGGTTGACATTCCACTATTGAGCATGCACAAAGCATGCATACATAGTGCAATGCTTCGATTCACTCACCACAAAGACGAAACATTTTCTTGAATATTTCTCCTATTTTTCGCAGATTATGCGGGGGTTATTGTGTAATCCCCGATTCCAGACCTTTGTCCTTTTGTTCAAGAAGAGGACTACGAGTCATCGAAAGGCTTCCACCATTGTTTTTTCATTGTATTTTCAGCTCAATGGGATTTAGTCAGAGTGAACCGGGGAATGGATCCATCCTTGGTTCCTGATTTAGTACCAATCCTCGGCCTTAAAGGCAAAGTATACCTTTGGTTTTTGGAACCGTACATTTGCCTTAATGCTATATAATTGTAGATATATACCATAAAACTAACCTTTGAAAATTTCATTTCAAAAGGCGGCAGCGTTTTTGAGATATCACCAAAAATCTGGAGCGGTTGCGTCATTGGAATACACATTTTTGAGAAGCGTTACGGCCATAACGCTTCTCAGATTCAATTTTTGGGGGGATAAAAAGTGATATATTTTTCCATAACTGCAGTGCTTCGAAGTGAAACGTTCATCAAAATGCATTATACTATCCAAAGCTGCTGTACTTCTTACCAAGTAAGTTTTTATTGCCATAAATTTTCAGAGTCAGACCCTTTAACTCACGACCGAGGTTTTGCAGTTCATTGTGCATGTATATGAGATATTAATGTTTTCGATAAAGAAAACAAAAATCCAGGTGCTATAAACAGATAAAAAGAATATTTCTTTTGTTGGCTTTGTCAAGTCAAGGTTTCTTTGTGCTAGCCGTACTCTCAAAGAAAAACGATTATGGCAATACCAAGAAAATAATTCCGTCAGGCTGGACAGGGGAAAAAAAATGGGAGATTCCCGCCGGCAACTGGTTAACAAACTACAAAAATAATGTAAAAGTTCTCCCCAAAGATTGAATACACAAAATCACTTTAAAAAAACACACAATTTTTCACAGCAATTGATAACAATTGCTCTAACAAGTGAACATCTTGTAAGAAAAAAAAAACAATAAAAGAATCTCAAATTCAGTGTTACATTGAAATCTATTCAAATTAATAAAAAAACATAACAAAGTAAAATTCAAAATTACTCAATGGATCTGGACTAAACGACTTCTGTCATGTCTGTTGATGCAAAGATTGACTCACAACTACATGTACCCTCCACTGTCAACATCATAATATCATTGCAGTCATGCATCAAATATCAAAAAAAATGCACAGATATCCTGTGCCATATGGTAACTTTCAGTTCCATCCAGGTACCTTACTCACACGGGCAGACTCATCATAATTTCAATCGGAACTGCTACATAATGAGAAGAGAAGGAATAAATACAGTACCATTCACAGTGCAAAACACATCGATGGTCGACTTGATTGTATGTCACTCCTTTTTCTTACAGCTTTTACTATAAAGCAAAATGACACCATGCTCTTGAACACACACACCAGATACTCATTTCACCGCTGATGCCTTGTGTCATGTGTGTTGTGATCTCTTCCACCGCTTGCTGCATCCACCAGCAGTCAACACCTCCAGCAGCCACAGCAAAATTATGTTTTGTTTGCTGTGCTTAATTTCACAGGAAAAGATGACGGGTAACTGAATGCCTGGGCAGCCAACACCTTTGGTGAGAGTGTGGGTTGTACAGCATCGGGTGGAATGATGTGGGTTCTTTATTAGACATGTTAGACTAGGCTAGAGGATCTTGTCTACACATTATATCAGGCACAGGGTGACCAGTGGATTTCAAATTTTAGTTTACTGTGCCAAGTCGAGACTCAAATTTCAAAATGGGAGAATTTGAGCATGAACTCCAGTACCATCTGTCCTTTGTGTGAGTGAATTGAAGCATCTGTAATGGAATGTCCAGGGGACTTTTGTTCAGGGATTCCAACCTTTGTTCTGGGATTCACACGAAAATAGACAAGTTTACAATCAACGACATCCGAAATTTCCGACAGGGAAAATACTGGCGCATAAAAGTAAATGATTTAAGATACTAAGTCTGATTTTTGACCAATTTGACCTAAAATTCAAATTTAAAGTTTAAACAGCTATTTTTGTAGATTCAAGAAAATTGTAAGCTTTCATTTAACGTATTATACAAAAAAATCTGCCAATGATACAATGTAAACTTGTGGCAAATTAAAAAAAAAAAATTATTGTCGGGACCTTGACATTATGTCCAGTACATTAGCCATATTGTACAAACATTTGTCAGTTTACTACATGTAGGCCTATGTGTTTAGTGCATTGTCTGTGGCATGTAATGCGAAAGCTTTTGAATGTTTTTCATTTTGAAATCAGCATCAACTGACAGAATTCGTTCAGAGAAAAAAAATTCTCTACAAAAAAATTGTGTAGGATTTTTAACTGTGCATGGTGTAGATACAATCTAGTGTAGCGCAGAGTTCAACTAAGCTTTACTTGCTAATTGATTTTCTGACGGAGGTGAGCTTAAATCCTGAGCATCCGAGTGGAGTGGGGTCTTAGTATGACGACGAATGGAAGAAAAGGAGCCCTTGAAACAAAGGATGGGATTAATCTTATTTTAAAATTGAATTCATTGTTTCAGAAAACTCCAATCCACTTCACTTGAAAGTCCCAAAAAGCGTTAGAAGCAATCGTGTTCTTCAGAACGAGCCTTCACAATCCAGAGGTATGGCAGTTCTTTTGTCCCAGCGCCATTAAGTTGTAAATTGAGCAGCTGGAATGGTGAGCTGCTGTGCCGCTGGTTCTAACTCAACTGTCCTATGGTCACGACATGGTTGTTGAGCAGCCATTACATGTACTTTTTAAAAACAATTTGATGCATGGTGTAATTTTAAGTATTCTGAACATTTTATCTGTCTGGTGTTAACTTTCAAACGTTAAAAATGTTATATTGTTTCCAATTCATTTTCAACAAATAATGTTTGTGTGTATTTTGTGTAAAAGGCAAAAGAAATTTTCCAATACAAACATGCATTCTTCTAAAGAATCAGCGAACAGACGAGACTCATTTGGTTTAAGCTGATTGAACCATAGCGTCTGGTCCCTATGGTTGAACACAATCATCGAGTGACAAAACAGAATTCTTAGTTCAAAATGACACCTTGTTTTTCTTGCCCCGGAAAATTGTACTTTATACTCAAACTTAATGATGTTTCAAGAGGTCTTAATAAGCCATTCTGAGATATGGTGGACACAATACATGTAGTTATGACACTATTAGGTTTGGGTAAATCTGTCTGTATACACCCAAACCAAACAGTGCACTCCTATAGTGTTCATCATATTTCAAAAATTGATTCCTAACTAAATGGAGATGGATCATTTCTGTGACCTTTTTTCAGCGTTTTGATTACAAGTATTACATGTGTAGCTTGAATCTAAACCTTGAGAACATACATGTACCTGAAAACTGATAGCCCCCAGTAAATCAAAAATTACATTCTGACTTGTGTACTACTACTCCAAAAGAATCGTAATATGATTCAAGAATTGATTAATTTTCCTTATAATAGGCCTACAACAGAATGACAAGGGTCCGGACTTGGTTTGGTCCAATGTGATGTAAAGAAAATTAACAGTGCACCATGGGAACCCGATGAAAAAAAATTAATGCTGCTGACCGAAAAAAGATTCTCAAAAATGATTTGATATTTCCACAAAAGTTAAGTGAGCAACCCTTAATTACATGTACATGTAGGCCCATCAACTCTGACGGGTGAGTCTCCACTACCAAAACCATGACTACCAGCACCACTCCATCAACAACTTTTATGATAGACCCTTTTATGGTAATTTGCGCCATGTTGAATCTCCCCCGTGCGCCGTTTATTTCGAACAGGCATTTACACGATTCGTAACATCACGTGCACTTCTCGCGCTGTGCATCATGTGCAATTATCAAGTTGCAGAGTTTGAAATAAACAACGCATCACGACGCAGATTGAATATGACGCATACTGAACGAGTTAATTAAAGTATGTATGCGTATCATACATGGACACACTATGTAGATTTTAAGTTATGACTGGCGAGAAGACGAAGTAGGGCTAAGGATACAGAGGAAATCCAGTGGACTGGTCCTAGAGTGGGGCTGATATCAGATTGGATTGAGCTATCGCAACTCAAAACTGAAATCACACATATTCATTTTATGATCTTTCCGATGGTCATAGACCGGCGGGTCGGTCTTAGGTCTACTAAATTTTAAGGAATGTGACCAAGACTAAGAGACGATTATTGCAACTAGACTGGACCATATCACCATGGAGGTAGAATCACCCAATATGTCTGGACCAGACACAATCACCTGAACCTGGGGACATTTAACTGTTCTTCATAACCGATCACCTAGGAATAGGACAGGATTAGAAGATCATGTCCGGCCGGACTAAATCCATCAATCATTGGTCGGACACTATCAACTGTCACACTGGCAATTGGTTTGGAATTGGCCCCATAAATAGTGCAAATATGCTGGACTATCTCCGCTTTTGGCCCTATGCCGACATTCAGGGACTATGATGATATTTCGAACTGAAACTCACTTTTTTTCGCAACATTTTTCTCCCAATGTTCACTTATCCATTGCCTAACTGTGGTAAGTACATTAAAACGATTTAAGTTCGTTTTAGTGTAATCTCCGAGCAACTGATAAAACATTGACGGCAACATGATGTGCACAAAGTCTGAGTCACTGTACAGCAGCATTGCCAATCTAGTCTTTTTTGTGTCGCTGCAGCTGCAGTGGGCCAGTGCACTGACTGCTTTATAATGCAAACTATAGCCTAATGCATTTTGTGTACTTGACCGCATACCAGTGTCAGTGAGTTTCAATTTGAAATGTCATCACAGTCCCTAATGGTGTGTCGGCATTGGGGCAAGAAGCGGAGGTACTCCATTGATTGAATCTGGATCGTTGACCATGTTGACTCTGACAAAACGGGTTACCCGCTTTGCATCAGGTTAAATTAATCAAATGACCTAGTCAAATGACCTTTAAATCGGCACTAATCTGCTACTCTAGTGCTAATATTAAAAGGGGGCTACTAAAAACTAGTATAAGTTAGTTTGGAATATGAATAATCAGCCTGTTCTGCTGTTAGAAAACTATACATTTGTGGTTAGTAATAATATAAGAGCTGATCAGAAAAAGTGTACTTGACAATTAGACTCCACAAAATAAATGTAACATTATTTAAATACTGTAGCAGTAAGTGGGAAGGCCTAACTTACATTTAACTTCACTCAGTTGTATTTCGTCTAAAACGCCTGGGTCTGACTCGACGGCCCGTCCATTGTTCGTCGTCGACATATTGCAGGTCAGATTACGTCTCAGGGTTGATCAACAATTGCCATCTCTTTGAAAGCACATGCTAATCGTTGCCTTAGTCCGTCTTAGTGTATGAAGTTTTTTGAAGAAGACGAAAGGTTGACAGTAAATTAAATTTTACTCACAACAAATCAACCCTAGTGTCGAGAGCAAGTTACAATGTACATATTATCGGACATGTCAAAGAGCAAGAGCTAACCGAGTTATATTATTTCACCAAGAGAGGGCGTCCTACAATATTTCTAAAGTTGTTGAGGTCACCACCACCGCGCATCCGTAAGCGAAGACAACGTTTTCAGTTCATTTCTGTGGCAAGAATTGAAAGGGAGAACAAAATAACATATGTTACTTAAAAATGGGAGTACATACCAACAAAGCGTCGACACGGAGTCCAAGGTAAGTTCGGTTGTTTTCAAGTAGTCATTTATCCTTCAATAGCATCTGGAAAGACGAGTCACCGAGACGAGTGTTTTGAGCAGACTCCCCACTACCACACATTTGGGATACCCCACATTTGCCTACGGTCACGCACAGACCCCATGCTTACTTCACACAATTTACGTGCAATAAGTTCAATCATGCCCAACTCGACCTACCTCTAGAAGTAGAACTTTACGCTTTTTTTTGAACAGATGGTTTTATCTGTTGAGTTCTGGATGGAAAGAGTCTTGAAGCCAACGGCTATCCTTTCACTTGGCCTAGTCTAATCTTAGGACAATAAAACTTTTTGATATTCTTAATTAATCTTAAATTAAAACTTAAAAGATGCATCATTCAGTTCATTTATTTCATAATCATGTGAGATAGGATGAATGAGTTGATTCTTTATGAATATGATGAATTCCAATATAATGTTGATGGAAATGCGCTAGAGATGGATGAGAAACACGATGCGGATTGTGTGAACAAAGTGTATGGCGCAACATGCTCGTTGGCATCTTGTCACATTTTTCTTTATTACTTGAAAGAGTTAAGTCATGATTTTCACAAAGATTTTTTCCCCTTAAAATACAAGAAGAAAAATGAGTAGTTGGGTTGGTTTAAATGTGATTTATTCAGGATACATCATTTGGATCCCATCTCTTAACTGGACAACATCGCCATGGCTGTCAACTTTCACAAGCAAAATGAAAAAATGTTCATGTTTTTCTCACATTATACCAAATCCACCTCTCAGTGTTCTTCCTGCATCTACATTAGACTGAATTCATTCAAGTATGAAAGAAAAGATTGTGGATATTTTGCCCGATCCGGTTTTCTTGTAGTAAACGTTACTAAGCCGGGAAATTGTATTACGCCCTCTTTGATGTGAACACGACTAGCCGACATTATATGATGTATTAAATTACCGGTTTTTGTTTGTCCACATCCCGATAGCTAAGACTAATATAATAGGAAACAAATCCGTGCTACAACCGATACGTTCTGATTTGATTCTACATGGGACTTTTAAAAAAAATTTAGTCACAACGACAATGTTGGCCCGGAACGTGACTAACATCTGTCATGGTAAAATTTCTAAGTCCCCAAAATTAGTCTCTGTGCATGTCATACTAAAAGAAAGCCGGATCGCACAAAACATCCACTGCCTAAAGGAAACCGTGAAAAAGTTGCCAACGTGCAAGTTGCACTATACGCTTTTTACTCAAAGTACTGGATCATGTTTGTCATCCACAGCCGAGAAATGTTCATCATTTTCCATTTTGCATTGGTTGAGAGTGTCTTATCAAATATAATAAAACAGTAATAAAAGTATTTTTAATAATCTTGACCATGTGAACTCAAAAAGTGCATGTGGTCAAATGTCTTAAAAAGACAGTAAATAAAGGAAAACAACTTTTGTCTCTGATAAATCTTGGGCATGCTAACTGAACAAATTAGTTATAAAAACAAAAGAAAAAATGGGATTAAAATGGACTATCAGACTCAAGTTAATTTAATCTTACATTACCCGCTGTTTTTTTTAGCAGCAGAAAGAGACACAGCAGTAGTAGCAGCAGCAGCAGCAGCAGCAGCAGTAGCAGTGATTCAGATTCCAGTGGGAGTGACTCTAGCTCAAGTAACAGCAGCACCAGCAGTAGTAGTAGTTCTGCATCAGAGGTTAACCGTCGTGAGACACAACGTCGGAACTCACAGGAAGATGTTGGAAGACGCAGGAACGAGGCAGTCGACAACAGAGGGCGCCGATCTTCAACGGGAAGGAGGGATAATGGAGATGAGAAAATGGAGACGTTGATTGCTCCGAGGAGTCCTGAGGAACCACCACCTGATATCACATCTAGGTACAAGTAATCTCTGGCAAGCATCTGCTGCCATCACTTGATTGGTTTTGAAATTGAAATTTGCTGTAACTTGACATATAGCCACAAAAACTCTGAGCCTTTTATAGCAAATGTTTTATGCTTTTTTTGTCATTCCCTCACCCCCCCCCTTCAGATCCCAAAGGAAGCCTCCGGCAACCAGTCAAAGATCACCTGTACAACAAGACAAGGGGTCAACACGATCAGGTCATAGGTCAGCAGAAGATGATGAAGAGGCCATGGAGACACTTAGTCTCGGCAAACGGTCTGATGATGAGCTCTCGATTGGTCCAGATGATGATAAGGATATGTATCAAGAGGAGGAGATGCCAAGGGAGAAGCAACAAAAGAAGAAACCCAGCAGGTACAAAAAGAGAGAGAAAGAGAAGAAAAAGGGATTTATTTTAGGCCATTTCACGGTTACTCACGGTTAAAAACTAAGTGGTAGTAGTAATCATGTTACATTGTCTGACTTCTTGTAATGTGTTATTGACAGCAACATTTTCAACATAAATAAGTTGTGAAAATCATCCCTAAAACCATAATTCTGAGTGTTGTGGCTGCGCGGTTTAGTGCATCAGACTCAAGTTTTGATGGCTAAAGTCATATAAGAGTGGGGGTCGGAATCCAGGTCATGACACTTGTGTCCTTGAGCACACTTGACTTTGTCACAACCATGGATGAATTTTCTCTGCAGAAATAATTTTCCACTGTAAACAAACAAGAATATATTTCTTTATTTATAACTATAAATTCAAGGGATTTTCAGTGGCCACCGTTTTAGCTCCAAAATTTATACTTTAAAGTTCAATTAATTCGCTCCTCAAAATTCAGTCAAACTTGAATCGAAATCTGAAACAGTGATTCGCTGATTCCTAACGACTTTAATTTAACTTACAAATCTTCTGTTTGATCACCTCATCACCCATCAAGAAGCAACATCAGCTTCAATGTTATACATGGAGTCTGCAATTCCACAGTTCAAAGTTTAAGAAACACTCAACTGACACTCATCTTTGCTTAGGAGTTCAGTAATAGGTTTTCCAATCCTGGGTTATCGAGTTCAATTAGTTCATAAAATCCTGTTGTCCGTCGATCACGGACTCCACCCCTTGAAGGAAATATCTTGCCTCTGCTACAAATCCTTCAAATCCTTCAAATCCAATGTTCACATCAGCTTAGTTTTGGCGTGATGTCCCACTACTCACGTCAGGAGTGTCAAAGCGTATAATACACCCTAAATTAATTAATGTTTGGGTAGGGCCATCTTTATTTGAAAATAATACCAAACTGTCCAAGAATATGGCCTTAAAAGGTACACTTTTTCAATACCAGTAAATCAAGAAATATTGGCAAAATTACAGTTATCTGCTTTTGGATCAACTATCCTTTAAAAACTCAAAGTGCCCTATGTTTCATGAAAACACAACATCAGTTAAAGAAATATTAAAAGAACTTACGATTTGCCAAGCTCCGCTCTCCTCTGTGCCTCACTAGATCGAATACATCTGTGCCATAGCATGCACGAGAGAACTCTGGCTGCCTATATCTGACTTCACACACCTCACACACCCAACTTCAAACTGGTACTCTGCTCAGACATTCACTCACTTCACTTTATATCGGGCACTTCCACTCTATTCTCTCAAGCACACCAGTGACATTCCCAAGACATTCTTGAGAGACTAGGCCCACAGAACAAAAGAAACAGACCCAAGAAATGCCTTTGTGTTTATATAACAAGTGCTGCTGCTGCACAGTAGCAGTTGCTCACCTGCCAAAACTATTTACAATACAGTACCAGTAGCAGTTGCTCACCTGCCAAAACTATTTACAATACAGTACCAGTAGCAGTTCCTCACCTGCCAAAACTATTTACAATACAGTACCAGTAGCAGTTACTCACCTGCCAAAACTATTTACAATGCAGTACCAGTAGCAGTTGCTCACCTGCCAAAACTATTTACAATACAGTACCAGTAGCAGTTGCTCACCTGCCAAAACTATTTACAATACAGTACCAGTAGCAGTTACTCACCTGCCAAAACTATTTACAATACAGTACCAGTAGCAGTTACTCACCTGCCAAAACTATTTACAATACAGTACCAGTAGCAGTTCCTCACCTGCCAAAACTATTTACAATACAGTACCAGTAGCAGTTGCTCACCTGTCAAAACTATTTACAATACAGTACCAGTAGCAGTTCCTCACCTGCCAAAACTATTTACAATACAGTACCAGTAGCAGTTTCTCACCTGCCAAAACTATTTACAATACAGTACCTGCTGCACAGTAGCAATGCACAGTGGCAAATTATGGCCCTACACTTTGTGACAAAGAAATACAAAATATCAATTTTAATCACCTTCCAGCTTTGATATAGTGGTCTGGCTGTGACAAATTGTAATTGCTTCTCTTGTGAACGGATACCTGTGAGGGTAGAGATGGTTCCTGTGTTTGATTTAGCCTTGTGCGCTACATGCTTGGCAGCACAGGCTGTATAGTCCCTAGAAAGCTGTGGTGTTTTAGGGAATTAAATAAATGGTCTAGTGACCAGGGGTAACAATGTTTGAAGTGCACTGATCATTTCTTTGGAATGGCGCAAACATTAATTAACATAACACAGAACTTACCAGCTTCATTTTTTTGTCAAAAGCCAATTCTGTGCGAGCCTCAATTAATCTTGAACCGTTTCTCCATTTGTTATGTTTTAATTATAGCTTGTATAAATCCAAAAACAAACACTTGATTTCAATTGACATGTAAATAGACAAAAAAACAAAACCAATTTGGAAAGGACATGACAAAAATGGAAACAAGGAAAAGAAAAATCACTCAACAAAACAGCTGTTCTGAAATGGTAGTATTTCGGTTGTTAGACTGAATGATATGAAATTGCCCATTACTAACGTTAGACGATGGGTGAAAAACAATTTTACCATATGGCTATCTAAGACAAGTTTTTTTTAGTTAGGGTTGGGATGTTAAACTGTTGAACCAGAATAAAAACCCAGTGAAATTTGTTTCCAAATTTTCTAAACGGTTAAACGACGCTGGCAATAAAAGTCGGTTTCCAGATGATCACTTGGCTGGTGGGCAGCTCTGGGTGTTGCAGACAAGATGAAACAAGGAGGGTAAAATGTGATGTGGGATATTGCTGTTTCTGTCCGTAGTTCAGTAAACTTATACAAAATGCCTGAGTCTGAAATGGTAATATACCTGTGCACAGAATTAATGCAGTGTGGTTTTTATTTTCAATTCAATTTTATTTGTTTCATCTCAGTTTGAAAAAAAAAGGTAAAAATAGTTTAGGTGCATTCAACAAATGGTATTATATTGGAGACTGGCCAAGTGCCTTCATCATCTCCCTAGTGTTATTTATAAGAATTCTTCCTTACTCTAAAAAAATCCAACACCAGAATGGTAATTCAACACCCAAACTGCTGGACTCTGATTATGGTGGTGGTACGCCTAATCCCATGTATAAAACATGATCAGTTTACTAGTGCAGTCCTAAAGGCCATGTCACAAACAGGGCAATACATGTATTTACAGGCAACTTGGAGGCAACCAACTGCACTGCATGCAAAAGGAACATTTCAGCAGCACAACAGTCATTCATCTATCTGTAACTTACTATCCCCGAGAAAATAATGAGAAAAACTTGAAATGTGAATGAATTCTCTTCATGGAGATTGCCTGGAACTGGTCGCCTGTAAATTGCCTCGTGTTGACATGTCCAACAGAATCAAGACAAAACATGCAGTTGGGTTTTGATTGGTTTTGAGGTAGTTAGGGTGATCAGTCAGTAGAAAGGGTCAATGTTCAGATCATCCCAGGTCCTGTACACAGCATCGCTCACCAAACAACTTTATTTTTGCGTGTTTCAGACCTGAAGCCTATAACGACAGTGAAGACGAGGAGGACCAGTCAGACAGTGATGATAGCTACTCCTGGCGTACAGAGCGTGTCAAATCCGTCTTACAAAGTCGCATCCATAAGCCTGATGAAGGGAGGCAACGACACCGATCCGCATCCTATGAGAGGTAAGACTCTCTAGAATGGTTTATTTTTATGGTAACGTTTATTTCAGTGATTTCATTATAACATAATGAGACACAAGCTACCATTGGATACTAATCTCAAAACTACATTAAAAGGAAAATATGATGTGTGTTAATATGGTTATGAAAGTTACAGTTGGCCAATGTAAGCCCGGTTTATACCTCGCATGGATTGCAAAAGCAAAGAGAATTTTCACATTGCATTCGCTCTTGAACCAGGCTGATGTTGGCCAACACTGACATTGTTCGCTGGATGGAACACACCCAGTGAACAATTTCCCATTCCAAAACGTGACACAAATTGTATCAGTTACTACTCAAAAATCATCGTTTGCTACTCAGTATTAGCATTTAGTGTGCATAGAACACGTTCAATCTAAATAATTTGCTACGCAAATTGCTGTAAAAAAAAAAATCCTTTTTTATTCGCAATAATTTGTGTTTTGCTATTTTAAATATGTACAAAATCATACAGCTTAAAACTGCATCAAAAAATGTCTGGCATCATGCAAGTACATGTTTTAACACAAAGTGACAGCCCAACAAATTTGAAGCACATTTTGGTTTCTATTTGAAATAACTCGATAATGGGAGGCTTTTGAGACGTTAGCGGGCGCCCCAGTAACCGGTTATTTTCTATTATGAGAGCAATAGAAAAGGACCAGTTACTGGGGCGCCCTCTAACATCTCAAAAGTCCCCCATAGTCACTGAATACTTTTGAGAAAATATTTTCTGGTGATTTCAGGGAGGACTTTGAGGCAGGGGGCATGAGGAGTGTTGTGGGTACAACCATCAAGCGAACATCTGGCCACGACTCTGCGGAGAGTGGGGAAATTACAGGAAGCGATAGGGAGTCTGAGAGCGGTCAGAGTGACAAACAGGCTGATAGAAGCAGGAGCAAGAGGGAGAAAGAGGAGGCATCAGATCGCCACAGGTATGATTTTATCATATATAGCTCGGGCACTTCCGAAAAAGAAAATTTCTGTTTGAACATTTCTCAGGATAACCATTAGGCAGTGACCAGGGGCATGGAGGCAATTGCCTTTATTGTCTCCGTGTTGAAGTATCAGGTTTCCTGAATAGAATAGACCGTCACAAAGACAAACAGCGCAGCCAAAATCCACCAAAACTATAAAGCAATATGTAACAGACAGTTGAAGTCAGTGACTGTATCACACCTACAATTATCATAAACTGCACCTTTTATTAATTTTGAACCATGTAGAACATCCTCACGCAAACACGATCTTTGTGCGACATTTTGGGCCACAAAAGCTACGAACTTGAAAGTATAATTCCATATATTATCGGTTGCATAGATGAGACCCTACGTCTTGACTGTAGTAATTCATACAGGTTGTAGCTCAAAATCTGGTCACTACCAGTTTGAAAAAGACAAATATCACAGTGCCATTCTTCTACCAGTGAAGAGGCACCTGATCAATATGCAAGTACGATCTCTGGTATTAATCAAGTGCTCTGTGTAATGGTCTATTGTCATGATATGACCACCTTGACTTTCTCCTTTTCAAGTAAATGAAACCTAAAACCTAGACTCTTTGTACTTTGGTAGGCGTCGACGCACCGAAGACAGCAAGAGAACCCATAACACGGAGCAAGAACAACGAGGTCATAGAAGTAAAGGAAGACAAAACAGAGATGAGGAGGAAGAGTATCGTGAAGCTGAGAGGAACTTTCGCAAGAGACGTTTCCATCGGACACAGGAGGAGTCACGGCACAGACGAGATGAGGATCAGAGAGAGCCCATGTAAGACAGTTTGCTGTGAGCTTCAAACCTCTGAATTAAATCCAGGCCCCAGTTCAGAAACATGTGTGATATTGGAACTTTAAAATGAGTAATTGCAAAGACCAGGGCAAAGTGTGATGATGTAGAGGAGATCACTGTTATAGCAAACCATGTTATAGCAGATCACTGTTATAGCAGATCACTGTTATAGCAGATCACTGTTATAGCAGATCACTGTTATAGCAGACCGCTGTTATGGCAGACCGCTGTTATGGCAGATCACTGTTATAGGAGATCACTGTTATAGCAGATCACTGTTATAGGAGATCACTGTTATAGCAGATCATGTTATAGCAGATCACTGTTATAGCAGATCACTGTTATAGCAGATCACTGTTATAGGAGATCACTGTTATAGCAGATCACTGTTATAGCAGATCATGTTATAGCAGATCACTGTTATAGCAGATCACTGTTATAGCAGATCACTGTTATAGGAGATCACTGTTATAGCAGATCACTGTTATAGCAGATCACTGTTATAGCAGATCATGTTATAGCAGATCACTGTTATAGCAGATCACTGTTATAGCAGATCACTGTTATAGGAGATCACTGTTATAGCAGATCACTGTTATAGCAGATCACTGTTATAGAAGACCACTGTTATGGCAGATCACTGTTATAGCAGATCACTGTTGTAGGAGATCACTGTTATAGCAGATCACTGTTATAGCAGATCACTGTTTTATATGATGCCAATCATTCTTTCACTTGTAGGAGAGAACAGAGACGTCCTGAACGAGAGGAGCAGCCTGAGCAAGAGAAGGAGCAGCCCCCAGAGAAGAGGAAGAAGAAAGAGACTGTGGAAACGCCCCTCCAGAGCAAGACGGGTGGAGCCTACATACCTCCAGCCAAGCTAAAGATGATGCAAGCTCAGATATCTGATAAATCTAGGTATGGCCACAATGTCAATACACGTCTCCTGTCGCAGTAGATCTAAAGATTACATTGAAAAACTTAGCTGGTTTTTCTGGTTAACTTTACTCCAACTCTTACCATGATCAAAGCAAAATGACAAAGCACAAATTTTGTTTGATCACTTTGGCCTCAGTTAAGAGAACAGGACTATTTCTTACAAGTCAAGAATTGAAAGTTATTCCTGTGATGGGCACTTATTATGCTTACGGAGGTGTGTATCTGTAAATGAAATAAATCAACTGTATGCTGGTCTGCACTCAGATTCACGTTAGATTTTGTTCACTTTCTTGCTTTCCTGTAGTCTTGCCTACCAGCGGTTAGCCTGGGAAGCCCTGAAGAAGAGTATTAACGGCTTGATCAACAAGACTAACGTTTCCAATATCGGGAACATTGTCCAAGAACTGCTGCAGCTGAATATCGTCAGAGGAAGGTAAGATTATGCATATCATGTGAATGCAGAGGGACCTTTCTACATTTTCAAGTGAAGCTGACATCCTAGATTATTCGTGGATTATTCATGGGTCATATTTTATACCCTTTGAAATCCACACAAAAAGGATCCTTTGAAACTTTCAGTTAATTTTGTTCATTTAAAAACAATGTTGTCTTTTCATTTTTAACAGGGGTTTGCTGGCCCGTTCGATCATTCAGGCTCAGACAGCATCTCCGACGTTCACTAACGTGTATGCTGCCCTTGTCGCAATCATCAACTGCAAGGTAACATTTATACTTTGCTTTAAAACCGTCTTCTTGTTCTTGATTGATTTTTATAGTTTGTTTTGTTCATTTGTAATAATTCTTGAATTTTCAGTGTAAAAACAAGATAAACAAAATACTTTTCTTCTCTATATTTTTGTTGTCTTAAAATTAGCTCCATTATTCCAACAGAAAAAAGAATGTGAAATAGCTTTCTCGTACAAATTTTTGTTTTCACCATTTCAACCAAAAAGTACAGAAATTTGGATGTAGATTACTTGGGCATCAGTAAACAATTTGTTGATCACTTCATGTCATTTTTTTAATGTCTAGTTTCCGCAAAATGGTGAGCTAGTTCTCCGCCGTTTGATCATCAATTTCAAGAAGGGATTCCGCCGTAACGACAAGACGCTGTGCCTGTCGTCAACGCGCTTCATTGCTCATTTGGTCAATCAGCAAGTAGTAAGTAGTTTTTATCATTTTTTTCTCAATCTTTTTCCCTTTTTCGTTGTAACCAGCTCCCCTTTCCCTTACTTTCCTCTCCTCCTATGTTGTACCAGCCTCCTTACCTTCCTACATTTTATTTGCCTCGGTTTTAAACAACTAACAATATTTTATCAATACAGTTGGTGCATTTGAAAATAAGAAGGTAGTCTTTATAATAATTATAATAATTTATTCATTTATAAAGCGCAAATTCCAAATAAAGTTTGTTCAAATGCGCTGAACAATAAAATGACTACATAATAGTAAAAACACGCTAAAAAAATATCCATGGCGGATCGTAGTACATCTTAAAAATACAATCAAAGCAACAACAACAACCCACTAAAATATACAATTAGAACCACCAATTCAAATTGGATTTGTAAAAACACCAGAGGTGCGGATCAATAACTCACAAAGAGCTCAGCACAACCCAGCACATTTTAAAACACTACATAAAAGTAAAAGTAAAAACAAAATCAATAGAAAGACAATTTAAAAAGATGAGTTTTTAACAGCGACTTAAAATTATCAACACTGCTAGCTCTCCTAATGTGCAAAGGCAGGGCATTCCAGAGGGTGGGGGCAGCGTTTACAAAAGCACGGTCCCCAAGGGTAGCTTTGGTACGGTGAAAAGGGTAACCGAGAAGAGTGTCATCATGAGAACTACGAAGATTGTAACAAGATGATGGCTTCTTTATGATAAGTTGGCTAAGATAAACCGGCGCTAAACCATGAAAGCATTTATAAGTCAACAGTAATATTTTAAAATTTATCCTGAATCTCACTGGAAGCCAATGAAGATCGATCATTAATGGTGTAATATGACAAAACTTATATGACTTACAAACAAGTCGAGCGCAGGCATTCTGCACTCGTTGAAGATGATTTATCTGACAGTCAGGTAAGCCATATAAAAGGCTGTTACAGTAATCTAAACGACTAGAAATAAAAGCATGAATCAAGGTCTCAGTACACTTTAACCCCTTTCACACTTCCAATCCAGTCCCCAGGAAATAATCCCCAGGAAATTTCTAGGGAATTTTAACCCAACTGCCACCCTGTGTTTGTTTCACACTTGACATGCTTGATGCAATATTCCTGGTAAAAAAAATTAACACTTGGTATGCTAGCCCTGGGGTTATGTTGCTTAACCCTACTCCCAAGCAGGGGTAGCTTTTCCCAGGAAATGGCTGTTTCCTGGCAGTTTACCAGGGTGAGCAATTCAAGTGTGAATTGGTCAACCAAATTTTCCAGGAAATTTCTGGGTCCTCTTGTATTCAAAAATGGTCTGAAACATCTCAAGCAACCAAGGGATCTTCAAAATGTACTGTTTTTTGAGTTAGCTTGCATTGACACACAAGGACAGGACAACTAAAAACCCAATCCACATGGGACTTAAACTTAGTCCACTCAGGTGAAAGAAATGGCTAGACGCCTTCACCAGAATTTATTACTCTTTTCTGCACTAACAAAGAATGTTCTAAAGAAAATTCCTAAGCATGCAAACTTTAGAGAAGAATGCTTTTAAAAAAATTAAGTAGACATGCAGACAACAATTCTCTGCTAGCATTTAAAATGCTGTAAAATCAGAACTTAGTGATACCAAAAGCACAGATTTTTCACTTATGTCAAAACAGTACAGCACCATACATTTTTGTCCTCGTTCTCGTAAAGTTGGAATAACATTCCAAATTTCAAAGTATCTTTTCTCGCCCTGACCTAAAGCTTCTTTCTAATTAATCTGCCAGGCCCATGAAGTGATTGCTCTGGAGATCTTGACCCTGTTACTTGAGAATCCCACTGATGACAGCGTTGAGGTCGTAGTTGGGTTCCTCAAAGAGTGTGGCCTCAAATTATCAGAGGTTACACCAAGAGGCGTTCATGGTAAGGCAAAGGACTCTAACTGTTCTATTTTCTGCATTTCAATATCGTGTTCTATCCCATTCGTAATTGCGATGTAATTCCACTGTAAGCCAGGCCCACTTCACACAAACTGGCTCCACTGATTACCAGAAGCCCATAGGAGTTGCATTGAGCTAGTTTTTCTTTGATGATTTATGATAGAAAAGTTTAATAATTTTGGACTTGGCTTTTACATATATTCTTCAAAGACTGAAGGTTTTCTCAGATTATAAAGTTTCTATCATAAGAATTTTGTTCGAACGATGAAATGGGTGATTTTTGGTCAAATTACACACTATGCATGCTAGCTTGGGAGCCGGAAGTTGGGCATGATTCAGTTGGGCACATGTGTGACGCAATGACAACAGGATTAAATCCAAATCTGTCGAATATTGTGAATTTAAAGAGGTTAAGCAGGTGCTCATGCACAAAAAGTAGCTTAGCACAAAACAATTTTGCTTACTGGGATAAGGTTACCAGCTCAGCCTTCCTGTCATATAAGTAATGATCACTTTGATGCGCCCATCATATGTAATAAATCACTCTATAAGAGCTGCATAGTGTTATTATTATTCCTTTCTTTATGTTTTTTGTTTTGTTTGATTATTTCAGCGATTTTTGAGCGTTTGCGTAACATCCTCCATGAGGCCCAGATAGAACAGCGTGTTCAATACATGGTGGAGGTCATCTTTGCTAATCGTAAAGACGGATTCAAAGACTTCCCTGCCATCAAGGTAAAGCACACAGAGCAGTCGCTACAACTTGTCTCATGGTGGTTGAAATCATTTGAATTTTATTTTTTTTAAGTGTGTTTTGTGAAACCTGCTCTTCACTGTGAGTATCGAAGTATACTTAGCCATAAGACAAAATCAGATGAATCTTCTCTTAGTCTTAGTGCCTGTTCAAGTAAAAACAGTTTATACGTTAAACTTTATAGTCTTTTCTCATTTTGATTCTGGTCTTGTACAAATAATTCTGATTCAGTTAACATGTTTAGCTACAAGCCCCTGTGGTCTTGTTAATTTTCCCCCCAAATTGGAGCCCTACTGATGATGTTTTTGTGTTTTTACAGGAGGGTCTTGATCTTGTTGAAGAGTCTGAGCAGTACACTCATCTTCTGACTCTTGAAGATAACTATGAACCAGAAGATCTACTGAGTAAGTGGGATGAACCATCCACATGTTCAAATGAACAATTCTTTTCTCCTTAATTGCTGTATTCGATCGTTTCAGTAGACCATATTTTTGACTGCAAGAGGGCGCCCTTTAGGGTAGATTGGGGGACAAACCATTAGCCTTTTTGAGGTATGACAGACATCATTATAGGATAGGAGTGCACTGTTTGGTTTGGGTGTGTACAAATTTACCCAAACCAAATGGTGTCCTGGTAATGTGTCCACCATCTCAAAATGGCTTGTAATGTGTCCACCATTTTAAGATATGGTAGACACATTACTAGGGCACTAATTGGTTTGGGTATTGAAGCAGTAAATACACAAACTTTTGGTGTGTTTTTTATTGACAGTTTTACAATGTAATCAGTGTATGAAATTTGCTTGGAAAATATGTATTTTTTAATGTTTTGAAATATCTTTGACTTTCAAAATGGAATTAGTATTGCGCCCTCTTGCTGTCAAAAATACGGCCTATTGATTTATCTGGCAATGGGAGACTTGAAACACTAGGTGGCAGCAGACAGACCGGGTATTTTCCCACTGTTTGCGTACTTCTAAGCCTGTGCACATTTCCAACAATAATTGATTCACCTGGTAAGGATTCTCCCACCTAGCATCCCCAAAGATGTACGTTCAAAACTCATCTACAAATGGAGTCCCCTAGTTCATTTGAAAATAAATCGATATTACAAATGCTTTTTGACACGAATAAGAAAATATTCATACAAAAACACAATCTCAGGAAAGTTTACAATCAATTCACAAATCTACCTCCAATATGGGTGTGACAGTTCATTGATAATTTACTGTCTTTTTTTTTTGTATGTACATTTTTTTTCTAGACATCTTCAAGGAGGATCCAGAGTACATAGACAATGAGGAGAAATATAAAGGGATACGTAAGGAGATTCTTGGAGAGGAGAGTGACGCCTCGGGATCGGATGCTGACGGAGACGATGAGTCTGAAAGTGATGATGAAGAGTCTGACAATGAAGAACAAGGTGAAGAATAACAAAACGTTATCATCCTTTCTAAAAATGTGGGGTTTTTTAAGTTAACATCAAATTTTTTTTTTCTTCTCTGATAAAGTTTCTTTTTCCTTATTTTTATTTCTTGTTTGATGTGTACGACGTGTAAAGAGATGTTTTATTATTGCTTCAACATAAGTCAAATTTGATTTGGAGCTTTGTGCTGCTGGGACAAACAGTCTGAGGAGGTTAATGTTAGCGCCACGGTAATATCTCTGATATCTTTTAATACAGCTTGAGAACGGAAAGCTCAAGTTCATGAACTTTTTGAGATATTAATATGCAGTTCTTACTCAGCGCTTTATCACACCAGATGGGCATCTCAAACCCACTCATTATTTTTACGAAAGGTATGCTGAGCTATGTTGCTGGTCCCATTTATGGAGTACCGTGTAAGATAAAGGAAAGTGGGATAACAGTTTCCAGAAGTTCATCAATTAAGGTCAAAAGAGTCCCTCAACCTTGTAGCTGCTCTTTGTCCTGCTCTTAAAACAAGTTAAAAGCAGCCAAAGTTAGGGATTCCAAAGTAAAAAAAAATTTAATTAAAGTGAACTGAAGCAATATCGTAGTAACTAATATGTCCTCGTGTTTTGTTTTCTTTTGTGTGCAGAAGCAGCTAAGATGGAGATTATTGACAACACAGAGACTAACATGATAGCACTACGTCGTACTATCTACTTGACCATCCAGTCTAGTCTGGACTTTGAGGAGTGTGCCCATAAGATGCTCAAGATGGAGTTTAAACCAGGGCAGGAGGTAACACTCGCAGTCTTTGTAGACGGCACTCTTGTCAGAACGGAGTTTATTAGTTATCTACATGGCGCTCAAAGAAATAGTCAGTTGCATTGATAATGTTTGTTGTCAATCATCCAGTAGATTGATTTAAATATACACAAAAAAAAAGCATGACAGGAAGTGAGCATTTCTGCTAACCAAAAGCACGGTCATGCTAACATTCAGGTGCTTACTGTAAGCAAGTGGCTGGCGTAACAAGGTAATGCCACGGTGAACGTGCAAGCTGGCCACCTGATATTCGTGCTAACCTGTGAAATACGCTTGCTAAAGTAAGCAGAATAATTTGCTTACCGTTCAGTAGATGTGAAATTGGGTCCGGATGTAAAATTGAAAATGGCGCATTTAAAGTGATTTCATTTAATATTGGATTTTTGATTTCCCTTTTACATTTGCCAGCTTTGTTCACCACTACTCAGGTGCAAAACACAAGTCCCTCCGTCGCTATTATATCCGCTTAAGAGTTGTTTATTTTCTTCCATTGCTGTTTACAGAAAGAGGTTTGCTTGATGATTCTGGACTGCTGTGCCCAGCAGAGGACCTACGAGAAGTTTTTCGGTCTTCTGGCTCAGGTATAGTGAAATCATTATCAAAAAATGTGGGCTCTTTAGTTCATTTATGTTTTTATTAGATTTTTCTTAATGTTTTTTTTTAAATGTACGTTTTCTGTATTTTCATTTTTCTATTCATTACCAATTGAGATTTACTTGTCTTAATAAAAAATCACATAATAAATACTCATTTATATTATTATTATTAAAGATGTTGTTTCAAAACTCAAAACAAACAAATCTTTCGCATGTGCCATTGACAATGAATAAAATAATGTAACAAGCTAATTTGTTTGTACATGTCTGATGGACTTGATTTGATCCCAACAATACCTCATTTTTAGTTTTTAATTAACTACCATTTATCATTTGCAATTTTTTTCATGCAATACTTGAAATAAAAAACTTATAACTTTCTCGAATCTATAAAAAAATGCTATTTTAAATTTAAATCTAAATTTACAGGTCAAATTGGCAAAAAATTTGATCTATCATCTTGAATACGTTTGTAGAAATCCTTCGTACAAGAACTATATTTCTTCTATTCTTTGTAGGCTCACACAAGAAATTTGCTCTAAATTCTTTTATTCTCAAATGATTTTGACAGAGGTTCTGCCAGCTGAAGCGCGAGTACGTCGCGCAGTATGAGGCAATATTTCCTGAACAGTACGAGACGTGTCATCGATTGGACACCAACAAGCTCCGTAATGTTGCTAAATTCTTCTCTCATCTACTCCATACTGATGCGATATCCTGGACGGTGAGAATTATAAAGATGTTGCTTTTTTTTATATAAGTTGTTCTTCAGTTTTTACCCTTTGATTAATGAAGCTACAAAGGTCCCATAGACCTTATGCACATGGGGTCACTGGAGTAGGGCGCCCTCTTGTAGAGGTCAAAGAGAAATTGCTCATTGCATTCCTGATACTTTTAAAGGCAAAGTATTTTTCATTCACCACTTATCGCCGGAGTTCTAAAAAAAAAGAAGACATTTTGTGATCGCTGGGCAATTCACCTTGTGAATTAAGTCACGCCCTCATTGCATGACAACATGCATCAACCAAACTTAATCTACTGTCAATCAATGGTAGACCTACAGAGTTCCACAGGATGGAAACATTGACATGCAAGTAAGTCTCGCCATAATTGCATTGCAACAACAATTTTCTTATCTGGGTCTGTCCCCAATCTTCAAGAAATAGATCTCACTCTCGGACCATGGAGGAGGCTCAGACGAAGTTTTTCCACTGTAGTGTATACTAGCAATCTATTTGTAGTAATACAACCATCCGGAACCGTGTTAGAGCATTGTGTTGAGTACACTTATAGCATAGCATGTCATGAACTATAGTCGTGAATGACAAAATCAGTTCATGGGCCAACTATTCATGAGTACTCTTGAAGTAGTCATGGTGGTGCGACTACTCGTGTAGTAAGTTGCAACATGGCGGTCACACCTAGACGTTGCAATCAACAGTCGCAATTACTCAACAAGTCGCACTAGTCACCCAGGCTTAATACAAATGCATTATGAATAGGGTTTTAATCAGCCCTGCCAACACACAGTCTGCAAATTTGGCTGATTAAATCGGCCCTGTACACCGCTAGGGTTTAATTTAAAAACAGTGGGTTACAAAAGATGCCAAGACAAGATTCAGAGGTAACAGAAGATGACTGCTTTTCTTCTGGCAGGTTCTTGCTGCAGTCAAGATGAATGAGGAAGACACTACATCCTCCAGTCGTATCTTCATCAAGATCCTCTTCCAGGAGTTATCCGAGTACATGGGATTGCCCAAGATGAACGCTCGTCTCAGGGACCCGTAAGTCTTGGCTTGGGATGGTGGCGATAAAACTTTCATGTACATCCATTTTCCCTTCATGTGTTATCCTCTATTATTTGTTTTTGTCCCAGATCCTATGTCTCCGTTTTCATTCAATCTCTTTGTTTTTCGTGCGTAAATCTCATGTCTTAACTAAGTTAACTTCTATCAAAAATAAAGTCATGATTGATCGATTGATTGAAGTCTTGGCTTGGGAAAGTGAGCTTGAAACTGTCATAAATCCATTTTTCCTTTGTGTGCTATCCTGTGTGTTTTTTTGTCCCAGGTCCCATGACTCCATTTTCAATCCCTTTTTTTGTGTAAGTTAAAGTCCGAACTTCTTCCAACCCTTGCGTTAAAGAGTCGGGGGTTTGTTTCTCTTCAAGATTTTTAAACTTTTGCACAAATCACTTCCCTGACACACAGGACTTTGCAGCCGTACTTTGAAGGCCTGATGCCAAGAGACAATCCGGCAAACACCAGATTCTCTATTAACTTCTTCACCACCATCGGTCTCGGCGGACTCACGTAAGTCTGAAGCAATTGGGGAAAAAGGAAACGCTGGCCTATTATTTCACTTTTTCATAGGTTGCGTGGTTCTGAGCATGCCCACATTTCCGCAGTAATCTTGCTGCCAACTAGCATCTCCAAAAAACCATCGTCAAAAACACTGGGCTTGCAAAAAGTTAAACAAAATGTTGAGACGGCATTATTGAGGTTGTCGTTGCAATACGCTCATAGTCCAATGAAGTATTTGGAAACACACACATCACCACAAGACCAGGACAAAAATGATATTATCAACAGGCCTGATTTTTCATTGAGACGACAGAGGCAATGGCCTCCATGCCCATGGTCATTGCCTTGGTGCCCCTAGAAGAATTAATATTTCCCTCAAGAGACGTGCCCTTAAAGGTAGACTACAGGATTGGTATTCATCCAAATTTTGTCTTATCAGTATAAGTCTGAAAGCTTACTGATTATGAAGTTCATACCAGTACCAATCTTCCATAGAATCATTTCTGTCTGAAATACTGTCAACGTCGTAAAAATGGAATTTGTAGACCCCGATTTTAATTTTGGTTGTAAAAATCAAAATCAAAGACAATGTGTTTACATGCTGAAAAGTGTGCACGTTTTTTTCACTATTTTCTCCTGACTCAAATAACGAATTGAGCCCAAATTTTCACAGGTTTGTTTTTTTCACGTATATATTGAATCACACAAAGTAAGAACACTGCACTGTCAGCTTTACCAATCCTATATTTGACCTTTAAGCAAGATAAAACTGCCTCATCCTTTCCAAAACCAAGTGCCACTTTGAGTCCTTGATACCATCATCAATCATACCAATCATCCTTTGCCATATTACAGTTCTATTGTGACTTGAATTCTAGGGATGACTTAAGAGAACATCTGAAGAACTACCAGCGAGTGATCATGCAGCAGCAGCGACCAGTAGAGAGCGACACCACGAGCTCTGGCAGTAGCAGCAGCAGCAGCAGCGGCAGCAGCAGCAGCAGCGGCAGCTCCAGTGACTCCGATGATTCTTCAAGTTCAAGCGCTTCAAGCAGTGGCAGTGATTCCAGTGATGGCAGTAGCTCAGGTATATTACACTTTCAATCTTGATAAATATTCTTTAAGTGATGGGCATATATCTTGCGTTTTTAAAACAAGTATCAGAGAAACTTATGCAATAGCAATCCCAGTTCATTTGTGCTTAGGCTTTCCTGAAAGTGTCTCAACTCCTTGGGAGTATGCAGTTCTGGTAAAAACAAAAATGCACAGATTCCTAGTCATTACCATCATTAATTTCTAACCTCGCAGGTACCAATTTACTCTACGACAACAAGAAGCAATTGCCTTGCCATGACCACTATTCAAACCAACACTGTGACGACTCTGACCAGAAATCGAGCAAGCTACTTGATCTCACCATTAGTACTACATCCAAAAATAGAGTTCTTGAATGGAGCTCTTCATTCTTGCGTGTAAACTCATTCTGGACATTTTGACTAAAGCTTAAAGAGCTATTTTCAGTAGTTGCAATGCTTTCAAGTGAATAAACTTTACCACTCAATTTCTTGAATCTCTCCTTTTTTACAGAGAGCGAGGATAAACCCCCAAAAAGGAGAAAAACTGCAACACAGAAACAAGACAGAAAAGCTGCACGCAAGAGAGAGAAACCTGTTCACAATCGAGCAGCTCAACGTGATGAGAAACCTGACCGACACAACAGACGGCAGAATGAAAGCATTGACCACAGGGAACAGACCAAACAAAGAAGCGACCGTCAGACAGACAGAAAGCGAGAGAAACCAACCGGTATGCCAAACAGACGAACTCAATATGGTAGCGATAGTGAGGATGAGCGTGCCATACGCAGTAACGACCGTCTGATAGACAGACGACGTGACGTGCGGAATTCTGTCCCAAACAGAGGAACAAGAGATGAAAGTGATAGTGAGGACGAGCGTGATGTACGCCGTAATGACCGCCCACAAGACAGACGACGTGACGTGCGAAATTCTGTCCCAAACAGACGAACAAGAGATGAAAGTGATAGTGAGGACGAGCGTGCTGTACGCCGTAATGACCGCCCACAAGACAGACGACGTCAGGTGCGGAATTCTGTCCCAAACAGACAGAAAAGAGGCGAGAGTGATAGTGATAGCGATGAAGGCTCTCCAGCCCGCAGTAGTGACCGTCCAAGAGACAGACAACGTAGGACACAGAATTCTTTCCCAAACAGAGGAACTCGAGATGACAGCGATAGCGACGATGAGCGTGCTGTACGCCGTAATGACCGTCCGAAAGACAGACAACGTAGGACACAGAATTCTATCCCAAACAGAGGAATTCGAGATGACAGCGATAGCGACGATGAGCGTGCTGTACGCCGTAATGACCGTCCGAAAGACAGGTACCGTGGGGCACAGAATTCTATCCCAAACAGACGACTTCAAAGTGACAGTGATAGCGATGAAGAGTCTCCTGTGCGCCACAGTGAGCGTCGGCGTTACAATAAAGATCAGGACTTATCCAGAAACGGTCGGAAAGAATCGGACAAACCCTATACCAGAGACTATGATAAATCCCCTCCACGTTCTGACAAAAAGTCAGACGGAAACGACCGTCATGAAATCAGACGGGAAAAGAACCGGCGTCAAAGGTCAGATGAAATTGAAGATAAAGAGAATCAGCAGGATCGAGGCGGTCGAGAAGGGAGACCCTCCTACAAAAGATCGGATTTTAGAGAAGATGAGTCCGTCGAGAGGCGAAGCTCACGGAAGCAAAGGGACTATGCTCAGAGAAACTCACGAGACTCTTCCAGTGTTGAGAGGGAAGGAAGTAAGTCTCGGAGACACCAGCACAGCCGCTCACCAGATGAGAGAGTCCGACGCAAGCAAGTTAGAGAGAGACGTTGATGTTGAGTGGTGAAACTTATCCATCAGTTTTACTAATCAGTGTGGGTTGTAAACACACCATGTAAATTATGCACACAGTCTTGGATATCAAATAAACAATTGAGTGGTGGTGTTTTCATTTGAAATTTTATTAACCGTTACCGTTTCACTGGCTACTTCTCAAAAAGATAGTCCGTACAATTAGTTTGTACGGTCAAGATACAATAACAGAAAACTCAAACTTTGAGTCAGTTTAGAAAGATTTGTTCTCACTACTCGCCAAGCGTCGACTTAATTTCCAGCTTTTTAAACGTTTGAGGTTTTTTTTTTACGAAATAAACTCAAAAGTGTTTGATGGCTGGAATTATTTGAATTTGTCATGTTGACAAGTGCCACAAGCTCATGATATTGATCTTTTGTTTGAAGTAGTTTTCATTTTATCTTCCAATTACATGTTTTTAGCGAAATTGAAGTCTATTTTTGAAGTATCGTAGATAATTGAATTGGTAGTGGTAATTCTCTTTTCAAGTACTAATGCAGAGGTGCATGTAGGCGATTATAACTACTGTTTCAGAAACGGTTGTGACTTGACCTTAAACCTTGTCCCAAAATCCAGCAGAATCTTGAGAGTATGCAGGCCAGCATCCTAGTTCTTTCTTGGGGCAAAGGAAACTCCATCACAAAAATCTGAACTTTTTTATATTGGGCACCAAAATCAAAATCAGGCCTTTTTAATTGTCGTATCGGTGCAAAAACGTTGTATCTCCTAAAATAGCGTTTACATTACACGCAAGTTTGAAAGTGTCAAACTGTCGTATCTCGCTTAATAAAATAACCCGGATGTACACACAAAATCAATGGGCGCCGACGTTTTTGCAAGGAGCTTTTTCGTGCGAGATACGACAATCGGGGTACGATGTATTTACGCTGACGCTACGATATGGTAATTTAGAACTCCTTTAAAACCAGGGAAAAGGATTTTGGAGAATTCCGGGTTGTAGGTTTTCTTTATAGTTGAAGGATCATCTTAACTACCTCAACCGAAACAGATTTTGGTTTCTGAGCAAGGACAGGTGCCCTAAGCTTTAGGCCTTATTTACCTCAAGTTGTTCCTTAAGGGAGGTTAGACACTGTAATCTGAAATGTCACCTTGTGTGAAGTTTGTACTAATTGCAGTAGCACAGTTTCCTATTGACATCACAATCACTGCATCTGCCATTACAACATGTACAAATTTGTCAGAATGTTTGGATATTTTTTTTTGCTCACTTGGCTATTAATCGAGAAAAGTGGTCCCAGAATAAGTTTTCTCTTCGTAGTGTTATTTTATCCTCGAAAGGCAATGTCACACTAGGCAACTTCGAGGCAACCAACTGCCCTGTATGTAAAAGGAGCAATGTGGATGAACAAGAAGAACATTGGCCAACAGTGTTGTACTACCTCCAAGAAAATTATGTGAAAATTGCAGTTTTAGATTGCCTTGTGTGACATGAACAAGGAATAGAGATGTTTGTATTTCTCAATACTTTGCTTTAAAAAAAAAATTATACATTTGTTCCACGCCTCGAATCATAAAAAATGAAAAACAACGAACGTTTGCTAAAAGTGGAGCTCAGGAGCATCATAAGACCATTTCAAGCAGGAATTTTGGCATGGCATTTGTTACGGTACAATCTTTGAACTGCTAAAACTATACTGATGGACTTTGGATCGCCAATGATGTACCATCTCTTCAGTACAATCAATTGAATCATGAAAAAACATATCCAGAGATAATGTTGTAAATAATGGGTTTTTTTTTTTTACAGCTATGCTCTACCAACTGATGTTTGAATGTATTGCCTCATCCCAGTTTCATGGGGCTTGAGATCATCAATCCTCGTTAATTGTTTAGTACATAATTTTCTATGACCTTGATTTTACTTTGAACAGTTATCAAAGCCACAACATTTGGTCCTGTGCATTTTTAATTTGGAAAAGTTTCTATATCCGGCTGCCACTTTCTAAGGAATTTCGAAGATTTTTTTAATGGATGTTGGGCTTTATTTCCCTTTTTTAGTATTCCTCTCCAGGAATTGGTAGCTAAATTGCTAATTATTGACCTTAAAAAAAAAAAGAATCAAGCGGACATTTCAACGCGCGGCTGGAACTTTCACTCATTCATGCCCAAACGAACTAAATGGCATTTTCGAGTAGCGTTGTCAAGCCCAACGTAGACGTGAAAATGTTTTTTTTGTTATGATTTCGACACTGTGTAATCGTTCAAAGTGCCTGTTCCTCTCTGTAAACATTCTGTCAACCTTTCTGGACAGGTAAGGATGTAATGTGACCTAAATTAAGGGAGATAAAGTGGCAGCCGGATACGGCATTTTTGCCTTTAATTTAATTGTGACAAAGAGTATATACCCAATTCATATTGTTGTTTCCAGACAAGATGTGTGGGCAAAGAATATGGAAAAGATTTTTAGGGTGTCAAGTGTTTTTCGTGTATTAATGTATTTTCGTTTTTCTGGGACCTTTTTGTAAAGCCAATAGTTGCTTGGACACAATTGATAATACATGTATAAAGCTTTTACTCCAATCTAGTTTGTGTTATACGTATCTT
This sequence comes from Marthasterias glacialis, assembly GCA_911728455.2. NCBI lineage: Eukaryota > Metazoa > Echinodermata > Asteroidea > Forcipulatida > Asteriidae > Marthasterias > Marthasterias glacialis. Next base: position 19,543,047 of record OU452223.1, read on the forward strand.
TGACTTTATTACAATAAAACACATAAGTAGAGATTGCAAATAAAACATTTTGTATATAACATTAATGGAATTGTGCTTTTTACTTTGGTTTGTCGCAGGAATTCAAATAAAAGGTTGTGAAAGAGAAATTAAGCCACACAGTTTATACAAAAAGTGATACAAACTCAAAATGGCTGCCACGTTAATACCAAAGACATGAACCCATGAAAATGTCAACATTGTCGCTGCTGTCGACGATGACCACAGGTGTAGCCACAGTCGCTTGATTGGACATGTCCTTTGCTTTGAGACTGGCCGTTTTTATTAATGTGCACAGCAACTTTTGGCTGGACGACAAACTTCAGCTTTCCATGTCTTTACCGTGCGGTGTTGCCAGGTAGTGGTCTTTTTCGTTCACAGCTGGGCCACATGCTATGGCTCGGCTCGCCACCACAAGCAAAGAATCGCTGCTTACATTAATAGCTAAAAAATTCACACTCACCATAAGTGTATTTCACAGGTTAGCAAGGAAGTTTTGCTTGTAAGCGTACTTCATGTCACTAAGCAATATTCACTTACACAGTGTAAATTTGGTGCTAACTCTGTAAGCAGAGAATGACGACCATAAGCGCAGAATTCTGCAGTAAGCAGAGCCGTGACCTTGGGCAATGATAAAGCAGACACAGACAGCAATCAACCTTGGTATTTTCCCATCTCTGTTTCTAGTACCCTAGATATGACTTTATCTTTCAAAAATATTTGTATCAAACATCAAGTATCTAGTTGAGGTCCAAAAGATAAAGTGTTGGTTTTCAGCATGGACCCTCCATTGGTGAGCACATGTTTTGGTTTGGGGGCCAACAACAAAATGCAAAATGTTATTTAAATGAAGCAGCTTTTAGTGGATCACTGTATGTTTCAAAACCATACTTCTACCAGTTAGCTAAAATCCAAAACATTTGTACAGCAAGGCAATATGAATAGAAATGTCCCAACAGTTAGTTTTAAGCTAGCATATTGATGTTACTGTTATAAAACTTCAAACAGAAACCAAATAAACGGGGATTATTTATTACAATAAAGGCCAACGTGCACACTAAGCTTATGTGCAATCACTGTGATACATGTATTGCAGGCTGACATAGTGACTGTATCACACAAAACCATAGAGTTATATAACAGAACTAGAGGGTGCACTCGCGATGCCACGCACGGAACTCCACTGACTCACCATGGGCGAAAATCCCCATGGGCAAATTGCATACGAATGTCCACTTAGAAAATGGCTGCTGTGTCAACGGATGAGTAACCATTGTAAATGAATGGTCCGCGCCATTTTCTCAAAGGTCAAAAAATGCTCCTTGTCGGGCCGTGTCGCATGGTTTGTACGCCCTCTAGTTCTTATATATAACTCTGTGCACAAAACCGATAACAATTTGAGTAATGACTGGTACACAGACTTCTTTGGTAAGTGAATGCTCATATGTTGAATCCTCTCAGACTAAAGGCAGTTTCACTGTGTCATATGGTTTGGGGCAAGATTAGAAGCATTTTTATTGCCAGCCCCAGTTTCACAAAACTATTACCTGGTCAAAAGTGTGTAAGCTGAAGTGTTTCTTTAATTTCATAAAATGATCAAAAAGATTTGACGGCGCTTGTACATGTTCACAATGCATTTGCTTGGTTGTGTCACTTGTCTGGTTACCAGAATGGCTGGAGAGCTAGCACACTTTTGTTTTGGTTTGCGGTAAAGGAGTGTTTATAAAATAGAACTTGAGCCAAGAAACTGCAGAAACTGCCCCCAGAGATTAGTAAAGTTTACCCTTCAAAATTGAAAATGAATGTTTGCAGTCACTTATATTTCTATTCGCAAAAGCTTGCCCCAAACTTTTGGCATAGCAACACTGTCTTTAGTTTCGGGATTCAAAGCAGAGTGTCTACTGTTATGATCCAACAAGTCTTTGTGCCCAAGTATTATCCAAATTCAACAAGCAAACGGTTTCTTGAATGGTAAGGAATAATCTGTCAATGGGAGAATTGACTGTTGGCTGGTGGGGGTGGGGTGGGGGGGGAGGTAACTGTGATCACCTCAAATCCATTTGAAGGACATTGAATGATCCAGCAATGAGTGGGTCGGTCAACTGTGTACTGCTTTAGATGCAATCACCACATGATCGGCTAGCAACGCATCTTACCACATCAGACCATTTAAACAGTAGATACATTCACCACATGATATCATGGGGCCTTTTCCAAACTGCGGCATGGTCTCCAGCTCCGGCTTTGGCTCTGTAATCAATTTTGGAGCAATGTATATTTTGCACAGTGTTTCCAACTTCAAACAGAGCCTGGAGCAGGGGACAAAGCCTAAACCGAGGTTTGGAAAGAGCCCCACATATCAGACCGACAGTTCCTTTTTCATGAACTACATTGTATGATATCAAATGGTCAGTCACTAGAAGAGGGAAAACAACATCATTTTAATAGTAAAATACAATATTTCATCTTACGGTGCCGTTCAAGTTTAAAAGAGATATGGGACGTTTTGTATCCGAGAAAACACCAAATAAAAAACCACTAGACCACCTCGAATTACCTACAAGCCTAAAACCAAAAATGATTGTGTTGACTCATTTGCATTTTAATTACACTATTATTAACAATAAATTCTCTCTTTACACTTACCATGCATTGTATCTCACATTCATTCAAATAGTAAATGCAATATCTGTCAAAAATATTACACTAACAAATTCAATGGTAAAAAATAGATATTTCAACGAATTACATAATATTCCTTTACACCTACTTGAAGAAATACTTATTAAGTTCACTGTGCTTGCTCAAACCTTGAAGAAAGAACAAAATATGTTTGTGATATATTTATAAAGGAATAAACCAAAATTACTTTGAAAAATATTTGGTCATTTTATGTAAACTGTTCCCTATTAACACCGGACTAAAGTTTCATGACATTTTAGTCATTTTTTAGTTGATGACATTTTTGTCATTTGGTTTTCAGGCATGTCCGTACACACTACCAATCTGGGCGCCGTTAAGAGATTGGATTGGTCTAATATTGCTTTTGAATGCTAAATGGGTGGAATTAAGGTTAAATTTGACATAATCGTTTGTTGGTATTAGCCAGAAGTCTGTACGATCAAACAACGCATGTGACAACAGGACTGGCTGATGTACTGGGCTAGCCACATTCCCAGCCACAGCCATTATTTCAGACATATTCTGACATTCTGTAGCAAAAAAGAACATCATAATTTTAATTTATTTTCTGTTTTTTGCTTGGTTTAAACAAACAGGCAAGATGAATAAAATCATTGCATTTACACAAGTTACATTTATACAACGGCATGAATGTTGCCGCTGACTGCCATTAAAAAGTTACCTGCAAATTACCTCCAATGTTGTATTAAAAAAGTTCTACATTTACACCAAACGGTGTGTCGTACTTTTTAACGTGAGGCAATTTTGCATAGGTTTTAACAACCAGGGTTTTCTACTTTAAGGATTAAAAAAAAAAAAAAAAAAAAAACATTTTACAAAACTTTCACAGATCAATACAAGCATGAAATCACACACTGATTAAAATTGTTTACTTCTCTGCTCTTTTTGTTTTCTCTCTCTCGCTTCTTTACAATCATTGCACCATGATCATCTTCAATCTTACAAAAACATCTATTACAAAAAAAAAAGACTCCTTCCTCATCTCACTCATCACAGCTGATTTAACTTACCTACAGGTCTTTAGTCATGACCTTTGACATTATTTGACTTGGGCCGACTCCCAGTAAGTTTCAGGTCACACTTTTGCAGAATGTAATACTGGGTTTCGAACTCAGTCGCAGAATTTTGTGGATTCTTATCAGTGTGTTACCGTGGTATGATTTTAAATACTAGTCTATAGATATTTCCTACTTGATGTTAAACAGTGTACAGTTAGCCATCTTCACACGCAATGATGCATCATTTTTGAACGGACGCTTATGCATTTTGCGAAAATACTGCATGCGGGAGTTTTGTTAAATTACCTGCATGATTGGTCCTTGAGCCACTTGGCTGCTTAGAAAAATTAAAAAGCTTGACGCAGTTCAAAGCCAGTAAGGATGGCTTCTATGGGGAATGATGAGAGTGAGTATAAGAGTATTTATTTCATTCTTAGTATTCAAAAACTAACCATGAATCTAACTTGGGAAGAGTTCATCAATATTGGTGCTTTAGCCCCAAGTCATGTAAGTCTTAGTGTCGCTGGCTACAGACAATAATGAATACTCCATAATCCTCTAGTTTATCGTAGCTCAAAACCCAAATGTATTGGAATTGACCTTATGTTTGTCTGCAAGAGGGCGCCCTTTGGGGGTAGATTGGGTGTCAAACCATAGAAATAGTGTGGTAAACCAGATGCAATTAGACTTCTAATAAAGCAGTTCAATCTACATCTCTTGAGTGGGCCCCCCCCCCCCACTGAAAAGCAATGCCCCCATGCCCCCCTTCCTACCCCTGTGAACAAATCCTGGCTACGCCGCTGTTTGGTGAGGAGCTGAACTTAAAATTAACGGTTCACAAATCATTGTTTACCACTTCTTGTTATCCTAATTCTGCCAGAGCGCTTCCAAGTCAGTATAAGTCAGCTACTTATTTTTAAAAAAATAATAATAAAATCACTTTTGTAAAAAACATGATATTACAAATGCTGTACCCTCCACTCATAATTTCCCTCCACTTAAGATTTTCCCGACATTTCACCTTTAAAGCTAAAGCGGTGTTCATACTTTATACAAATGCAAAAGCAGAAAAACATTTTCTCGCGTCAGCTGTAAAAAACAAAACCGAGACATATTTAAACGTCGCAAAAATTTGTTTCACATCCACATTTCACATCAGATTTGTTGAAACGTTGTTCCTACTTTCTCAATTTGGTTTTGAAAACTTCGTACATGGAATGGTGGAAAGACCATGGTAAGGAAACAAAATCGCTGTATAGTGTCTTCTGTTTTTTTTTGGTTTTATATATATATAATTAATTTACATCTGTACATCTTTTAGAATATTTAGTTTTGACTATTTATCTTTACACTAAACGTATCTAGCACATTCATTGTATCGTTTCTCCATATCAATTTCCTCAAATACTTCAATTACAACTAGCTGCAGTTTCAAACAGTTTGATAATTCTTTGACCTTCTAATTCCTCTATGCACCAAGAGACTAGATTTTTTCTCAAAGTTACTTGCGCGACTACACTGCCGCAAGCAAATAAGCCGCTTCACCGCCAAGGACAGTTTGAAGCGCCCTGAGTTATGAAAGCATGACAGAAAATTTTGGAAGACGTAAGAATTGTATAAATTAAAAGCTGGTCCCAGATTATCCCATAGAAATAGTTGAACTCGATTAACAGTCAGACGCCGTGTCAGAAAGCGCACCAAAAACATTGCCCTAAGCGTGCCCGCTTTTGAATTGAGTATTTACAGAACTCTAGCAGGACACATCTGGGGCCAATTTCACGGCAACGTTGACCGCGGCACTCTGCCCTTACGGCCCGTAGAATCGCGCCTTTTGCAGAGCGCCGTTAGTGCAGAATTCTGTGGTAAGCTGTGCCACAAAATTGGACCCCGATTTCACACACCCTCCTAAACAAGGCGATGAAATTGTCACCATGTAAAGAGACACACTCTCACCAAGCTTTCAGTTGAAACTTGTCCACAGGACAAACCTTCTTTTTTCACATTTCAACAAAATATCCTGAACATAGTTATTTATTTATTTATCCCAGAAATCTTACTCTGGTTGATATGTAGCAATACCTTCCCCATCTGAACTACCAATATTAGCATCATACATACTAGCTCTACATGGTCAAGTGTAAGGCAAGTGCACAAAAGCTGGTTCCTTGACTTCTATGATACACTTTACTGTGGAGCTTTATTCCCGACTGTCAAGAAGAACCCCAACATTTTTCACATTTGGTAAAATACACAGACCTAAATTACACGACAGCCATCTTTGTCAGGTACCATGTATACAAAATTACATTACAGCCATTTTTTTGTCAGGCACCATGTACACATAGTGACAATGACGGTTATAAATCCTTATGGTATAAAAAAAAGGAACCAGACTTTTAATCATCCAAGCCTCACTTTTGGTTACGTTGAGTTAAATGGAAGCAAACCAACATGGCTGCAACATGTTGAAAGCTCTGTAACGCAGTCCGAGCCAACTTTCAAACGGCTACCATTACAGGGCAATTTTGACGGCACAAAAACATTTTTTTTGTAAAATTACGCACAACAAAAGGTCCGAGGTTTCACAGTACATTACTTTCCCGTCTTCTTAGATCCTTGCATCCTTCTTTCCGTGATGTTCTTCTTCACCCTGTGATGAGTCAAATTTGAAAATTTCTCCCCTGTGATGCAGCAGGTCGTTGATATTCCCAAATGACCTCTCAACACATGTTTGTTGTCCTCAAACATGTAATATCAACGTCTAAAAAGAAAGAAAATTTTTGCATCTTTTAGGTATTTCTTAAAAATTGAGTACAATTGTTAAATTCGCCTTTGTGTGCAAAACAAAGAGTAGGCCTATTCTACTATTTTTCTTTATGATTTTAAACAACATGGGTTTAGTCCAACTTGAAAAGTAAAACTCACAACATGTGTGGCTGACGAGGTTTGTTTACTTGTTTGTACCTTGTACAGATGGAAATAAAACAAACAAACAAACAAACAAATAAACAAACCTCATCAGGTTATATACCCAATATAAGTAAATATAGTAATCGTTGTATAATTGCTAAAGAATTAACAGATACATTGTAACAAAATACAAATGGGGGTAACATCCAGAGGAAGTATGACACCTCCCCCTGTAGTAGAGTACCCAGACTGCTGTTCATACATTGTATTAGAACAATAATATTACATGTAAAAATGCATAATAATTAATAATATGCTATTGCTAAGCCAACTAAAAAAATGGATTACAAAAAAGGAGATATTAAGGTCTTGCTGCTTTAGAACATGTATGACAGGCTAAAGGGGCTGTGTTGTCATGATTATAGCAGTAAATGGAATAACCCAGTTACTACGCGCACGTACGCGCCGGCGGTCACATCACAGTTCAACAAAGACAGCACCCTACGTGTGCAGTATCTGGGTGAGAGTTCATCTTTCCATGCACAGCCACAGGCCTGCTATATATCATGATGACACAGTCCCTTTAAGTTAAGTACCCCAAAAAATACATTTTTACTTGTCCACATAAAACTCTTTAAGATGACTAAACAAAAGCTTCCCGAATACACCGGTAAATTCATTTTTCAGACAATTAGGAAGGGAACAATTGTAGGTAAAAGGTTACGATAGTTGGAGGAGACAACATCTACTCCACAGACATCAAAAGTATGGATAAGATTGTCTCGTCTTGCAGTCAAATAATGAAAATCCCGATTTGAAGGAAAATATGTTTTTAAAAAATGAATAAATTCGGGAGCAGGTTGTTATCATAATCAAAGTAATGCATGGCAATTTGAACAAAAAAAAATCTTCTAGCTTCAGAATTTTATATTATATATGGTGCAAACTTCCCCTTTTTCTGACATTCACTTGAATTTCTTTTAGAAAATTAAAGTACACTTTGAATTTCAAACAGGGTTGCTATGAGTGTTGAATTGAACTCAATTCTAAATTGTTTCAAGTGAATTTACCCGAGGAATTTGCGAGCTTCTGCTGGTCTGTCCACAGCGATGATGATCAGCTTGCCGTCCCGGAGTCCGACGAGGACCTGGCTCTTGGTTGGTACTACGCTAACGCAGTGAAGAGGGACGTTGAGGGGCATGGTGTTCAACACTTCAAGGCTGCACAACAAATGAGAAGAAATCAAAGAATAAGGAGCTTGTTTTGTTTCTGATACTAAGTATCTCCAGGAGTTTTGTTTTTCCGGAAAGAAAGCGCAAGTAGTTTGAGGCTGCTATGTTCTCTATATAGTTGAAACTGCAGACTGGGCCACAGCACCATGTAAATTTATATCATGTATAATTGGGTCTAATGAATCAAAATAGCTCCGCTTACTCGTCAACAAATAATGAGAGCTTCCAGACACATGTGGCTCAATCCTTACATAAAAATTTGGTATTATAATTATCAAACAAACAAACAAACCAATTTCATATCGATTTTACTGACTTTCCGAGGGGCAAATCTATTGGAAACCCGACTTAAATAGGAAGAATATCAATCCTGTTGTATCAGCAAAACAAAAAATAAATAAATAACAAAAAAAAATTCCCACCAGAACATTCTCCTGATGGTGACATCTCCTTTCTCATCAGCAGTCAGAAGAAACTCTCCGATACTGTCCAGATGATTGATCTTACTGGAGACAGTAGCAGTGCACAGGTGTTTTCCGTTTATGGAATACACATGCAGTGAGCAAACATCCTGCAATACAAAACATAACCAACGGGTGTGAGCGGCCGCAAACAAAAAAACAGCTAGCAAAAACCTGAAATTTTAAAAGTTCACAAAGTTTTGTACAGAGGTATAAAAAAAACCTGAAATTCACAGTAAAAATCTAAACAAACAAAAAGCTGAGATCAGCTTAAAAGCTGAATTCTCACACCCCTAACCCTACGGCTTGTAGATCGTCGGGGTTCATGTGTCTATAAAGCATATATCGCTGCGTGTAGTGTGTAATGTATGTCAGACATTAATCAGCATTCTTCCATGTATCCATGAAGTTAAAACCATTTGCAGATCATCTTTACAGAAATGACATTACACAAAAGCCAACGGCAAGAGGCCGGTCAACCATTCAACGTCAGCAATTGTAAATGGGCAATAGAAATTCAACTAGAGAATGGTGAAAATGTAGTCTTGAATGTCTATTAAAATTGAACCTGAATGGGAAGAACGAAATCATATGTGCGTGCACAAAAAAACGAAATTGAATGCAACAGCAGCTGAACAGAAACCCTAGTTTGATTGAATTAGGAGATAACGCATGAATTCGAATGCGATTTAATGAAATAAAAGTAATTTTTGCTGGAATTGACCGGGGTAAAAACCTGCAGTAATAAATGTATCAGACATATTCTTCCAAACGTTGTGATGCCCTACTAAAGAGCTACTCCAGAAAACTCAAAATGAAAAAAAATGAAAGCCACAGAAAGAACACTTATAAGTTGGAAACATTTATACTTCTCAGTACCTGGGTGTTCTTCTTGCTGTGCAGGGGGGCACACAGCGCAGCTACGTGCCCCTCATCGGATATGGTAAGGCATGGTATCGTGATGGGGACTTGGAGGTTTGTGGGGGAGGGGCGTAACGTCCTCACGTAGTGACCCTTCATGATGGTGTGAATGATGACTGTACTATCCTGAAAGATAAGAGGGAAAATTTTAAAGATAAAACGGGGTTTGATTTCTGCAACCTCCAAATTGACGCGCCAGTGCTCTACCAACTGAGCTATCCAGCCCAACGTTGGTGGTTTCACCTTCTTTGTCAATATCCTTGTTTAGGGGGAACCAGTTAGAATCAAGCAACCTTAAACTGCTGCAAACCCATGAATCATTCCCAGAATGACGCCCATCGAACAAAGATTCTAACAAGGTAGTAAGACCGTCAGCTTATGGCTAGATAGGTCAGTTTGTAGAGCACCTGCACCTAAAGCCTGGGGGGCATGGGGGGCACGCCCCCCCCATAAATTCCCAGTGCTCCACATGAACAAAATCTAGACACATGTACTTCATTAAAAACATGAACCCTGACCCCCCACTGAAAAGCAATGCCCCCCCCCCACAATTGACAAAATCTTGGCTATCCCACTGCTTAAATCCTACTCCAAAAGATGTGTTCTTTGTTTACCCAAAAACTGATTTATATCAGAATGTTTTTTTTTGTGGTATACTACTTGATAGAAAACCAAATCAGCATAATTGGGGAATGGAAGGAGGGTTGGAATTACTACAGACAGAAACTGGGAGTACTATTTGAAAGAAACACTTTCAGAAAACTAAGGACGCAGCAATAATGGTTAAGTGTCTTGCTTAGGGACACAAGTGTCACGACCCAGGGGACTCGAAACCCACTCTCTGCTGATCAGAAACACCAGACCTTGAGTCCGGTGATCCGCTCGGCCACGACATCCCACATTAATGGAGTACCTTAGATGCAGAGACAGCCATATCTAGCTCAGTGCTGATCGCTACACAGCATATCTCATCGTCGTGACCATAAAGCGTTTGTACAGGCTGGCTACCGACTCCGCTGGCTACGCCACCCTGGTAATAAGACCACATAACATTTATCAAAATATAATATGGTATTCCTCATACAGTTAAGATTATCAAAGGGTGCCTGCATAACTACATAAAATGAAATCAGATGAGCACAAAATAAATTCACTCAAGTATTCACATTTGACAGTTGCCTGAAATAAACACAACTCTTAGCACCAAATGTAACATACAGAAGATATTCCAAAATAATAATGATAACAATGATGATAATGATACACAGTTCTTATATTGGGCGTCTCAAAGCGCTCAGTGTTTTTTCCTGCAAGGTATGATGAGTTACGTTTTTGAAGTATGAGACCTGTTCCTTTACAAATAAAGCAAGTTGGTGACAAATTACAAATTCAGAAGTTGTACTTGTCGATATAATAAACAAAATATGACAAGACAAATAATTGGACAACAGAAAAATATGTATTTGTTGTTAATGCAACCAGATGACATTGACTGTTGAATTGGAAATTACAATGTTTTACATCACACCCCAGTACATCTTTGTCATTTGATTGGAGGATTGTAGGTCATGAGGCATTCATTTATCAAACCATTTTATGACCTACGTCATAAACTGTGCATGTTTGGAATGATTCACCCCGCATTTTCATCCCATCTTTTTTTATTTTCATCCCATCTTTTTTCACTATTGAAGGCTAGACCAAACCAGGCATTATACACAGCAGTACAAAATGCCCTCGTCATCTACGTCTTGTTTATTCTTTTGGCTGTGTCCTTCAATCAAATGACAAAGATCTACTGATATAAAACAACTAAGGCATGTTTTGCATTCGTGCAATGAAGAGAAAATTGTCTCTCGTTGAAAGATGGAATATGTTCCATTCCACTCGGCTTTGCCTCGTTTCATGTAGAAATTCTATCTCTCATCTCATGAAACTAATCTCACCACTGCACTCATAAACATTCATTATTTATATACTAGTAACCACAGGAATATAAACAAGTGGTTCAATAAAATAGTTTCTTAACTTTAATTTAACCTTCTGAAATTGTCTTACTAAAGACCCCTTGCATATGACGCTCAAACACACCCTCACCTAATCAAAAGGAGGCAGACAATTAGACAACAACGTACCAGCAGCATTGCGTGTTATGCAAGGGGTCTATTAATAATAATAGTCAACATATTAAGTCCCGACAATCATTCAGATATATTGTTACAGTGGTGAATGTAATTTGAGTTTTAAAAATTATGAAATTGCCAAATTTCCACAATGAAGTTGAAAACATGATATAATTGATTGGTACAAGCCGCTCCTGGTGGCTATGGTCTCTGCAGAGTTACAATGACCTCCACTGCATTAAAAAATAGCGTAGTTCATACCTGATATGAGATCTCCCATATCATGCAAGTTGTATCTCTCGATCCTGTCATCAACTGTATGCCGCAATTATCCAGTGCCAGGCACGTCACAATGTCCGTGTGGCGTACGACATGAGCTAAGAGTTTACCCTTAGCCACATTGTACACTCTCAAGCTGTTGTCCCAGTGTCCTCCTGTCAGCAGGAGCTTTGCATCGTGGGTAGAGACAAACAGGGACGGGGTGACTTTCAGACCAGGGGCAAAAGGGCCACAGACTGATTTCCTCATTCTGAAAAGAACAAGATTGTGAGTAGGTCTAAGCATATAGGCCGGTCTTTAATTTTGAACATTTCAACAGATTTCCACCCGTGACAATAAATAAAGACAGCATACACAAGGAACTTTTGAGCCAAGGGGTTTAACGTTTGACACAGTTACTACCCATGTTCATCTCAACTCCTTAGGATTATGCAGCCCCGGCAGCCAAATTGGCACACATGGTGCTAATCAATTAAAATAACACTCTCTACCCTCACGAGCACCTGTTTATTAAAGTGTCTGTTTATTCAAACTGTTGAACTTGAGTTCAGTGCCTTAGACATCTTATCCATAACATATATATATTGGTCTTTAATTCCAGTTCAGGCGGATGGGTGGCAGCAGACGCAATGGGTAAATTTCCCATTAATTACATAGTTCTGAGCATGACCACATTTCAAAGAACAGTTGATTTACCCAGTAAGTCTGCTGCCACCGAGCATCCCCAAAGATGAAGCAAAACCAAGAAATGAGATATAGATATATAACTAATAATCTATAACATTTTCAAGAAAATAGAATGGATAATAGTTGTAATAATCTGGGAGGCTAATCATCCAAACTCGCACCTGAGAAGCTGAATTGCAAAGGATGTGCCTACAGTGTGTTCAAGCTGCAGGCACGCAAGGGAGCCTTTGGCAGCCAGCCACATCAACCCATATATGACCATGGAGCACAACCACAGAGATCAACAGTGTTTGTTTTGTGGGAATGGTAGCCATAAAGATGTGTGTCAAATAGCTTCATTTGACAATAACATTTTTGCTTCATTTTTAAGGTTAAGAAGTTCTAAGTTTGCATCTACCATAAAAATTTAAAGCATCGGCTCAAATAACAACGAGATGCAGCTGTAATAGATGTAATAACTACATCAGGGCTTAAGAATATCACTTTGGTTTTACCCCTACACCGATGTGTGATAAGCACTGTATACTCTTTCCCAGTCTCGTGGGAAAATAAATCTAAAGGCAACTCAGGTGGGATTCGAACTCAGGACCCCCTGCATTTTAGAGCAAATGTCTTGACCACTAGACCACCGAGCGATTATGTGACAGAATAACTTACTTTGCGTTGATCAAGGAAGAATCTCTCTCGAATGTGAAGTAATTGGAGATGGATTTATCATAAGGTAGCCATCCGTGGGCTCCAACAGTTCCTTTCTCAGTAACAGTCACCTGATTCAATCAAAGAAGAACTCCCACTAGTTACAAATCGTGTTCATTGTGTATGGATAGCACTCACGTTCGTCTCTGCCCCTTGATCCCTGAGTCAACAGTGTGCCACACACAAAATGCACAATAGAGAGGTTTCATGTGACGTCACCCGAAACCTTTTTCAAATGCTGCATGCACAAACAGACGCTGGAAATCATTCAGCAGACGATGTGCCAGCCATTGATTTTGAAAATGGCTGGACTCAACATGGCTGCCAAATGAACTTTCCTGGGGTCAGACAACCTCTCTATACAGCTATCCCAATCAAGGCAGCTTGTTGATACTTAGTAATGAGATTTTAGCAAGTCAGACACTTTTTGGCGTGCAACTGCAGTTGTGATTGGTCAGATTATCAAAAGGCAGAGCTTAATGCTCAGACAGATGCACTGTAAACTAGTGATACAAAAAACAATGGTACTAAAACTTTGAAATCAGTCTGGTAAAATCTTGAACTAAATTTTTCCCCACAACTAGCCTTGTCTGCTGCTCATGTTGCTAATGGTGGATTAGCCTGCCAGGCCACCTGAAAAGTCATTTTGACTAGTCCACAGTAGTCTTGACTAATTCAATTCAATTAAATTCAATTCAATTCAAACTCACATTTATTTCCATACCAAAATAAGGCAGAAATGCAGATACGAACAGAGAAAATTAAACAACAGAAAATAGATGGATAAGCAAAAGAAGTAAGCTGGAAAAAAATATTGGTACGGAGGCATCTTCTAGAAGCCTAGGCTTGCATCGAGACGCCTTGGACGGACTAACATAGAACAAAAACAAGGACACGGACAGTTGGACCAAAACTGAACCAAAGCATGAGAGCTTACAGGAAAGCTCGAATGATACAAAGGCCTGTTGAAAGCGGAAAAATCAATGAAAGTAGACATGCTGAGAAAAACTCAAGTGAGAACAAACTATATCAGATATTGGGAAATGAGAGCTCTTTTATAGACACGTTTGAATCTAATGTTTGTACGCCTGACTAGTGACTAAACCGAGCCCCAAGCCATGATGAGTACGACTACTCACCATAATATCAGGCATCCCTTGGTAGATGAAGGACTTTGGCTGGCTTCGTGGGACGTTCACATACACCAAGGGGTCACTGTCTGACGTTGATACCTCCACAAAGAAGGCCTTCAACTCACTCAAGTGGTCAAAGACATTCAGCAGCTGAGTCTGGTTCTTGGAAGCCTTCTTGGCGATCTCCTCGATGCTGAGACGTCTCGGGTGTGGCTCCTTAAGGAGTTGGCAAGGGGTCTGGCCAAAGTTATTGATCATGCCTTCTACGGCTTCCCTCTCTAAAGAATCCTTAATGGCATCCAAGTCAACTGCGCCTGTTAATCAACAAATTTCTATATTAGATCCTAAAGTCTGGCGAATGTCGACGATAACTTTTAACTCTCCAATATTATTGACTCTGATCCTGCCTCAACCTAATTGAGCGGAACTTTCTAAGGTTGCATGGCCAAAATAAAAACAAATTGTGTATTTCATTGTAAGTATTTGGTGAATGTTCGTTTGTTTTAATTAGAGGACTTGCCTCCTTCCTGTGTCTCTACAGTTATAACAAACTTCAGCCAATTAAATCCTGTAAGAAAATGCATGCGCTTTTTCCCCACCATTTTTCCCCAAGTGTTAATAGCATTACCCTCATATGTGCAGTAGTAGAAGACATTGAGGGCGTCTACGGCCGCAGGTCCTTTCTGTTTGTAACCAAAGATGAGATCAATCCACTGGTGTAGATTAGCAGATACGTACTCACTCTCCTGAGAAAGTTAAAGTAGATGATGAAAGATAAATGTTTTATGGACTTTAGCGAAAGCTGAGGAAGGATGACTTGGAAGAATACATCAAGGAGGCAATGGGTTTCGTGCGAAACAAGTTATATTCCTGCGTCAGGTTTTCACTTTCATGAAGCTGGAGTTGTTTTTTTATCCCACTTCCAATGCAAAAATTTTCGCCGAAAAACCTCAAAAATTTTAAAATACTTTTCACTGAATGAATTTTTACAGATAATGGTGTTTCAAAACAAAAAAACTGAAGACACTTTCCTGTGTGCCTCACATAATGCACGGAAAACTTGTAAGATGCAAAACTGTTGGAACTTTAAAAAAAAAAGTGAGTGCTCACCAAGGCTTGCCGATGTTTGTAGATAAAATCTTCAGGGGACGATGCCCATTTTGGAAGGATCACGTTGTTGACAGGTTCACCAGTCTGAAGATATCCCAGATGAAAATCTGCAAGAAAACCGAGTAACATGTGGCAATATGGTCAAGAATACATTTGATCGAATGTTCAAACTTCATAAAATAGGTTACAAATCTACCTCCATTTTGGAGACAATGATGCTTATAGAATGCACAGGGTTGTGTTTGAATCCAACTTGAGGATTTAAAAAATAAAATTGTTGGCAGGACTAAATATATAGTGCCTTATAATAAATATTGTCGCATCAGTGCAACAAGGTTGTATGTCCCCTTTTTTGGTGAAATTGAGTCAAAATATGCAAAAGGAGCTTTATTTTTGTATGAATAAAAAGTTAGTATTTTATCAAAAATGTAATTAAAAAGATACAGGTAGTTAACAATAAATAACGTCATAATTTGTTAATGTGGTCCAAGCAACAAGGTTGTATCTTAAACATTTGACCTTGAATTTAGAAATATGACGTCATTCCCCATCGACTGCAAGGGGTGGAGGTTTGTGCAAGAAAGTCGTATCTTCAAGATACGACCTTTTGACCACCAAAACCACGCATGTTCGTCTGTGCAAAAAGGTTGTATCAACAATCGCCATGGTAAACACGGCATAAAACTAGGTAACTAAGTGTAAGTATAACTTTTAAAGTAAATTTCTTCATAAGTGGTCTTGTCTCAAACATTCAGTAATTGTTTAAAATGTCCCCAAACCTTAAAAAGAGTTTTACGCAAAACGAACAAATTCCAAGTTACGACCTTTTTGCACTGATGCCACAATGTGTGTTAGGCACAGCTCTTTCCCTGGAAATCCTATGCATCATTCTTATTTTACTAACATCATTAACATGAATATTTAGTTGTAATCACAATAACAGTAGTTAAGAACATTTATATAGACCAAATGACCTGTGACATCACATGTTTACAAAACAGCCACAGAGACTTGACTTCCTGCAGGCCCGATCCATGAACAGCCCAATGGAAGAACACATACAAATCAAAAATTTTCTTTTTAAAGATTGGCTTTGCGGCTCTTTTGTAAACTTGTGACGTCACAGGTTACAGGGTCAATATAAATGTTCTTAATTACTTTTTTAGACCTTATGCGTGTGACGTCACTATGAACATTTAGTACAGGAATGGACACCCTCACGCTGAGGTCAAAACAGCTACAACACACGTTCCATGCTGCATTTGAACCTCAAAGATGGCGGCGAATGCATAAGGTCTATTAGGCCTGTTTAACACTTTTTCTCATAAATTCCTTACTGTTCATGTTTTCCAAGAATTCTGGCATGTAGAAAAACTCAGGGATGAGTTCTTTCACATCGTTGGGGTTTTCCATCAATGTGTCCCAGAGTGATGGAATGGAATGGAATTGACGATCGGCACAGTCAAATCTGAAATCAAGAAAAACACAAATCAAATCAGTATTCACCCCTTGCACATACGTCACAGACGGCAACCACGCTGCACTCACCATTTTGGAAGTCAATTTAGGTTTACGTGTAAGCGCCACGTCGCCTAAAATACGCACTACACTGCATAACACATGGAGACATTGACTTCCAAAATGGCGCAACCTAGATTATTGTGATGTCAGATGATTTGAGTCAATAGAAAATACTTTGGGTTTTTTTTTTGGGGGGGGAGGGGGGGGGAGTTAACACTGTAGTATTAGTATCACACCTCTAGAGAAGCAGTTAATGACTGATGAGCTGATTCATTTTTGACTTCTAAAATATTTATGGTTTTAATCGATTAAAAGACAGCAGAAAAAAATTCCTTAAAAATTAGCTTGCTCAGAAGCTTGATGAAATTGGTGCCAATTCTTTGTCTATGGCCACTTTCGAAACCACGGCTCGGGCGTGGGCTTGGGCTTAGGCTCTGTAAGTTACATAGAAAACATGCGCTTTCCTTACAGGGCTACAAACAGACCAAGCCGTGGTTTCGAAAAGGGCCTATGAACATACTTGCCACTCTGGAGTTGTATATGAAGTGATGTGAACGGTTCAATGCGTACGAGATAATGCATCACGCCGGCTGCGTTAGAATAATGAGTGCCGTAATGGAATTTGTCTATCGTCCCTGATGGATCTTCAAAATTCTCAAACCTGAAGAGAGACAGAAATTAGAATTGTATTTCAATTAAATCGCAGACTACTGGGGACACTAGGTGGCAGCAGACTTACCAGGTATAACCAATGTTCTCAGAAATGTGCAATGGAAAAGTACGCCCAATTTCACAGAACTGCTTAAAAGCTGACAATATTGCTTAACAGTTTTCAGCTAGCAAAAATAAGCAGGAAACCAGTTGCATACGGTACATGACAGGGTATTTTGGCTGGTAACCTTTTTCTGTAAGCAAAATTGTTTCATGCAAGGCAAGTTTTTGTGCCTCGGCAGCTCTATGAAGTTAGGCCCTGGTGTGTCTGCTGTACACAGGAAACAGAAATCCTGGTTTTTGAATGAAACTCTGGACTTGACAAACACACCAAAACCAATCAGAAAATTGCATTTAATAATGATAATAACAACAGGTGTTTAAAACAGGTATTTATATATATAAAAGGCATTTATCTTTTGTTATGAGCTTTGATCATGCTTTGGAAAAGCGCATAACAAAAGAAGGGGAAAAAACCAAAACAGGCAAGAATAAAAACAAAACAAAATATACACATTAGGAAACAGGTACGTCTCAAGTTTACACTTTAACGTTACTACACAATAATAATCATGGACAATAATGGGGAGACTGTTCCAAAGCTCAGCAGCAGAGTGTGAGAATGCATGTTTGCCATAAGATAATCAGGACTTGTGATATCACATGACATGCGTGTATGGGAAAAATGATATCACATGACACGCGTGTAAGGGGGAAAATGATATCACATGACACGCGTGTAAGGGGGAAAATGATATCACATGACACGCGTGTATGGGGAAAAATGATATCACATGACACGCGTGTATGGGGAAAAATGATATCACATGACATGCCTTATATGGCAAAATGGCTATTTGCACTGAACATTTCTACATTCTTATTGGTCAATCTAAGTGATGTAATATCTGTAAATCACACGATATAATTTTGCCATACACGTAAAAAACGCGTCATTATAAAATGGCCAGGCACATCCGTAAAATGGTCTCACAACTGAGTCATGCAGTAAAGACTCACTTCCAGGTTCTATTTCTGTGGTTAAGCATTGTCAAGCCAAACTACTGGTTAAGCAGGTTATTTCTGTGTAGTCAATCAACTGGTAACCAACACAGCCTCCTATTAAATAGCAAACGATTCTGCTTTGTAACTTCATGTCAGGTGACCCTTAAAAACTTACTTGCTTTTGACCTCCTCTATGTTCTTGGGGTTAACGACCCCGATGGGTTTGGATAGGTCGCGGTAAACCTTTGGATCCTCCAGGTCAAGCGTCTCTGAGTTGTAGTCACACAATATCCATGGAAACTAAACATGAAAATATCATCAGTTGAGAATTCTGGCTCATTGTCTGAATGAAGAATTACTAATAATATAAAAAAAAAATTGGCAATATGCGAAGAGTTTTCTTGGCAAAGAGACTTCGCAAGTCAAGATATAATGAGGAACCTCTAACATGATTTTCCTTATCATGTGAACAAAACAAAATTACGCACTTTATACGCGCGAGACTTGCACAGTCTATATGAGTTTGAAAAAAAGAAAAAAATTAAGACAAACTTCAGGTGCATCTGGAAAAACAAACTGGGACTTCACTGCAAAAGTGTTCTTTACATTTGTGTGTTATCTCTATGCTGACACACAAAGGTTTGTGCAGGCACAGTTAATGTCAAACATGATACATAACAGTACTCAATTAAATCAATTGAAACAACAGAATGATTGTCTCCGTCTCGGAGGGGGTTTTGTCCTCAGTCTCGGTCTGAGACTTTGTTAGCTCGACTACAACACTGTCATTATTACTACATCTTACCACTGGGTACTGGCTGAGGTCGTTGTAGGTCCGCCCAGCGATGGTATTGAGTTGCATCAAGTAGTCAAAGTTGGAGATCTCCCGATTGACCCACTTACTGGTCAGTGTGGAGGCCTTCAGGAGGTCAGCTGGGGACTTGGCCCCAGTGTAGTATAGGTTAGGAGGCTTCAGGCTGAGGATGCGGCTATAGGTCTTGTTTCTGGTCTGTTAAAATAGAAAGCTATAGGTTATCATTGGTGTTACTTGAAAGCTCCAAAAGGGGACAGTCCAAATTCCTTTGTTACTCTGAGCAGCATTTTTCATATTACCCAAGTGTACTAAGGAACAGGATGATCCATTAAGCCATGTTCATTGTAGCAAATATCTGAAAACAGCTTCGTGTGGGTTACAGTACATGTGTCTTTTTTGCAGCAGCGCACCGAGCCACACACTTTTCTAACATTTTACAATGGGATTTTAATGTGTCTGGCTTTTGGGCGTGCAATTGCGGCTGTGATTGGCCAATGCATTAAGGGGGGCGGAGCTTCATGAATTAGTCTATTGTGGTGACTATTGGGTATATTTAAATAACTGATGCAATTCATGTGTCATGTTCAATTTTTGAAGAATAAACCATTTTTGTATTCATCTATTAATCGAAAAACTGTAAACGCGTTGTGCAAAATAACCTTTATAAGGGCCCACTTTCACTGCACTGCTTACCAGATTGCAACGCTTACAGCGCCCTCTAACGCGCATTATTTCTTTGTGTCATAAGCGCAAAATTCCACTAAGCAGCACTATGAAGTTGGGTTAAGAATTGAATCTAGTGTAAATGGGGCTGGTGCCTTTCAAGCCATTTCGTTTAATGCAAATAGAATGACTGGAAGTCCGGGAACTAGCTCACGCCTTTACCTTCTTATCTTTGAAGTTGATGAAGTAGTTAGTTTGGTTGATGAAGAAGATCTCGATGGCACTGCGTCGGAGATTGTAGCGGCGGAGATGGACTTCCCTTAGATGGGACAGAGACCACTTAAAGTCTTGGCCGCTACCTAAACAATCAGGAAAACAAAAGAAACCAGAAGTGAGACAGCGATATGGTCCAGTCTTGGGCACTTATCAGAAATATTTCAATAAAAGTTTCAATCTCAAAGTCTACTTGGATCTGATACTGTCATACATAAAACAAAGAAGGTAGTGGTAGCACTTTAAGACTAACTAATTACGAATAAACTGCATGAGCTTTCAGAGCAACAACTACTTTATCAGATTCAATGAAAGTGACAAGCTAAGATGAAGTAGTTGTTGCTACGAAAGTTCTTGCAGTTTATTTTTAATTAGTCAGTCCTAAGGTGCAACCACTACCTTCTTTGTTTTATCTAATTGACTAACATGGTTATCTCTATCACTGTCATACAATATCAATCACTGGTATAACAATATATATAACAACAGGCATTTATAGAGCACTCTTACACTGGGTATCACAGCTCTTAACAAGAAAATCTTAATTGCAGTTTTGGTTAAAACTGTCCGTAAAGCTTTCCTTTTACAGACACCCAGTAATAAATAAAAGCACGGAGCTTAAACATACCACAACATGTGACTGTTAAATATATTTTTGTTCTTGGAAACAGAAAAGCCAATTTCAAT
The DNA here is from genome assembly GCA_911728455.2 of Marthasterias glacialis. Lineage (NCBI taxonomy): Eukaryota > Metazoa > Echinodermata > Asteroidea > Forcipulatida > Asteriidae > Marthasterias > Marthasterias glacialis. The sequence continues at coordinate 19,563,992 of OU452223.1, forward strand.
GACATTTTCACAAGCTATGTTTACAATACAATCCTTGAAAACTGGACTTTACTAAAAAATCAAGAGGTTGCAATCCTTTCATGACACTAACCCTCTTCCTTGTCGGGACTGCTATCGTAGAAGTACACATGAGTTGTAGTGACCTCCAGCTTTCCTGGGATGACATCTACCAGGGTGATGAGATTACACTCTTCAGACACCACAGTCTTCTCCTTGACCGTACCGCCTTGCTCAGTCTCGGTGCTGTATTAATAAGAGAACGATTAAACAACGATTAAACTCGGCGTCAAGAAGGAGAAGCATGTTTCCAGCTTAGATTATTAAAAAGGACTCCCTGAGTTTAGTGCAAAGATCCATGCAAGAAGATTGCCAGATATTCTTAGCATTATTTTCAGGTCCGCGTGCCTTGCTCTGTCCAGCAGGTTTAATGAATGTGCTTGACAGAAAGGCAATATTTTTAAATGACATATCTACACAGTTTTTCATAATCCAAAAGAGTATGTCTTCCATAAAATGCTTGACAAAACCTTCCTGAAAGTTTAGTAAATTTGATTAGTGCCACCTTGTGTGGCCCTTACAACTCCAAGTGAATGAAAGTCCTCAAAAACAAAAAGTAAAAAAAACAAACAGGTTTTTATTACACTTTTATGTAATTGGTGGGCCCAGGAAAACATATCCAAGTCTAGCAACCTACCTCTCTGATATGATGTTCCACTCTTCATCTCCTAGTCTGTCATCCTGTAGCTCCATGTCGCTGACTCGAGCCTCTTTCACTAACTCTAAAGTGATGGTTTCTGCCGCCTCAAAGATAGGTCCTGTTGTGACAAAATGAGCCAGAAAATGTTAACACGTGAAACATTGTAGTACAAGCAGGTAGGGGAAGAGACTGTGCCATTGATGATACACGCAGGGAATATGGCACACAGTCGAACTATGTCATGAGAAAGATATTTGGCTGTAGAGCCATTGCAGATTTGTCCTTTGAAAAAATGTAGGTAGATTAACAAGCAATTTCACTAAATTTGCAAAATGGCTGCCATTGCTTGTTATTCTACCTTTGTTTTTTCAAAGGACAAATCAGCGATGGCCCTATAGCCAAATATCTTTCTCATGACTTACTCAGACTGGGTGCAAAATTCCCATGCTGGCATCATCAAAGTCACAATTCACCAATTATTTCCTCTATCTACCCCCACTATCAGAACATGAAAACATGAAGATATACAAACAAATGAAAGTATAACATATGGGTAAAAATGAGTCCAAATTTGAATCCATATAAAACATGCATGCTTTACAATACTGTTATTATTATTATACACACACTAGTATATATGTATGCCATTTTAAGTCTTAATCCCTGACTACAAAGCTTGTATAGCATGCAATCAGGTTGGTGCATGGGGCATCATTCCAAGCAACCAATGCATGCACATTTATAGGCACAATGACTTTCTACCATACTCGTTGAGGGAACCAGATTGATTTTTGTCTGTTTCGAAGGTCAACCTCACTTTCAAAGTATCATCTTTTTGGATGATTGAATGAAAATGCATCTAGTTCTTTATTCTTGCCGTCAAGAAAGAAAAGATGCTTCTTCACTATCAGAATTTTCGATAATGTTCACTGATGTGTGTGCTAGCTACAGAGAGGGGTTATTTATAATGGTGGCCATGCAACTGTGAATAAGGCAATTGTCCGGCTCCAAATCTGGCCCACACTTCGCCGTTGTTTTTACGAAGTGACAAATGTGTCTTTGTGCTTTTTGTGCAAATTCTTTATGTTCTCAAGGCTGGAATATTTCTTAAAGTGGTAATGTTGGATTGGATGATTGGCACAACAATTTGATGGTCTAGGGTTCTGATCCAACTTCTGAATAGAGATGACCTGATTTGAGTTGAACTTCTGTTTTATATAAAGGGGAAATTATTTGTTTTTCGACCGACCTGTGTTATCTCTCAGTTGGCTAGCTTCCAAGTGTGGATCAAACATGAAATTCTGAGTTAATTTCAACCGCATCCGTGAGAAATTCTCTTGTGAAGACAACTTCCAGTAAAGATGCTCGTCGGTCCTGAAAAAAAAAACACACCAGAAACGTAATCCCGATCTTATCTTTAGATTATAAAGCTTCATGACACACTTATCTGATACACATTTCATCATGGTGTTGTCATATTGTTTGCTTCCCATTAAAATCAATGTAATCAAAATGAGGCTGGAGGGGAAATTAAGTCTGGTCCTTATTTCAGTACACAAGACAATCAGTTTGATTGTTATTGCACATGGGGCATGTGACAAAGGTGATGGTAAATCACTCATTTCATTGTTCAAAGGCATTTTTTATGACAGAAGCTTATAATTCTGAAAAAACCTTGAGTCTTTGCAAAACAAGTGTAAAAGCCAAGTCCAATAAATAACTTTTCTTCCGTGAATCCTAAAAGAAAAAAAAGCCAAAAGCATTTCCTACATCTGACTTCTGGTAAACACCAAACCTATGCCTGGGCTAACTGGGCATTTAATATTTGTTTGTATGACTAATGAGAGTTCCCTCGAAAAATGATAACCCAGCCTACCTCTCAGCCCAAGCCCCTCTCTCCCCAGTCAAGAAGCGTTTGCTGGCCCTCCACTGTCTTAACGTTGACTGTTGCTGGTTATACATCTTATTCAATATCCCTGCATGTCTGGCAAGCTCCGTCTTGCGTAATGAGTAAAAAGGCTCGATGATCTTGGCCTAAATAGACATGCATGGAAAGGCAAAAATGTTAGGAAAACCTTTTTGTTGTACTACTGAGTGTTTCTCTCCAAACTCCTTGATGAGGTTTCTACTGCAAATAGTCCTACCCTGTCCCAGGAAGTTATGTAAATGGACGTCAAAAGCCAAGTTACTCACCACTGACTGTGGTCAGTAATGGGCGACTTTTGAAACGCTGGTGGCAGCAGACACAGTGGTCCTTTTTGACAGTTCTGAGCGTGTGTACACACATTCAATACTGTGTGTGTTTGTGTGTGTGTAGTTTTGAGCGTGCGTACGACTGGTAAGAACTGTGAAAAACGACCGTTCAATAGTCTCCCATTAGATGGGAGACCATTCCATGAATTGTCAATGTTGGTGACTTGTCTGGGACATGATCGGGCTCCTTAACATCAAGCCCCACCCCCTCCCACATTTTTTAGAAAGGGATGTAAAACTGTTTGTCCTGTGCATTGTCTAATGCACGTAAAACACCCAGGAAAGTTATCGTGAAAGGAAGTGTTTAAATGCTCTTTTCTTTTGTCAAAAAAGAGCACCGACAAAAATAATGATGCCACGTGAGTTGGTTTAATTTGAAATGTTGTATCTTCTACTAAGTCCACACCAGTACTGAAATACCAAGTTTCTGGGGGTGGGAATGCTTTCAAAAAGACAACTCAAGACAACTTTACAGATGAAATAATTGCATCAGGAATGCAGAATATTACTTGGTTTTACCCTTACACCGATGTGTGATAAGCACTGTAAAGTTGGTGCTTCCTGAGTCTTGCAAGGAAAAAATCCACAGGAATACTACTCAGGAAGCACATCCGTTTGGTTTTGTTTTCCTTCATACATGTAAATAACTCTTTGGGATTTCAACTTGTCTCAGATGGAATATTGTTGTATGTCATTTCATTGTTAAAAGTACACTCAGGAGCAAAAGAAAGACAACTCACTCTAAACTTTGAAACGCAGACTGATTCTACTGTTACATACCTACAAACTACTGCACTGATGTGCTAAAAGGGGCTGTTCTTTATTTTTTATATTCTGACCTGAAAGCGGAGCTTGCTTTCCCCTCTTTCTCGTTCCCGCCGATGGATGTCCGTGTTCATCTGATCAAAGCACTTTCTCCACAGCTTGCCCATCTTCGCTGAGACTCCTGAGAAGTTAACGGTCACATACTCCTCCATGAACGGCTTGACCTGAGGATACCAAGAAATAAATTACATCACGGTAAACTCTCACTAAGAATATTTAAAAAAAACAACCAATCCTTAGCAAATCTGACATTTCTTTCTACACCCAAATAACTCTTTAAAGGATTTCAAGTTATTTGAGATCAAATATGAGCATTGTTGTCCGCCATTTAATTGTTTAAAGTTTATTATCTATGAGCAAAAGAATGAACCAAATTAGGGGAACTACGAGTACAGGCACCATCAAAAGTTTGACCAAATGGAAGTCATTTTCAAAGAAGACAGTCAATATTCAGTAATCACAATGCATACAGCAATTCAAATTCCTACAAAGAAAAGCACTTCTAAATCAATGCAAACTCACTTTTCAAAATGTGAACTGGAAACTTGCAAATGAGTCGGTTGTTCTTTTTGATCAATGAACGCAAACTTTGTATGCACATTGCGAAGGACATAAGCTTTTCCCCACGATGCATTTAGAAATAGACTCTCAGAGGCCAAACCTCTTGTGAGTCGCCAGAATTAAATTGCTGTAAACAGATTCCTTCATCCTTACTAACCCTTACGTTTCTCCAACATAAGGCCATGACTGATTTGGCGGCTGCGGCTGTTGCTAAGGGTGTTGCTAAGGGCAGCCTATGATTTAATGCATGTTAATCTGATGACCTAGCCACAGCCGTAGCTGCTTATTTGGAAAACGGCCTTATTTACGTACCTGTTTTTCGATGTATATTCTCCACTCCTCCGAGAGACAGTACGACTGAAAGTCCTCAAAGAATGTCGGACTGGTGTCGGTCGTCGGCAGATGCGGGAGGAAGTTTGGCATCCCGAGCTGCTTGTGGTAGATCTCGATCATCGCTCGCGTTAGTGGTATCAAGTATGCGTAGGTTTCACGCTCTCGAGCTGAGACAAGAGACAAGATTATTTAGGTTTTGGATCTACGTAGTATATGATCCTCCTTTACACTTCAGAGATCAAAGCAAACACAAGTGGCTGTAACATAACTCCCACAGTGGTTTGTACCAAAGAGCTTGTAGTGGTCGCTAACAATCACAAGATTTACCTACTTCTATTTCATCAAAAAGGTCGCAGTAAAAGTCATACCCCACGTTGACAATTTCCTTTTTTCCATGTTAACAAACTATCTACCTTTCTAAAAAAAAACATAAATCTGTTTCATATTTTTGATCAGACATTTTCACTGGAAAAGAGATTGCTAAAAAACACATCAAAATCAGCTGTGTCTGGGCACGCAGCCAGGATTAAAACACATGCTCTACAAATGGTTACAAATTTAATATATGCATTTTCCTGAACGATCCCACACAGTTTTAACTTGTTCTTATTTTTAGGACTACCTCACCATTAAGTGATCTCATGAGAGCCGTGTCCAGAGAACCAAGGAGGAAGCAAGCTTCACTAGGAGAGGGAATCGGTCTGGTCTGCAGGAGATGATGAAGCCTGGCTGCCGCTGTTGCACACACCTATGCAAAAAATACATTCAAAATAGTCTAAAATCAACTCAGAATACTTCAGTTTGACTAATTTTGATTTCAGCACACTTTAAGAGGAACTTTGATGTATGTCTTAGTTACAAATGTTTACCAATTAAACTATGCAAAGCATAAACACAGCATTTTGGCATCATTTTGGGCTATAAAAAACAACAAACTGAAAAATATAATTTCACAGATTATCGGTTGCAGAGATGGGACCCCACTTCATGACTAAAGTTGCTCAAACAGAATGAGTTCAATCAAATTAGCTTGAAATCAGGCTTTTACCAGTTTAAAAAATGATGAAGTTCACAGAGTAATTTTTCTACCAGTTTGTGACACTGGCAGGTGATAAATGTGCAATTAAGTTTCCGACGAGAGCTATTGTGTAATCCTTTTACAATTGAGTGATTGAAATGGAGGACTGAATTTTACACAGCGTAGACGGAACAGTGGATTTCCAGTCTAAGACTTGCCTCAATATCGTCATACGCAGCAAAGCCCAGCATGATACGCAGACCCAGCTGTGACATCTCAATCCACTCTTCTGTCGCTTGTGTATCTTCCCATACTCCTAGGGCGTCGATAACGTCAATAACGGCTTCAGCTAACTGTAGACACAATAGGGTGAATAAAAGACATGAGGCTTTGCATGGTGGTAGATCAATATGGGGTAATAGTTTGCTGTACAAGGTGTGGGTAATCTCTTTGTATTGCTATTGATGCCATTTCACTACTTCCGAGAAGTGCCTGATTTTGGCGTGGGGTGTGAAAATTTAGAACGATGTCTTATCTGGCTCAGTACACCTGTAAACTTGTCCTTAAGTACAACATTGCCTTTCAGCTACTGGTATAAAGTAGCATGCTGTGGCCGAGATGTTTAGCACATCGAACTCAAGTTCTGGTGGCTTAGTCACTGGAGTGTGGGTTCGAGTCCCGGTTGTGACACTTGTACCCTTGAGCAAGGCACTTCACTATAATTGCTTCACAGTGCGTTGTATCATTCAAATTATGGCTGCACTGTACTAAGGAAGGAAGAGGAAAGTTAGCAATTAATGACCCTAAACTTTACCTTGTCGCTCCAAGCATGGCTTTCCCCTTGGTCATCCCCGAATAAGAAGTCTTGAACGAGTTTCATGAGCCACAAGGCGTTCTCAGCATGCATGATTTGGTCACTTGATCCCTCACTCTTGATGTCGTTGGCCGAGACTTCAAGGAGTTTCTCCAACATGTGGCGTTTGATTTGGGTAGCCGGACGGAGGAGGTCGTAGGTTTCTGAGAGCTTGGTCAGGCTGACAAAGATCTGGCCCCGTGCCTGTGTATTCACAAAAACATCATTCATTTAATAATAGGCACTTCTTATATAGCGCTTTATAACACTCAATACTCGTCTCAAAGCGCTGATCATTTGTACGACAGGTATGTTGAGCTATGTCTTGTATTATGAGTCCCATTTATATGGCGCCTTGTGAGGGGTTTACAAGGTGGGTCAGGGTATGTCTCCAAAGACAGGGGTAGGAACTGGGTGTGGGTCGGGGTGTGTCTCCAATGATAGCATAGGAACTGGGTGGGTCAGGGTGTGTCCCCAATGATAGCATGGGAACTGGGTGGATCAGGGTGTGTCTCCAATTAATGCATAGGAACTGGGTGGATCAGTGAGTGCCTCCAAAGAAAGCATAGGACCTGGTTGGGTCAGGGTGTGTCTCCAATGATAGCATAAGAACTGGGTGGGTCAGGGTGTGTCTCCAAAGGTAGGGATTCAGAGGAGGATAACCTAGAGACAGGGACAGGGTGTACCATGATATGTCGCAAAAAACAGGGGTGGGGATTAGACAGATCAGGGTATCCCCAACTTACAGCCCATGCTTCTTCGTCCGATCCTTGAACCCCTCTCCACATAATCTGTACTACCACTTCCGTCAAGGTGTCTGCAAGGGTCTCTTGTGTCCTCTCGTTGGCCTGTGACTCCTCTGGGCTCTCTTCATCACCCTGTGTGTCGCCTGTAGGGGTCAGGCTGAGGTGAGAGGGCCTGGTGTTTGTACTGCTAGCAGAGGCAGTGAGGTTGATTCCGCTTTCATCGCTGTAAGGGGGAGATCTCAAGGTATCATCAGCATCAGCTGCAGATGAAAGAGAATATCAGTTATTTAAAAAGATAACATGAATTTACTGATCAAAAGCAAGGAGACCTTAAATATTGAACTTAATCAATGTTGATCTGAAGGATCTTGAAAGCTGAGATTCCAGATAGGAACCATAAAAACTGGTTCCCAACATTTCAACAATATTTTTTTTTCTCAGTTTTTTAATGTGCACCAACTATCCAGGCACACAAGACCTACATGCCATCCAAAGGATACAGCAGCTATGGTAAGTATCTTGCCCAAGGAAACGAGCACTGCGACCAAGCATCAGACTGGTCAAGCTGGAATTCAAACCCACATTCTCTAAATGACAGCATGTCCGTGACTGATTTGGTTGTTCTATTTCTCCTTTGCATCAATAAATTCACAATGGTTATTGATCATCCTCAGAAATATACATCAGGGATGCAAACCTTTTAACGGTAAATCCCAAGTTAGTTTAAACTGCTAGATAATGAGAGCTTCCTGACTTACCATCCAGTGTGTCTCTGCTCGTCCATCCACCAGCTGTTAATGAACTATCGCTCTCACCACCCAGCTCCGGACAGCTATCCTCAAGTTGACCGACAGCCATACGATCAGTCGGCTGACCACAGATCATGTCGCTGCTCACGAGTGAAAGACTCTCTGAGAAGGAAAGGGAATCGGTGTCCGTCTCGACGGCGAGATGACGCCGCATCGACTGCGGCGTATCGATGCTGTCAGCAATGCTACTCATATCGTCAGCTTGTAAATCGCTGATGTCGGTGGCCTGCGAGTCGACGTGGAGAAGTAGAAGACTATTGGCAGCATCCTTCAAGGTATCACCATCCTCCTCATCGTTCAGAGGGTTGCTTGGTTTTGTCGTCGGGGTGGATGGAACACTCTTTGGCGTGTTGGCGAGACCGTTCATATCAAGCCCGATGTCCGGGCCAGCGGTGGCGTCCTTCACAAATAACCGTGAGAGGGTGTCCTGCCAGCCGGCGACCTTTCCTAGTTTGCCCTTGGACTCCTTCTCCGTGTACAGTATGTGGAGTAGCTGCGTGCATGCCTCTAGCTTGATGAGGGGTCTGGCACGATGTAGTAGCTGCATGACTGCTAGCAGTCCGGGATAGTTAATGTGACCCTCTGAAAAAAACAGAGAAAAACAAAAACATACAATTTTTTATCGCATCACCAGTCAAGAACAGCTTGGATCCTTCCTGCCCAAATGTGCATCTCTAGAGCCCTACTTTAACCTCAGCATCATCAGCAGTCCAGCATTCTCCTGAAGATGAGCAGAGTATACTGTTTGAAACGTCGAGACCACAACGTCTCTTTTCAGAGCCAACACTCCTCCAAAAAGAGATTTATGTATGGTTGTACCTGCAAGTTTATTGGCAATAGCTACTTCCTATACTTTTTTTTAATGAACTACATTTCAACTAGAAAATCATACATTTTAAAGTAAACGGAAATATTTAATAATTAGCATTTGCTTTATAGGATCAGGTGTGGATTTCACAAAGCGCTAGGACTAGTCTTATCTCGAGTTAGGACGGGTAACTAGTCCTAACTTATAGGACTAGTCATAATTTAGGACTAGTTCTAAGTTTGGACTAGTTTTGTGAAATCTACCCCTGTTCACACAAGTTCAAGTGAAAACAGCACGGTAATTACTTCAAATTATCTGTTTTTACAAAACCATTTCTGGGACTAAAATTTGCAGCAACTTTGTCAAACCTTTTTGTCTTAAGAATGGCAATGATAACTCTCATTTCATATATTTCTTTCTATTTGCTTCAGTATGATTTGATTTGTCCGTAAGAGTAACAACAACCCTGAAGAAGTCAAGATATTAGTTGTAAGTTCATATTGTAATTAAAATATGGATTCTTTCAGAATTTTTTCCACAGGACTTGGAAAGTACCGAGTACACAGTGCTTAACACACACAAATAATATAAATTATAATTAGTTGACCAGTTATACGCATTTAGTGACCCCTTGCACGCACGTCACACATGCCGACTGTGCCACGCTCACCATTTTGGTGGTCAATAGGTTTACGTGTAAACACCGCGTTGCCTAAAATGCGCACTTCTCTGAACAACACAGTAATACATTGACCACCAAAATGGCGCTGCCAAGATTATTGTGATGATGACGTCATGTGAATTGGGTTCAATATTCTTATCCGAACACCATTTACTACAATTTGCAATGTTGTGACACCATGCATGAAGTGTCTGGATTATAGTCCTACCCATGAAGCTACAGAAAGACCATAGTTGTTCCTTACCTGTGACCATCTCCACAAGGTTCTTAGCGACCGGCATAGTAACAGGCATCTCACCCATCAGGAGAGTCAACCCAGAGAAGCCAATATCTAAAAGTCTCATCCGATGTTTACTCTTCTCGTAGACCTTGGTCGTCCGCAGCATCATGGACAACACCTTGTAGACAAACAACACAAGTAAACAAATATCATCTTCCAGTACGCGCTAATCCTCCAATCAGATTGCTCAACGGGAGTGTGATAATAAACCATATCATACTCCCAGTAGTCTATATTGCACTCTGCGTATTTTGAGTATCGTGCGTCATGCTCCGTATACGGACAGTGCAAAATGGCGTTCTAAAATTTGAGCGTTGCACGTTTTGCGCTTCATCAAATAACGCTCAAAGTTGTATAATCTTCCAGTTGACTGGAAAATGACGTCATTATCACACTGGCGCTCATGGAATTTGAGAAAATAGCGCGTCTGCGTCCCAAATCCCACTTGGCCTTGGGACGCAGAAGTGCTATATTTTCCCGTATTCCCTTCGCGCTTGTTTGACAACTTATAATTTGACGCTCCATTAACAATTTTTTTGCACAATTAAGTTTGTGATACAAACACAAACAACACAGATTTATCAGTAAGATCCAAAGGAACAAATAAATCAAACACTAGAAAGATATAGGCGGAATGTAGACTGTCAAGAGAGTAAACTTATCAATTACAAAAGTAGACAGAATTTATGAACAGATCATTTCAAAATGGCTATCTTCAAAAGTGGTGACCTCATCTCAGCCAAGGATTGCCAGATCCTAACTATACACAACCATAAACCAGTAAACAAGTATTTTGTAAATTGAATGTGGCATATGCGAAAGGATTTTATGCTTTTTGTTATTGTTTTTTTTTTTGCATCTGGGAACATCATCATCTATCAAAATTCGTTCAGAAAAAAAATTAAAAGTGTTTGGTCATTCGGTGAAAAAATCAAGTGATTCAACTTTAATCCCCGCCTCACCTTGAAGACACGAACTCTGAGTGCATCTGAGTGTTGCTTGAGAGTCAGTAGAGCATATAGGAGATCTCCCTGCCCTTCCTCAAAGAGCTGCAGGTACAGCTGGTCCTTACCGGTGCTCTCAAGAAGCGTCAGTAATGTGTCAAGCACTTCTCCTATCTGTTAACAAATCATCATGTTATAAATACATAATGGCTCAGTAAGAAGGAAAACCTGATGCGCATATTGGTTGACCCTTTTTATGCAACATCTATTTTACTAATAAGTTGGGTATATCAAGACGTAATTTTTTCCAATTTAAACTATAAAATATGCACTTAACCTATAAATGCAAGTTTGTTCAAAAATTCCACGTTTATATCGGGGAAAAAAATTAAATAAATAAAATTAAAAAAATTAGGGGTGAATCCTTAGCCCCAAAAAGGAAACAAATTTGTGACGCAGTCACAGGAACATGCCGTTGGTCGGTACGATAGGTGTGAATGTGGTACCTTACCTTTCTGCTTTCCCTGCTTTTGTTTTGTAACAATTAGTAACAATGGCAAAAATACTTTTGAGCGACCATGGTGAGCACACTCCCACACAAAAGCATCAAGTTACTTTCCAGACACTATCCAGGGAAATTGATAGACATCCCTTTTGTCGGTCGGAATGTGTCTCATCTTAATCCCCTACAATTTGAAATACACTATTTTCAATCCCCTACAATTTGTCAAACATTTTGCTGTGCATGCCGAAAACACTACACCAGCAAAAGGGGAGTGCCGCCCCACTATGGTTTTATGACTATCAAGACTGGGTGTAGCATTCTATTTTTAATCCTCAAAAAAGTGTTGACATCTGCTCAAAATCGGCTTAAAATACACACAGAAAATAGAGAGCTGGCACCATGTACAGTGTACCGCGTTTTAATAATAATAACAACAACAATAACAATAAAAACAGCATTTGTAAGGCGCACTTTATCTGAAAAACATTCAAAGGCGCCGGTCGAGGTCACTGATAGGAAATTCTCACATGTGTTCAAAGGCCAATCTAAAAAGATGTTTTAAGAGTTTGTTTGAAGTGGGAAATTGATTGTTTGAAGTGGGAAATGTTGTGTGTCTCCCAAGAGGCGGGGGGCAATAGTAGAAAATCTTTACCAACCAGCAACATAAGATCCTCTTATTGTTTCCAATTCATAGACTTACTCCTAAGTCCTTTCCTCTCACCATGTTATTTTCAATTAATAAACTTACCAAATCCTCATCGCCAGACAGTCTTGTACTTGCAAAAATTCAGTCCTACTTTATTTTGCAACTTGCATACCTATGAACATCTCATTATTTACCTCACAAACACTAGACTTACCAAAGTCTCATCCTCCACAGCTGTGAGGAAATTGATGATTGCATGCAGCTCTTTGTGATGGATTTGACGAGACACGTAAAAGCGTAACAAACCAAACATGGAGTTCCGAATCGTGCGGGCATCGCTCGCACACAGATCTGTTGTGCTGGGGCTGAGAAACAACGAGAAGGTCACAATATATGCATAATAAACAGCATTTGGTAGGAGTATCAACAGGAGTATAATGGTGCCTTCCACTATTAGGACAACCATTCAACGGGGCTTAAGAATTCCTGAAACCATCTCAATTACTTAGGAGTATGCAGCACCAGCAGCCAAATGGGCGCACAGGTCACTAATCGTTCACGTCAATAATCTCTACCCACACCGGTACCCATTTACTCCTGGGTGATGAGAAGCAACCATGGACCCATTGGACCCACTGCAATCATGTTGTACAGCAACCCTGTCATCCATTACCACATAACAAGATTTGGTGGGCATTGGTGATTCAACACTCAGACGTTGCTTGAAATGTGCGTACGTGTGGTTTGTACCAGACAACAAAAACAAGTCAAATTTGCATAGTGGGTCAACTATCTAGAAACTAAGGTGTTTAGTAACACTCTGTATTTGTCTTATAATCAGGGCCCACTTTCATAGAGCTGCTTAAGCAGACAATTTTGCTTAACAAATTTCCGCTAAGCAAAAATTAGCAAGATACCAGTCAACCTTATTCTGGTAAGCATAATTGTGTTGTGCTCTGCTACTTTTTGTGCTTAAGCAGCTCTGTGAAATTGGGCCTAAGTCATTGTTTCTGTCCACCAGCAACAATCTTACATTACCATTCAATGGTTCGAACTTTGCCATTTCGAAAAATATTTCCACCATGAAATGAAAAACTGATTGGATGGCACAGTGACTCTAGGGAATGCATTTAATACCTGTAGTATGTGCGAATGGCATCCAGGAGAAACTGAACACCAAAGTTACGCCGAAATCTCTTCTTTTCATCTTTGATGACTGTGGAGATATACTGGATATGACCTGAAACATAAAGGTCATCGTGAGTTGTTGTGGGTAATGCACACTTACACTTAATGCAGACATACCGAGTGACTCCATTGGTCTTGGATATGTGGGCATGCTCAGAACAACATAAAGAATGACAAATTATCCGGAATGTCTGCTTCAAGGATGCGTGTCCTACTGCCTTGTCCATATGCAATGGAAAAGTTCGTAATAAATAATAAATCAGAAAATATGCCGTTTGTGACCCCATTTACATATTTTTTCAATTTACTTCATTTAAAGTAATGCTCTCTAAGAATGTGCACAAACACAAGTATTGGCTACAAAAGCAAACAAAAAATATTTCAGCAGATAATCAGTTTCAAAGATGGGAACCTACTTCATGACTGAAGTCGCTCATTCAGGTCGAACTCAATCAAATTAGCTTGAAATCTGGCTTCTACCAGTTTGAAAAAAAAGACAAAGTTCTCGATAACATTGTTCTACCAGTGTGTATGGCGGGGGCGTGATCAATTAGTACATTAGGTCTCCAATGTTTACAAAGCATTGTGTGTAATGCATGTGATGAGGAACAGCATACCTACCTATTCTAACTGGAAAGTCACTCTTACTCCAGATACGGAAATCAAATAAGAGGTATCTGAAAAAAAGGCAAATAAATCTATCAGAAATGGCCCATTGAAATCAAGAAATTAAGGCCATGTACAGACTGGCGACTACGGCTACGGCTGTGGCTGTTACTAAGGGTGTTGCCAAGGGCAGCCTATGCAGGATGACACGGTGACCAAGCAACAGCCACAGCCACTTATTCAGAAACGGCCAAAAAATCCATCAAGATCAAATTTGTCAAATTTGGCAGGAAACAAAACGTTACACTGACACATGACAAAGTCTGACAAACATGAGCTTAATTGAAATTCTACCCAGAAAAGTCTGTGTTGTCCCCATTCAGACAAGCTACCCAATTATGACAAAATAAGGAAAAATGTCACATGCAATGGAAGAATTTTTGGGAGTTCAATGGGTGGCAGCAGACTGACTGGGTAAATTCAATGTTCTAGGGGATGTGCTTTTGAAACAATGGGAAAAGTACCCTTTATGCCTTCTGCCAGCAAACGTCTCAAAGTCATACTGCTCTGAGTTGAAATCGTCTGCCTCCACCTCTCGTACCTCAACAAACCAATCCAGGGAGGTGCAAATGGGGTTATCAGCCATCTCCACCCAATCCCCTTCCAAACTCATCCAATGCCTGCTTCTACGATGGCACACTGCACAACCAGATGCCTAGCTTCCCCCAACCCCCACCTATTTTTGTGTGTCATTTAATATTTTTTTGTCTGGTTTGTTGGTTTATTTCCCTATTTCTTAATTGAATGTACTCATGTTATTTTAGTATGCATATACTGCAGGCTATATTGAATGTTTTTAAACCACAATAAATAAATAAATAAATAAATAAATAAATAAATAAAAATCAAATGACTCCCTACTGTCTGCCCATGGTCTGTCATTTTGGGAGTCAAACTGCACGTAGATATGGTCACTTCTTATACAGCGTGCAACACACAGAGAATCCCACTCATAAAATGGCGCAATCAAGATTTATCATAAGTAATGGCGTGAAGCCTACTGGGTCAACAGCAAACATTCAAGGGCAAGTGACTGTCTGGAGGTACTATTGTCGACTCTTACCTGTACGCCTGCTTGAGCAAGGACGGATTACCAAGGCACACTGATTCTACTAGTGTCTGTACAGCCATTAATACTAGCACATCAATTAATGAGGGATTCACCTGCAGTTAAAAAAAATACCCTAAGTTAAAAAAAATGTTCTAAGCTCAAAAGGTTGTTAGGAAAAAACATTTGATTGGGAAGGTTTTAATTTTGTTTTAATTTCCATCCAACAAATCATCATCACCATTAGGTCGTCCAACAAATCCTTTTTGGTAATTAATGTTGTCGACAAGTGTAAAACTGACGTAGCTAAAGATCTTTTTACAACGTTGCGTGACATCACAATTTCATACAGTCACATGGCAAGCTAATCAGATGTACCCACAGAGATCTCAAAGCCAACTTTAAGATTATCTTCACAATAAAATATTCAAAACTCTTTAAAAAAAAACACTTTCAAATTCTTGCCCCCTTTACCTTTTGCAGGAGAGCTCCAATGGTGGCAATGCCCTGGGATTTATGCAACATGTCCTGGTTGATTTGGTGACCTACACACATGTTTTTGAGTAACGTCAGAAAGCCTGCGACGTGATTCTGTTCAAACCTCATGTCTGTCACAAATGAACAATGAAATGTTAGAAAATCCTATCAATGAAACTGATAATTCCATCCTGTCAGTGCAACAACGTGGTTATCTCGATTTTGTAATAACGCAAAAGAGACGCTTTATTCAAAAACGTTGAATATCGGCACAAACTAGGTTTTGTGCCAAAATCAGGGATATTGTCAGTGACATACAACGTTTTGGTACTTTCAAACTCGCAAGTAACGTACACACTATTTCAGGAGATATGACGTTGTTGCACTGACATGACAATTTGTATAGCATGAAACCCAGAGAGACCTGTGTGTGTCTGTCCGAACATGCTTTGAGGCAATTCATGCACACCACCATTCTAGTTGTACAGCAAGTTGCTGCAACTTTACCATTATTTGATCTGGTTAATTTTGCAATACAGGCATGTCACATGGTATTCATACTCTATGTCAATAGCTGACATAGAGGGCGTGCACAGCAGACGCAGATGACAACTCAGCTCAGCATTCTCCGTGTTTTATTTCTACACTTGTTTCTGATGTTATGCACTCAATTTGGGAACTTCAAAATGCAATGCCCTACCAAAACTTTTCATGGGATACGTCATCTGTATAGAGTCTCATGGTTGACATCCATTTTATTTTTTTTCCTGACAGTGACACACAGCCACTTGGATTCTGATCTCGACGCTGTGCGCGCATTGAGATTTCCATGTATATTGATACCAGGTTTTTATAGGGATTTTCAACTTTGTGTAGGAGGTCAAGTAACAACTGCTAGTCAAACTTCTGCATGTATTACAGTTAGTGGATATCAAACCCCTTCTTTGAAAATTGCCTCTCAAGTGCAACCTCTTCACGGGATACTTCAATGTCACATTTATTGTTTAAAATCACTTGGAAAAAACATCATTAGCCTTTGGTTGACATCCTTGCAAGGGGACCAATGCTTTCTTTCCTGTATACAGTTTTTAAATTTGAAGTTTAATCAAATCAGAGACGCCTCAACTGAGGAATCCAATAACAGCTTCCATATTATAAGCACAAGTTTGCGCAGACAGGATGATAGAACTCACCTATTTGGTTATCTGGTACAACCTCCCACTCCTCCTCACTTATCTGTGTTGTGATTGGCAAAGGGCTGTCAACATCGTCCAAAACAGTGTGTGTCTGGGACAGTGGTTGGTCAGATTCATTTTCTTGGGTCACAAGTTCAAGAAGTGGGAATAAAACCTGAACCCCACCGATGCAGTTGAGTACTTCCTACATACAAACAAATAATGATAACTTTGTCAGGGCTGTATATAGATGCAATTAGTTATAAAGATTATGGACAATTAAGACATGTGAACAAAAGTAAATCTTTGGATAAAACAAAATTGGATAAAACTTGTTGGCTCCTGTACCCTCCAACACCTAACGCCCCCTGCACCCTACAGCACCTAATGCCCCCGCACCCTACAACACCTAACGCCCACCTGCACCCTACAACACCTAATGCCCCCTGCACCCTACAACACCTAACGCCCCCTGCACCCTACAACACCTAACGCCCCCTGCACCCTACAACACCTAACGCCCCCTGCACCTTACAACACCTAACGCCCCCTGCACCTTACAACACCTAACGCCCCCTGCACCCTACAACACCTAATGCCCCCCTGCACCCTACAACACCTAAAGCCCCCTGCACCCTACAACACCTAATGCCCCCTGCACCCTACAACACCTAACACCCTGCACCCCCGACTGCTTCTGCTTCTGCAATCAGCATTGGATATGGGCTGTTTCAAATTTATTTACTTTAACCCTCTAAAACCTTAATGGGAGACTATTGGGGACGCTACATGGGGGTGGCAGCAGTCTTACTGGGTAAATCCATAGTTTTTAGAAGCATGTGCATGACCCGGAACTACATAACCCACTGGAAATTGACATGGCATGTCCGCTTCCGATAAGGCTCTCAAAGTCTCTCATTAGATCCAGCAGCATAAGTATCTACTGACCCAATTCACTTGACATCATCACCATTGGTAAATGCTGGTTACGCCATTTTGGGTGTCAGATTCCACTCATGTTACTGTGCAGTGTTTATTCTAGGCGATGTGCGCATGGTGAGACACGCACCAAATCTTAACACGAGGTCTGAACGCCCAAATTGCAGACCATGGGCAGACTGTAGCCGAATGTGATGTCAGTGCGGGGGGGGGGGGGGGGGTCTATCCTGTTGGTAAGTGATGACGTTTTGGAGCCGGAAGTGCAATGTAAACGAATAGTATACATACACGTACATGAACATTCATTACACTGCACTTCCAGCTCCAAAGCATCATCACTTACCAGAAGAATACGGGATTCTGTGATTGTATCATACCTTGACGTCCCACGTGTCACAGCTATGACCTTTCAGTCGTCCATTGTAGAGATGAGCTGGAGCCAGATCAAGACACACAGAGTCCCTGCAGGCTTTGCCGTGGTAATACAACAACAACTTACTGCTCAGGTCTGAGATTTCACTGTCATCTGACTGGAATAATCTCATGTTGTTTGCTCCTTTGGCCACAAAACAAAAAAATCAAGAAATTAAAGGATGCCCTTAAAATCTCACCCCTTAAAAAGACCCCCTTGCATATTACTTATTTATCTATTTGTTTTTTATATCATGAGCAAATGTGAACAATAGCCCAACAGACATTAACTAGGTCAGTGAACAGAATGAAAAATAGAATCAGACTGTAGGCTCTTAGGAGAAGAGCTCTGATGGATTAATCAAATGATTCACTGCAACTCAGAGCTGCTAGAAAGGTATAGAAGACAAAGTTATATGGTATCTAGAAAACACTCAGCTGTGATATGATGTCACACGCTCAAAACAGCGCCCTCACAGAGGTCAAAGGAAGACCTATTGTAGGCTGAGAGTTGCGCGCCCTGGACACACGTGCATGTTTCCATTGTTTGACCTCATCAATGGAGACCTATGCGAGGGGTCTACTCACAACCACTCGTTTGAATTCAAAATAATCCTTAAATATAAAAATGCAAAACTCTTAATGAGCAAGATCCATCTGCTAGAAGCAATTTCTTGTTTTTCTCTGCTGAGGGTATCAAGACTTAAAAACTGTTTGACTCTGTTAGATCTTGTTAGTTTGTGCAGGGTTATAGCTAACCATGAAAAAGCTATACCAGCTCATACCAGATTTTTGTTCCGTAAGGGCTGGGCAACATTTCCGACCACAAGTCAAATCCACTAAAAATTCAGAATATCAACAAACCTTGGCAATAAATAGCAAAAGCCTTCAGACTTAATCTCCAACAAATACTAATTAAGGTGTGTTTGAAATTTTTCAAATCAAATATAAAAAATAGAAATTCAAAACATATTTTCCTTTTTTCCCTGCATACCTAGATTCAAAAAAGGGCGGCATACCAGCAGCAGCAGTTTTGCCAAAAATACAAAAGTTGTACCTTATCTTGATTCATTGACTGGAAGGGGTAGTTTTGCAAACAGTACTCATGGAGCAGCTAATCTTGACTCAGAAAGAGTCAGCATATTTATAGCAGCACATTTGCCAATGTTACCAATGCTGTACCTTATCTTGATTCAAAGAGAGTAAGCACACCAGTGGCAAAACTTTTGCCAAAATTACCCAATAAAATACTTTGACTTATAAAATAGATAACCGGGGAAAGAAAACAAATTAAGCTGTGACAACCAAGATAATAAACGGTAAGAAAAAAAGCTCTCCAAAACACTACACGGACAGGAAATTTGGTAGTATTAACAAACCCAAGTTTTAATTTTGTATCAATGCACACAGAGGAGTCGTTTAATTATGGTCTAAAACAAACGTACCTTGAAATCTTCCCCTCCGAGGTGCTTTGATTTTTTGAGACATTAGAAAAACACTTTTTCAATAACTCAGAGTTAGAATGCAGATACAAAACTGTGTCCCCGTCAGGGCTTTGTGGCATATGTCGTAAATAATAATAATAATGATAATACAGCATGCTTATATAGCTCATATCACCATGAGGTCACTATGCGCTGTGAAGGGGAAACCAACAGTTGTACAAAGTGAACAGATATGTTTTCAGCCGGGTTTTGAATTGTTCTGATGTTTCAGCCTCTTTAACCACCTCTACAAGACTGTTCCATAACTAAACTGCTGCATATTGGAAAGAGCGGGAACCATACGACTTGGTTTTGATAACTGGGGGAATCAGACGGGAAGATCACAGATTTCTAGCTGGTTGATGCTCCTGGACTAAACTTTGAAGGTAAACAGGGGCAATGCCATGGATACAATGATAAAATCTAATCTAGCCCGTATTGGTAGCCAATGCAAAGCATTAAGAATGGATGTGATGGATTCCCGAGTGCGAGTTCTGGTGACAATCACACATATTGTGGGATCATCGCATGAATGTTACAAACTGTGAAAGTATTTACATACTTGTCAACCAATTAAAGGTATTGCTGCTATCGACGTTCCGACTAGTTCAGGTGATTTAAGGCAATAGTCTGAAAACTAAGAGGCTGGTATCTGGTACTTTAAGTAAGCCTCTGCCATGTTAACACTAACCCTTCCAAATCCTCAAAAATTCCTATTCAGGATGTTGTCTGAATCAAGTCTGAGGAAACCTGTAAACAAGGGAGCTTGCTATGCGAACCAGAAACACCGGGGTAATTCCCCTACTCTTCCACGATAACTGTTCCGGGTTACGTGCATTACCGATCCTAGTACACGGGACCTACAGCCTGATGTCCCATCCAAAGGACAAAGCAATTATGGTAAAGTATCTTCCTCAAAGACACAAGTGCCCTGACCGGGATTTGAACCCACATTCTGCTGCCGACTACTTGAGTCCGGTGATCTAGACCGCTCGGTCACTAGGCTCATCACTAGGCCAGGCAGACCACTCTATTACCAAAGTCCAAACATTTGAGCATAGCATTACCAAAGAGTGGAAGATTTTGGAGGAGTCAGGAGGGGTCTCTAGCCAAAGAAACTAGGGGGTTAGAATTTTAAGATATCAAACAGAAAATATTGCTTTAGAAATAAATTCCTGAAAAATTTGTCTGCTCACGATTATAAAACCTTACATGGCCTTTTGGCTGGTAGAATATTTCTGTTAAATCAGAATTTTTTGTTTAAAGGCAAGGGATATCTTTGGTATTTGGAACCGGACGTTTGTTTCAATACTATGTAATTGTAGATATATACCATAAAACTAACCTGCGAAAATTTTGCTTCCAAAAATGGTCGCGTTTTGAGATATCGGCAAAAAATCTGGAGCAGTTATTTTCACGATGCAGTATCCGAAAATGCTGAAAGTGCATGTTCTTTAATACGTGAGAAATGATTCATGCATGAATCGTTTCAGTCAGCCTATAATTTCATTTGCAACCCAAAACAAAATGAGACCTCTATGTTTTTCTTCTAATGCTGAACCTTACCTGTTGTGTAGAGTTTCTTGATCTGCAGCGGCTGCAGCACGTCGTGAAACACGCAGACGATTCCAAGCTGACCTTGTAACGACCTCGGCTCGCCCCACTCCATGTCCTGCATCCCAACGGGTACCATGGCGACGGAGGACTCGTTGGCCTCCGACGAAGTGTTCCGAGACGAGGGAAGCTTGAAGGGGAAGTGGAGGCGAGAGGAGTGGAAGGAGAAAGAAGTTGATGGTGTGGAGTCCTCGTTGGTCTGATGGAGAAGACTTGTTGATGTCGGGTAACCAATATGGCAAGATATGAACGGCTGAAATACACAAACATGACAAATTGACTGCTGATGTTGATCAAAGTTATATTTGTTTACAATAGTTATGAAACATATTTCAGCTGTGTTAAACATTGTGACAGAAAATGTTTAATCAGTAACTTTCTATGACTGAATAAACCTATTAACTTCTTCACTTTTGTAAAATGTTGTTGTGTATTTTGGATTTGCAGAAAAAATATGACATTAAAAATGTCTGATTTCACCTGAACAAAAGTACAATAAAATTCAAGGCATGTTTTGAATACCATCATTAACTTTACTAGGAAACTGTAACTAGGAAACTAGTAAAATTGCGGGTACAATCATGTATAAATCTCTTTTGGGAGGAGTGGTGGCTCTGAAAAGAGCCGGTGTGGTCTCAACGTTTCGAACAGTATACTCTGCTCACATTCAGAGCCACCACTCCTCCCAAAAGAGATTTATACATGGTTGTACCCGCAAATTTTACTAGTTTGCTTGTTATAGTTTCCTATCCTTCACACCATGCAAAGCTTCAAACATCACTTTTTAACGTTATTCTTTGTAGATTTTCAACTTTCCCTAAAACAGTTACAAAGAATATTCATTACTACAAAAGACTAATTTTTATCAAAATGTTATCCCAGCAGGACTCACCAAGTATAGACCATTTAACCTTTGTTTACAAAAAGAGTGACCTTGTACATGCCAGGGCATCTCTTGGTAGGCAAGATACTACACTGGTCGTTTGAGAAATTTTCCATTTTGTATCATAACTTCCACAGGAATTAAAAAATAATTAAACAGCTATACAAGTTTTGAGATGTGCTCCCTTTCTTCATATCAAAATTTGATAACAAATCGTACAGTGCAACCTCCATGAAATGTCAGATTTTATGTTTTCTTCCATCCACTGAGCTGTGCACAAATCATGCCTGCAGAAAGTCCAGGCTCTGTGGCTCTCGTGTTCATCACACATCCATGTAAGGGTAAAATCAAACAATCTTTATCAATGATGACATTATTATATCAATTAAAAAGTTACGATTGTTTATACGTACGTCTGAAATGATTGGGAATTTGAGCTGTGACACCAGGTGTTGATGTCCGTCGACGTAGACGCAGAGTTGACTCTGGCTGAAGGGTCGCCGTGACGACATATGTGTTATGTCGATACAATGCTGGAAGAAAATGACACAAATCCAGACATAAACTTTGACCAGTACAGCAGTAGAACTCAAGAAAGAGTCAATGAAAAGTACATTAAGGGGGATTTAAACGGAAACTGTTATAATAATAACAATTTGAGAGGCTAATCATCCTAACTTGCAGCTGAGAAGCTGAATTGCGAAGGCCGTTGCAACAACAGGGTCGAGCTGCAGGTATGCAAGGGCAGAGCACAGCCAAAGATCGAAAGCATTAGATTTTTCCTGAGGGAGGAAAACTAGAGGGCCTGGAGAAAAACCCTGTGGCATAGGAGAGAACCAATGCACAACTCAACTCACATATGGCCCTAGCCAGGAATCGAACCAAGGCCACAGTTGTGAGAGGTGAGCACTGACAAAACATAAACCCTTATTCACCAACACCTGACCCCCTAGGTTGCTGATGTTTTCTCAGCTTGGTCGTATGGTGTGTTTACTGAAAACTAGAGGAAGGGAATCAATTTACTCTTCAAAAAACCAATGATGTCATTTTCCCTCAACAATGAGAAAGCAGTAATGACACTGAATTTGTACCATGAGCTGACTGTCTTAGGGGTAAGGGGGGCGGGGGTTGGATTAATCTCCTTACCCATTTATTATCACTAATGGGGTAGTCAGTGAGTGAGACTGTGTAGTACTCTTTCCTGGTACAGACAGCAATGACAAGCACACCGTCGTGTGTGAAAAAAGCTTCAAATCCAGCACCGTTACCTGTGAAAAAACTGAGGAGGCACAGTGGAAAAGTTCAATTAATTTCCAGCCATTTTGTATTTTTTGTTTTCAAATGTATCAGTCAAAAACAAGAATCAAGAGATACTGACGCCTCCTTGCTATGGACCCTCTCACTTCATTGAGCCGGTTAAAAATATTTATCACATTTAGATTTACGTGATGCCCAAAGCCAGAGTCAGGCACTTTTCGGAGATAGTGAAGTGGCGTTAAAAGTGAAGACAACTGAAATAGCAGCCTCGATATCAATGTGATGTGATGCCTTAGACATTCAACATGTTGAGAAATACTCATCTTATACACTAAGCCAAGCAGCGCTCGTTTATGGTGTTTTACACCACCGCAGCTATGGCCGCCGCACATGCGTGTGACATGATAATAGCATGTCAGCGCGCATATGTACCAATCTGCATGGAGGATTCGCAGTGCATGTGCATTGACGCGTGTATGCGGTTGTCATAGCTGCGGTGGTGTAAACGCCCATGAACGAGCAGCTCGGATTAGTCTATAGGCTCTTGTTAGGTTTTGTTTGAAAGCTCTTCTATCTATTTGATGAGCAAACAAACCCAGTTTTGAGTTTTGGCGGGAAGTGCCTGGTTTTGGCATGGAGCATCACATACAGTTTCATTCTTAGTCAAGATTACTTTCAGAAACTACATTAATAATTTCACCAAGTTCTGCACCTCAGACAATAATATCTTACAAGATAACAATATCTTGAAGATGACATAAAACGTCTTGAGGCTTTCAGTTGAAGGGCTGAAACAGTTTTCAACTACCTGTAATCACACTAACAACGCTCATAAGTACTTTTGCTTTACCTGTACAACTGTCTGCGGTAGAATCCATGTTCAATAGCGGCAGCTGTGATGGGGGTGTTGTTGAGGCACAGCCAAGTATGGAACGTGAAGCCATGACCAGGCCACTTGCGAACCACTGGAATGGTAATCCCCTAAAAGAAAATAATAGACCATTGAGGCCAGTATTACAAAAGCGTAGTAAATTTTACGCCACCATTGTTTTACAGTTGCTTCGCTGCCAGCTTCACAGTACAATATAACCTGGATGCAAAAAATATGCATTTCACAGGCAATTTAGCTCCAATTGAGCAGTTTCTCACTCTGCGAATCTTCGCAGAGTTACAACCAATCAAATCGCAGATTTATCTACCACTTGAGTGGGCACTTTGGGTACTTACGAGATGGACGAGCTGATGCACTGGGTATGGAACTCACCCATGGCTTTTAAATAGCAATGTGAAGCGGGGAACCAGAGAGGCAGAGAGGAGCAAACTATTTTGATCAACAGGCATGATGGATTTCGCAAACAACGACGACCAAAAGTATGAATGGGTTTTATGGGAACTAAACTTACAGAAAGACTTTCTTGGAGGTCAAAGTAATGATGGGCTCCCTGTTTGCCTTCTTTGCGTGCCATGGTAGATAGCGCGTGCATCAGGCGTAGACATTTTGGAGATAGCGACTGGTCGTCCAATCCCCTCATCAGACCAATCAGACGTTTGAGTTGGGATGAGTTGATACTGTAGGAACCCAAAGCTTCCATCAAGACAACTAACCTCTCTGAAACAGAAAAGAATTCAAGGAATTCATTGTAACCTTTACAGTTAAAAACTATTTATCCTTTCTTTTTTTGGGGGGTGAACAAAAAGAAAATTAAACTTACCCAGTCAGTTTCCCTTGTGGTTTCTTACTTATTTGAAATAAAGTCACATCCCCTAAAGGTGATCCCTGTACTGCTGCTTCCCAGGTGTAATCCCTGATTATACAGCAGTTTCAGGTTGCATGGCTTCTGACTGGCACCCCCCGAACAAAGATATTGATAAAATAGGGCTAGATAGCTCAGTTGGTAGAGCACCGGCATGTGATAAAGCCGGAGGTCGCAGGTTCACATCCCATTCTAGTCATTTTTTCTTTGTTCACCCAAAAATTGAATTAAATTTTACCCAGTTTCCCTTGTGGTTTATTATTTGATATTTTATTTAATCTTATGTGAAGTTTATAACACTGGTTGATAAAGATAACCCCCCAAAAAAGTTTTTGTTAATTCACACGACTTTTAAAGCATATCCATAACAAGCTTATCTCACATCGGTGTATGGTAAAAAAAAAAAATAATAATAATTTTTTATCCCTGATGCAATTATTATATCTACCAAATCATTTGCGGTACCCTCCGCTAATTGGAGGGGGGGGGGGTTGACTTCAAATCCCACCCAAGTAAACTGAAATTGTCTCCCCCTCTCACCTTGAGTTTTTCTGTGGAGACTCTCCTTGACCTCCAGGGCGTCTAAGACAGTAGAGAGGATTCCCTCGTTACAGCACTGCATCCTGTTGTAGTCGCTCTGTGTACAGCAGGAGGCGAGGCTGTTCGATAAGGAGATCTGTAACTCTTCGGATTTTAGATGCGGTAGAAGACGCATTAAGATGTGGGCTGCCCCAGTGTTATGAAGGATGTGCTTGCCTTCCTGTTTGTACGCTGTATCCACCATCTTTATCAAAAATTAATATTGATCAATTTTAATTTTAATATTGAGAAATGTATTAAAATAAAACTATACACATAGATAAATTCAAAGAAAATATAATTAGCGAATGTATTATTCATATAGAATACAGAATGTTTTACAGGATGAATTATACATAAGGTATACAGAATGTTGCACAGAATATATTATACATAAGGTATCGTAATGTTATACAGAATGAATTATACACATATTATGTAGAATGTTACACAGACTGCTATACATAAGGTATACAGAATGTTAGAGTGTTTTATGCATATGGTATGCAGGTTATACAGAATATTTTATACATATGGTGTACAGAATGTTGTACAGAATGTAGTATATGAACGAAAAGGTTCACTCGAATGAGTGGGCAGTGTCAAATTGTGCAGCTTATAATAAAATATATAAAGTCATGTTATGTGATGTATCAAGGATGCCACCCACAAGATATAAAAAAACAAAATTAGAAAGGACTAATAAAGGAAAAAGACCAAAGGGGCGTCCACCCAAATGATGGCTTGATTGCATTCCAGAAGACTGCAAATCAAGATATGTCTCAGGGTTAAGAGATGGCCAGGGATAGAGCAGTCTGGCGCAACATCACCATACAGAAGCCATCACGGGGTGCCCTACCTGCTTGGACAGCATAAGTAAGTAAGTAAGTCACCATAAATATATTGTGTTCATCTTGTCCAGTAACCAGAATTATAATCAAATACATCAAACACAAAGAATGCACTTCATGAAGGCGCCAGTCTGTTTAGGGCCATGTTGCACAAGGCAATATCTACAGGCAGCTTGGAGGCAACCAACGGCACTGCATGCAAAAGGAATATTTCAATAACACAAGAGACATTTTTCTACCTCGTCATACTATCCCCAAGAAAATGATTATAAACCTGAAATCTGAATGCTTTTTTTCCCCTCCGAGGTTACCTGGAACTGGTTACCTGTAAATTGCCTTATGTGGCATGACCTTATGACAGAAACTTCACTTCACAAGAAAAACCAAAACATCTCTTGCTTTGATTGTCTTTTTTGATAAAAATAAAAACATTTAACAATGGTCAATTCAAAAGAACAATGCATTCAATCAACATGGAAATTACAAAAGTAACAGATATTACAGTATAAAAGGAACTGTGAACCCATTTTTTTTAAAAGACAATATGATATAACATGGTAAAAATGGGCAGTATAAAAGGAACAACATATTTACAAGGGCTATCATCAAACATTTAAAAGCACATTCAGAAAGTGAGTTTAAAAGAAAAGTAGGCAATTTCTGAACCTATTGGTGTATCATCTAAGAACAGAAAGTTGGTTCCAGACTATCAACCACGTTTGACAAAATGTAATGTTTTAAGGCACCAGTCTATTGTGTACACAAGCCTCACTTTGACTAATGTATGATCCACAGAATGAAGCTTCATTTCAGATTGCTTACCATGTCTAAGAGAGCTCCAATGAGCTGCTGGGATGGTTGCCCAAGAGCAAGGAGGAGGTTGCCCAATCTCTGGTACCCAATGGTCTCCCTGAATGCTACCTTAGCCATGGGGCAGTCAGCCTTGACCGCAGCCATGATGTGAAGACAGAAGAAACCTGTCAATTGCCTTGTGCTTCCCGTTTGCTGTAAATATCAAATAAACTTCTTCAATATCAAATATCAAATAAATTTCTTCAATATCAAATATCAAATAAATTTTTTCAATATCAAATAACAAATAAATTTCTTAAATTTCTCTATAGCTATGTATGATGTATGTTTATTTTTTAATCTTTGTAAAATAAATATGTACTGAAGGCCCCCATGGAAAGCCCCCATTTTAAGAAACACTTCACAGGTAAAGACTCCAAGATGTAGTACTCACAATAGCTTTCTCGATGATGTTGATGAGGACGGTGAAGACATCTGCTGAAACAAAAGCTTCTTGGAGGGCAAGCTTGCGTCGACTGTGAAGAATCTGTGGTATACATCCTGAAAAGAAAAATTCACCTCATTGCTCATTACTTCTTTGTAGAGAAGAAAAAAACAAAAGAATATCAAACTGGCAGTAGCTTGGTTGGACACTTCTTTAGTTACTCTGTCTAATCGCAGATTCTGGCTACAAAAACCTTCCAGATCTGTTCGACAATGTCAACTCTGTATAATATTAATAATTAATGAACCCCCCAAAAAGAGAGAGAGAGAAAAAAAAGAAGAATTTGACCTGATCTTCTGTTGTATTGCTTTTGAGCCAACCAATTTAAGGATTTTGCCCAACTGACGTTCCTCATATCATTAAGCCAATCTAATAGTCACATGAAGTTGGGCATGATTTCAAGTTGGGATGAAAAGATTTCCACTCTTGTCACCACAACACTCATGTTATAGCAACCGACAGCGAATTTTGCAGTACTGTGTAACCAGAAACTATTTTTTTTATTCATTAGGGAAAAAAAACATTATTATAGTTTAATACTGAAAAGAATAATAATTGTTAACATTAATACATCAAAATGAAGAGCTTTATGGATCAACTAATCCAATAATTTGTAATTCAACCAAGCCCTAGCAGATTAATAATATAAAAAAAAAGTTATACTCACGAAATATTGCTAGTTGAAGTTGATGTGGCACTTTATCACATGCAAGTTTTTGTAACAACTGCTGGACAATTTCAGTTAACTCAACTTGTCTCTGAAGTGGAAGAGCAAATTCAGTCATTAACAGTTGAGAGTGTCATAGAAAGGTAACATACTACGTTATACTTCATTTTTGGTTGGAGAAAGGTCATTTCTCCAAAGGAAAAGATAGATGTTTGAGGGAAAATGTTTAAGTAGCAGTACTAATTTTGTTTTTGTGTCCTTGTCTGCATGGTGAAAATCCAATGAGGAATGGCTTTTAAAATGTGATGCCCCACGACAAAATCTGGCACTTTCCAGAAACTGTGATGACAACCTAAACATCAGCCTTGAAATCATTGTTATGTGATGTCTTAAATGCTCTGTTATTTGGTTGAGACATACTTACATTGTAGGCCCTAATAAGGTGCTATTTTAAAGCTTTTCTTCTCATAGTGTCAGCCAAAAGGTCATTTGTGTCGATAATTTAAGATATGATCCAACTAATTTGTAACTACAATTCTTTTTAAATGTTCAGACTATGGTGTTTACTTACTTGCTCCGGTGCACAGCCATGAATTGCCAGTACCATCTGAACAATGCACTTCAATGCCAGTTCTTGCACTAGCTGAAGGGAACCGGTGTGGACCACGGTGAAGTCACTAGAGGGCGCTGGTGTATCCAGTAATCCAAACAGAACGTCAACAGTTGCAGGGGAAACTGCAACTTGAGCATTTTCCTGTCAACGAAAGAATGTTACCTTTTAAATATTGACCCTTAAGAAAGAAAAAAAAACCTACATCTTGTGATTAAGATGTATAATAAACAATGATCTTTCAATACTTTAGCTCATTCTATTAATAATATCTTTACTCAGAAGGCATTTTGGCCTACAGATGACCTCAAATATCTTTCTCCCCTATGTCAATCCACTCCAAGTCATTTAGACTTGGATAAGAGTAATAGACCGATCCATTAAGCCCCGCCCCCTTACGTGTTGACCAATCACAGCCTTGGGTACGCCACCGAAAGTCCGACAAAAGTCCGACACGATAAAAATCCTATTAGAAAATGTAAACATGCGTGCACGTACTTATAGTGTGTGCGTTCATGTCGTGCAGTGTGTGGCATTGAAGAGACGCACATTGTGCTGCCCATGTGTACAGTGGTGATTTAGCCAATGCTGTGATTGGTTAATATGTTTAGAGGCGGGGCTTAATGGATCGGTCTATTGCCTGAACCAGTGATAAGCAACTGTTGTTTGTGCCTACAGTTTTGAATCCTTCATTTAGAAAGAATTTTTGAAGTTTTGGGTTAAGCCGTTTAGACACAAATGTTATTCTAATGGGAGACTTTTGGGGATGCCAGGTGGCAGCAGGCTTTCGAGGTAAATCCATCATTCTCAGAAATGTGCACATGCCCAGAACTATGTAGTCAATCGATGGAAAATTATCTGCTGCCACCAAGAGTTCCAAAGTTTCCCATTGTAAAGTGTACAGTTCAACGGAGAATATTGGGACACAACAATATTTTAATCTTTTGTAAACAACAACAGCACGTTTGAAGAAGGTACCAACTGCTTGTGGAGACCCTATCCATACCTAATTTTTACATATAAACTGAAATGCTTTTAAAGCTATAGAATTAGCTACTTTATTTGTACAATTGATACATGACAGTGTATACAAACCTGTGACCCAGTTAAAATGGCACCAAACATGTGAATAACTCTGATATGCACATTAATAGACTGCAACAACTGCCAGGTGACATCTTGCAAACAGTCTGAAACAGGATTCAAATGAAATTATCACAAATTGTTTTTAAAACTGATCAAGACTACAAAATGTTAAAACTTGTAGTTTTATCCTCCCCTATTCCCATTGATATAGCATCAGAGTATGAAAGGTGTTAACTTGCCCGCCATTAACCACTGCGATTCAGGCTTCCCAAAATATTTACTGTACCATCCAGGGTATTAGTTTTCAGTAGACCCGGAACAAACCTTTAGCGGGGAATATCATTGTCAAACTTAAACCCTGACAACTAACATTCTCATAAAATGCACTGGAATTTACTCTTTTTTGTAAACCTGGATTGTTGGACAAAAGGCCAAAGGTCTGGAATTTGGGATACACAGTAATTTGAAGTAAATAGCGACCTCGGCCGTTAATTTCAGCACCTTTTGTCCCTGTCTCAATTTCATAGAGCTGCTTAACGGACTGATTTTGTGCTTACTGTGCAATTTCCATTTCATAGAACTGCTAACCGTAAGCTACGGAAAAGGTATGCGAACCTTCCGGTGCTTATACAGACAGAAAATAAATTACATAACAATGCAAATCCATGGTGAATGCACAAGCTGGCCGCCTTATTTTTTTGCTAACCTGTGAAATACGCTTACACTTAAGCAACTTTGTCTGCTTAAGTTAGCACGAAAATTTGCTTACTGTTAGGCAGCGCTATGAAATTGGGCCAAGGAGTGCATGCATGGTGCACGCTACACAGTGAGCTTTCTGGGCATGTTATCCCATCAACCATGGAACACAATAGGACACTTAAATGCAGTTTATCTACATTTTTTGCCATTGTACAAAAAAAAACAGAATCTAATGTCGTGGCCGAGCGTTAAGAGCACCAGACTCAAGCTCTGGTGTTTCTGATCTGCAGAGTGTGAGTTAAAGTCTTGGTCTTGACACTTGTGTCCTTAAGCAAGACACTTAACCGTTATTGCTTCGTCCTTGGTCTCGTGTGTTGTGTAATGCACGTAAAAGAACCCAGTAATATCATAAAGAGAAGGGGTTTGCCCGGGTGTTTCTGGCATGGTCTGGCAGCAATATGCGGCACCTCGCCTTGTATCCCTTTCAAGGCGTTGTATTAAGGTTGCTTCGTCTCATAAAATCATACTTAACAATCTCCACCAGATTTGATAATTAGGCGCAAGGAGTGTCATTTATGACAGACATGGCACATTATAAATGTACACTATTATTATTATTATTATTATTTAAAATGTATGATGAGAGAACATCCTACCGTAAAAGAAAGGCACTAGTTCCACACTGAGAATGGACGGTTTGTACTTATGATGAGCTGGATTAACTTGTAAGCTACACATGAAAAAACAAAAACAATCAATGAATGCTACTTCAAACTATATGGTAACCCTGCGATCACATCATCCAATGTGGTTTTGAATGATAAATAAACTATGCCAGCCTGCAATATGATATGATATAGAGAATGCATCTAAATATTGACCCAATTCACATGATGTCATCATCAACGATAAATCTTGATTGCGCCACTTTAGGGGGTCAGATTTCCCGTGTGTGTGCATTTTTTTGTGAATCGCACCATATCTGTACATGCATTTTGACTCCCAAAACGGCAGACCATTGTAGACCGTAGCCGAGTGTGTCGTCAGTGCAAAGGGTCAAAGGTTGTATAGTACAGAGACACATATGGTTAGTTCTTTTGCACAGTTGTGCCGCCACACTCAACCCGTGTGGTAGAATGGTGTCAATGGTCAGTCAATTCCTTGGAACCTCGTCGGAAAGTCTCAGCCTGAGTAGGAGGACTGATTAAATTAACACTCAACTTCAGTAATAATGATGGCATGAAATACACCAGTGGAATACCGTTTTGTTTACTTTGTCCAAACTTCACCACAATTTTAATTTGTTGATGAGATAATATTAACATTCATGTGCCTAATAATAGACTGAAGCAGTTCTGCATTATGCACAATACAATCAGATAAAACAATAGGAGACTTTTGCGATTTAGCGGGCGCCCCAGTAACCGGTCCTTTTCTACTATGAGAGCAAGGGACCGGTTACTGGGGCGCCCGCTAACGTCTCAAAAGTCTCCCATTGTGTCAGCAACACAAAAACATGTAATTGAACTCTTAGGAGCTGTAAAAGAACAGGTGGGTTAAAATTTGACATTTCGATCAGTATACTGTAGTGGTCTTCATCCGAAAACCAAACACAGTAGACCTTAGTTTGGTTCCCTGTGTACCTTCTAACCATGACAGTTGTAATTCCGATTCTATCAAGATGGGGTCAGACTACTACTCCCCCTTCCAGCCTTGTTATGCTTTAATATTTAATCTGAATGAACGGAAAACCAACATGGCTGCACCATGATCTATATATAGATTTACAGACAACTACACTTACTTCATGATGTACTTCCTCCATATGTGGTACGGGTCGTACATACACTCAAACAGATGAAGCACATGATTAATGAAGGATACCAGTGAAGACTGGTCCCCATCATCTGTAGCAGCACTCATCTGAAGGTGGAGGAAAGGATCATTTTGAGAACTGAATCAATGAGACCATTACATAGGCCACTTGTCTTTTCCCTCTTGGAAGGTATGCACAGCCGTTTTCCTACAGTAAACTTACGGCCGTTTTGACCTCATTGAGGGCGCTGTTGTACATATCTCTAGGGGACTCATGACGTCAGACGCATAAGGTCTATAGTTTGCTCATTAAGTTGACTTGGGATTCCAATTGCTGTGGTACTTATCAATATGAAACATGTGCAAGGTTAATGTCCACTAGCGTGCACCACTAATCTTTTGTGTAATATAACCGGTAATATTGTACCATACACATTCATTCCGAATTGTGTATGGGTGTTCGCTGTCTCTTACATAACCATTGTCGAACCATGTGACATAGCAACTGTCTCTAGTCTGAGGAATTCAAATTGAAGCGAGTCATTACCAGACTTTTTTTCAAATCTAACTCACAAATGGTTTATTGACTTACCTTATTTAAAATGCCGGTTGTCATGGGAACGATGTATTTGAGATACTCACAAGAGGCAACCAACGCAAGGTTATCATGGTGCCTTAAAAAAACAATTATAGAAACTAAATTTTACAAATGAGCAAGAAAACTTAAAGAACATGTTTTATGTTTCAAATGTAAGTTGATTTTTCTGAGATGTACATTAATTTAATGACGACTTACGCAGGAGTTGAACCTACATTCTAAAGGGCATGTTATAATTTACTGTACGTCTCCCTTTCATGAAATATGTGGTTTATTTAGTCAATATTTGGCGTGTCTTCACATTTACGTTAATCAACGCCAACAAGTATACTCAAAGTAACAGATGTACAAGATTCTGTCTGCGAGGAATTTCCCACCTAAAGTAATAATCCTTGTTGAGATATGACGGACACTATATGAGTGCACTATTTGGTTTGGGTGTATACAGACAGATTTACTTAATCCACATTAGAGCACTCGCAATGTGTCCACCATATCTCAACAAGGCTAATTACTTTCTGTACTAGTCTGTTTTTGTAGCTGTTGGAGGAAAAATGCTAATAATAATAACAACCAGCTCTTATATAGTGCTTTATTTATGGGCGGTTCAAAGCGCTTATGGTTTAAGACAGGTATGCTACGTTTTTGAATGAAAGACTTTGGAATGATAGGTCGCAGCAGACTGAACAGGTAACTTGTCATTGTTTACATAGTTATGAGCATGTGGACACT
Source organism: Marthasterias glacialis (assembly GCA_911728455.2). NCBI lineage: Eukaryota > Metazoa > Echinodermata > Asteroidea > Forcipulatida > Asteriidae > Marthasterias > Marthasterias glacialis. The sequence continues at coordinate 19,597,782 of OU452223.1, forward strand.
TCCGAGAACAATGTACATACCTGGTAAGTCTGCTGCCCTCTAGTGGCCTCATAAGTCTCCCATTATAAGACCCATTTATATAGCACCTTGGGTTTACATGGTGATGCTGTGCAATCTGCAGCCAACTATGCCACAAACACCGTGGCAAACCCCTTCTCTTAACGCTAAGTGTACTGGGTTCTTATACATGCTTTACAGCTTCACGTCCCATCCAAAGGACGAAGCAATAGTGGTTAAGTGGTTATGGACAGAAGTGTCAAGACCAGGAATTGAACCCACACTCTGCTGATCAGAAACACCAGAGCTTGAGTCCGGTGCCACAATCTTCCTGGCTGGTTTGGTTGTGACGTTACTGGTACAGTGCTAACATGACAAGACCAGTGGGTTATTGCAAACGTTCAGTGCTTTAACATTGACTCTGCATTGACACCATACCTGCATATTATAATCAGCATCTGCACCATCTGCTCAGCAAAGTACACTGTCTCAGACGGCAGAGTGTCACTCTCTGCACACTCCTGGGCACATCCGGCCAACTGCTTGGTGATCACCTGCAGTATGGTATCTGGCAACTTAGATATCCCTGGACCCTCCAGTGGCTGTCTGTTTGCAAACAAATACAAATCAAATAAATATCTTCTGGATTTAGAAAACTAGAGAGATTATAACCTATAATATTGTTTAGTTCCAAAGAAATTGTTAAAAACGTAATTGTTTTTCTGCTTGCTTTTTTGTGTGTTTTATCTTATCATTTTTGAAGTGACACTCTTTTCTCAATTTTGAACCAGACCTCTGTAAACATCTTCAAAACTGTCAGCATTTTATTACAACAATCGCTACAAAAAGTAATAAGTTATGAGTGGGAATTTAGGACCCCATTCTCATAAGAAACTCATGCTGTAAAAATGTCCTCAGTTGTTAACTGTAAACAGTACATTACGCAGCATCTACAGCTGTAACAGACGATCACAATTGGGAAGATTTTTAGCTAACGTGTAAAATTTTGCAAGTTGTAACCACTTGAGTCACTTACCCTTCTTCTAGATGACTAAACTGCAAATCAATTTCTCGTCTGTACTGCTCGATAAATTGCTGAAGATACTTCTTGAAGAACCCAACATCACGCTATTTTAACAAGTAAATAAAAACACTATATATAAATATGGCAGACATCAAATGACTGGAATAACAACTAAGCAGTATGCACAGTTCCAATTAAATATTTTAACTTTGAAAGAGAACTGAATCACTATTACTTGTATTGAAAACTAATGTTTATTGTGAGTAAGACCATGTGACAAGTCTCTGGTGGTGGTTCTGCAAAAGATCTGGCGGTGGTTCTGCAAAAGAACCTGTGGTGATTCTGCAAAAGAACTGGTGGTGGTTCTGCAAAAGAACCGGTGGTGGTTCTCCAAAAGAACCTGTGGTGGTTCTTCAAAAGAACTGGTGGTGGTTCTGCAAAAGAACCAGTGGTGGTTCTCCAAAAGAACCAGTGGTGGTTCTGCAAAAGAACCGGTGGCGGTTCTCCATAAGAACCGGTGGTGGTTCTGCAAAAGAACCGGTGGTGGTTCTGCAAAAGAACCGGTGGTGGTTCTGTAAAAGAACCGGTGGTGGCTCTGCAAAAGAACACGTGGTGGTTCTGCAAAAAACCTGGCGGTGGTTCTGCAAAAGAACCAGTGGTGGCTCTGCAAAAGAAACGTTGATGGTTCTGTAAAAGAACTTGTGATGGTTCTGCAAAAAAAACGCTGGTGGTTCTGCAAAAGAACCGGTGGTGGTTCTGCAAAAGAACCGGTGGTGGTTCTGCAGAAAAAATCAGTGCTGGAACAACTTGATGTTTCGATCAGTATGCTCCGATTGTCTTCAGGAAAATACTGAACATGATCAGAGCACGCTGATCCAAATAACAAGTTGTTACCCCACCGGTTCTTTCAAGAACCACCATAGTTCAATTAGAGAGACTTCATCACATGGCGTCGTTGCAAACATCAGTTTTCAAAGTTGTTCTCCCACCATGCAAAGTTCGATACCCAATTCATATATTGTGTAATTAAGAAACTTAGAAACCTTGTTCAGAAAATGAAAATAAAATAATCCTGTACTTATTGAAAACAAGTAGGAGTTGAACCAACTTCCTTTGAATCTTGCATTACCATTTCTAGTGTCATTGTTACCGTACAACATGCAAAGCTTCAAATTTTATTGTTCAGTGTTTTGAAATATTACAACAGACTATTGGTCCATTACAAATCTTCATTATTTACAGCATCATTACGATTCCAAGATTCATACCTCATTTGTGAAAAGCACCCAGAGTTGGTAGAGCTGTTCATTGCCACTACCAGACCCTACGGACTGCTCCATATTAGTCCCTTGGCCCTGATCTGTGAGGGGCCCCAGGGCCTGGTCAGATCTAGGGTCACTTCTTGTAGACATACTGGGACGCTTTTACACAACCTCTACGCACTCACATCATGGAAACTAGGTGTATCGGATGAAATGGCTGTCAATAAAAAAAAAACATTAATGAGTTTCTTGGGTTCAATTCCTCTTTTTTATAAAACAACTTACAATTACCCCAAGAGGTTGGTATTGCTGAAGCCTGATCAGGCCCATCAATTCCCATAATTTTTTTTACGATTCAACTTTGTAAGTTTACAACAAAAAACAGGAAATGGCCAAAAGAACCTGAACCACACTCAACTTTGTACACTGTTTTCAGTTTTCTATGGCACTACTGTTTAAACAAAAAATATGATGGAATCAGCTGACAGCTGAAAAGCTGCATGCCTGTACTTTGTCTTTCATTCAATACACTTTTGGATGTCATACAAATAAAACTTTGATGTACTTCCTGACAATGACTGTACATTTTCGTCCTGGAAATGTTAAGAATTTAGACAACCCTCTTAAATTACATGTATGAGGTTTTGTAACGAGCTGAACATGAACATTTAAAATGCTCTAAACTGAACAGAACATTTTAAATCTATTTGTTAATAATACAAAAACTAATGTTGTATTATGTCAGGGTTCTCTCCATGCAAAAGCTAGTGTATCGGGCCGATACGCGCGAATTACGGGTCGATTAAAAAAAAATTACAGCCAATACGCAAAAAAAAAAATAATAATAATAATAGTAATATTTTTTTTTTTTTTTTTAGATTTTAATATCAAATTCACAGACAATCCTAACATAAAACTATTTTAAATGCTCCAGATTGCACAGTAGAGCTTTTCAAACTAAACATAAACATTGAATAAAAACATTCCAAGGACCTGCTGCCAATTCAGCGTGCTACAGCCACACTTTCAAAATTTGGGTCCAGAATGCCCCCCAGTTTCGAAAAAACCTGGGGAGAACCCTGTATGTGTAACGTGTACTATCCCTTTCAAATATATATGAAGTACATGTATCCCCAGCAGGGTTCTCCCAATTCACACGCTAGCGTATTGGGCCGATGCACATGAACTACGGGCCGATACGCGAAATTACGGCTGATACGCTAAAAAAACAATGTCTAGATTTTAATATCAAATTCACAAAAAATGTTAACATAAAACCATTGTAAATGCTCCAAATTGCACAGTAGAGCTTTTTAAATCATAAACATCCAATAAGACATTCAAAGGACCTGGTTTGAATTCAGCGTGCTTCGGCCACACTTTTGGGTCCAGAATGCCCCCAAGTTTTGAAAAAAACCTGGAGAGAACCCTGCCCAGATTGCGCAAATAGGAGTACTTTGTGTCCCACAATCTCTCTGGCAGTTTAAAAAACAAACAAACAAACAAACAATCTGTGGCGAATCTTGCAGTGTAAGAAAACATTATTCACACTACATCATGTGTACAAGGTTTAAGCCAGTTTGGGGAAACAGGTATCAAAATATAATCCCTACATAGTTTAAGCCAGTACTTAGGCAAAGGGTGCCAGATTTTAATTCCTCCTACTATCTGACCATTCAATATCCTCCACTATGGTTTTGAATGATAAGATTTGCCCTCTGGCATTTGGTGATTACACTACATGTACGCAGTACACACTATGTACTACGTGGTCAGTTCTTGTGCCACCATTCACAACCCTTGCAGTTGAATGGTTTCAAATGGTTGGTCAACTCGCTGGAAAATGGTACCGAGAGTAAGAGGGTTAACAATGGTGTAATGCTCCTCCGCCTACTAATACATGATTACAAACATATGAAAGCCTCAACAATCTGTCCACAACTTTAAGAAAAGAACGCGGAAGGGCTTGGACAAGTTTAATTTGATTGTTTGGCACACAACCTTCAAACAGGAAGTAACGAAACAAATATCAAATTTGATGAAACATCTATAAGCGCATGTAACTAAAGCCAAAGCGAAACCGATAAATCCTGGTGGAAAAAAAAAACACAACAGAAACATCTGAGCTTTTTTGCGGTCTGTAAATCAAATACAATGCTACTGTTCTTATCAGTTTTGACATTAACAAAGGCTCCTGAAGTTTTGAAGGAAGAGATTTCAAACTTAGTAGTGCTAACTATTGCTTCCATTTAATTATGTATGCCGGGTAACTTAAATTTCATAATTTTATCTGTATAAAAATTGAGAATGTGGGTCATGTAGATTAAGTTTGGGGGGGGGGGGGGGGTGTCGTTCCAAAGTTGTCAACATTATTTTACGATAATATGGTCAAACATGCACAACGGGTATTATCTGACACAGGGAGTGGGGTCAGTGACTATTTATGACTTTACAGGATATTCAAAAATGTTGATATTTCTCCAGTAAAATCAACAGACAGAGTTCACAATAAGTTGACAGATAAATTACTGAAAAACCTTGCAGGCATTGTGGTTGATTATGCTGGGAGAAGGGGTTACACACGACATTAAACACTAACCCTCCCAAATCATTCTATAACCTCTTTCACAAAATGAAGGATTCAGAAGGACTGAGGGCTGTACATGTAGGTCCAAATAACAAATTTGCTTATCACTGGGTCAGGCATTCCAATCATATTTAAGTCCATTGGAATAACCAGGTATTTTTCATATGGGGAGGGGTCAGTGGGGACAAAGAAATAATATGGGGGGCTATTTAATGAATCAAACCACTCATTTGTGCATTTTTTACATCTCATGGGGGGGGGGGCAAGGGTTCTGAGCGGAAGGGAGGGGGTTTCTCTCCCCCTCCCTGATTACGCCTCTGTCTAAGACCAAACAATTTGGTTTGGAGTGACATAGGAGAGGAGGATATTGGAGGATGGAGGTCACATGTAAGCACAAAAAATGGGGACTAACAAGGGTTAATTTGCAATGATACTGACAAACAAAAAATTGCTGATAATTCGAAGGGGGTGTCTTAAGAAGTAGTAATCTCTTTAAATCATACCATTGTTGAAAACTAGGACAGTATACATTTAGGAAATAATAATATATTTAATCAAAAGAAATTGGCACAACCAATTTTTTCCTGCAAATTCATTATTTCCAATTCTTTTGTCACCACAAAAAATTAGGTCTTCCACCAAAAATATCACAATATGGATTACGATTGTTATCATACTATTTGTTCAGTCTTTGGCAAACAGTTATAGGTACTGCTTTTGAGTACACTCTTCCCATTATGGTTAAATTCACTGTACTTTGAGCTACAAACAAGAAAATATTGCAAAACAAAAACATCAACATTTTTTTCAATCAAGTATTTTCTATTAAGTAAAGCAAAGGCACACTTGCCCCGCAATACGTTTACACTGTACTTGCTTCTAAATTTATACATGTGTACACTTATTTACAGTGCACTTTGGTCTAAGCCAGTTTTCGAATATGAGACAGCCCACCTGGGTATTTTCAGTGACCACCTCGTTCATTTTTTAGTCATAAAAGGAGATCTGCTAATTCCAAAAAGTTTGTGTCATCCATGAGCTTTTTTCTTGATCTCTATAAATTCAGAACTCACAATTTGGATGTGTATATGGAATCATTGCACGGTTGCGTGAGCGCTGTATTTTTGTCAGTTTGCAGACTGGTTAAGTTCTACTTCAATCATCAATTTGAATTTCTATCACATAAGTTTATTAGTCGGGGGAGCACTGGTCTAACCATGGCTTCAGATGAATCATTTCACTAAGTTTATTAGTCTGGGGGCCACTGGTCTAACCATGGCTTCAGATGAGTCATTTCATTGAAAATAAGATTCTTAAATTTACAAACTCATAAATTTCCTCAAAGGCTCATATTTCTATTTCATAGTCTTAAGGGGTACCTTTAGGGGACTGTATGTGACGGTCCATGCCAAAACCAGACACTTTCTGCCAAAACTCGAAACTCGAAATAGATGAGGATCCAACAATGAGGGCATAAATTGTATAAGGCAAGTATACATATGTTCACTTCCCATTAATATCATGCCTGATGTTTTGGTTGTCTTTATTTTTAATGCCACTTCATTAGTTCTGAGAAGTGCCTGCTTTTGGTTGGTGCAGGGAGTCACATGACTGCCTAGCTGCGATAATCTTATCTCAAGAAGTCAGGGGATTGATGTCCCTTTGGGCTAAATTTGATAGTGAAGATAAGGTGGAATGTACATCGCACATTAGGCATTTTATTTGTGATGCATTGGCGTGTTTGAAAAACAAAACAAAAAAAAACAATGAAAACAAAAAAGATTTTGATCTGAAATCTCTACTGTCCTGAGAGCCAGAATTCAGGCATGACTAACTTTTACAATTGAAAAGAAACAGATAGTTGAAATTCAACTCTCTATTTACTTTCTACCTCTGTGCTCTATCTTGTATGGCTGCTTGTGTTCTAATAGTAGACCCTTTCATGGCAATTTGCGCCATGTTGAATCTGCCCCGTGCGTCGTTTATTTCACACAGGCATTTACACGACTTGTAACATCACGCACACTTCTCGAGCTGTGCGTCAAGTGCAATTATCAAGTTGCAGAGTTGGAAATAAACAATGCACCATCATGGCGCATGGGGCAGCATGGGGCAGATTCATGGCGCATACCATGAAAGGCCTGACAGTGACTGTTGTGACACATTGTGAGTGTTTACATTAACTTAATCCAGATGAATTCCCTTAAAGCCCCGGCTCAACATTGGTCAGTTGGTTAGAAAGAAAAACATAAATGCTCACAGGTTTACATACCTAACATGATAGCAGAAAACTTTCCTTGAAAGATTTCTGCCAGAAGTGTTGTCCATTTTTAATAATAAATGAGGTAAGATAAAAAAAAATGTGTTTTCGTCTCATGAGACCAAAACTCTGCCCTTTTTCTCACAAATTAAACAATGAAATGAGCTGAAATGTTCACAGGTTGGTTTTAGTACATATTGTTATAGCTTGATTTGTGCAAAGAATGGAAGCATTTACAGACATTTTATCAATGTTGACCAGACCAGGGGCTTTAAGCCAATTACAGGCTATGCATTTTTTTTTTACATTTAATAAATTCAACCAACAAAGCGTCTATGGTTTAATTTTGAAAAAAAATGTTTAAATGATAAATAATAAAATAATAAATGACAATTCCCACTTGACTTTGCAAGTTTTGGTACAGCATGCAGAGGATCATGAATGCTAACTTAGCATAGTGAATTCCACGCAAAGGATCATTAATGCTAACTAAGTATATTGAATTCCTTTGGCAGCTATAAGAATGAGAAGGACAACACAATTCCTTCCTCCATAACCGGCCCAGAGGCCTTCTTCCTCTACTCGGAAGGAAGGTCGTGCTGTACTGTGCATGACTGTGTGATAAGCAAGGTGTGTGACCGTCCATCATTCACACTCACAGTCATAGAGAGGAATACCTTCCTCCATGGAGTGACAATTTTCAAGTAAATGGCATCATGCATATCACCGGAACACCGCATTCGGTGACAAAACAACACATGTCTTTTCTTTTTAATTACCTTGATTGACACTTTTTCGAGACTTCACAGGAAAGACGATCTTCAAATGAGCTTGCTTCTCAACCAACGTCCCATCGTCAAAGCTGAGTTTTTCAGTGTACGACCCCCGCCGTCACGCATGAAACAGAGAGGTCCCGGAACTTAATAGTAGTAGGTGATCTCGGACCGTCCCTCCGATAAATAGTCAGAGTACTATTGGCATTATACGGTAAAAGCGTATCAATCGCGTCTGGGTGAATGTATTTGCCTTTTCTCTGTGTAACCTCGATCCCATGTTTTCGGGATTTATGAGCAAAAAAAAGTATTATCGCATCTTCAATAAAGTTACGAATAGCTTAGTTATGAATAATTTTAAAATTTGAATCACACGAATATCTGGGTTTTTTTTCTGAAAAATCTGTAACCGAAACAAAAAATAATGTCGGGGATAGTCCGCCCCCATTCCAGAATGGGCCTGTAAGTTTACTGAGAAAAAAAGAAAATAATAATAGTTTGAATTGAATAAAATCATAAAAGGGAGTGCATTAGTTTAAGAATTTATTAAATGCGTTGCTTGTCAGAGAAGAGAAAGATCAGTGGGGCTCCTCGAGACTCTGTTCCCCCATTGTAGTTTAATTTTAGTTAAGTAAAAATCTAGAGACATAGTCATACATAAAGGGAGAGTTCGTCAACAGCAGTTATCTGCCAAGATCAAGAAGACGCCCCCCCCCGCCCCCCGCAACCACGATTCCTGCCTAATGGGTTGATAGTAAAACATCAAAGCACAGAGCATAGTCAAAGGGGCGGAACCAAGTTTAGTAGCTCCAGAAACAAAATAGCCCCCTGGGATTGAGTGGGTAGAACTTTGTAATAGTCTCCTCCTCAAGTACAACCTTTCCGGTGACTGATATGAAAGACTAATGTTTGACCTTAAACAGCAGTGAGGTCATCAGGCGAGGAACTGAATCACCGTGGCCTAAATAAATTGATGATTTCTGTACTGGGTGGAGTCGCTGAGTTCTATTATTTTTGTTCATTTTACACAATTGCAAATCATTTAAATATGTAAAACTGACGTTTGGTGAGGTAAGTATGAATTTTTTTGAACATAATGATCTCTTGATGATTTTTTTTCAGCTTTTTAAAAATGCCACTTCTGCTGATTGTTTTCATTCCCAATCATAACTGACGTTACCGTTCGGTTGACGTTGCAACCAATACACAGAATACATTGTCCAGTGATCATTGTGTTTTCGTTGTACAAAACTTAGTGCAGGTGCTTGCAAAATATTTACAGTTCGTTCGTTGTTTCCTTTTACAGATTTTTTTTTTAGATGGCGAAATTAAATGTTAACAGATTGTCAGTGGCAAACCATAACATTATAAAAAAAACTCGTCACTAGTCATTAGATGTCCATTGGATTTACATTGTCATTTATAGATGTCAGTGATTGGGGAATTCTTTTTTAAATTTTTTGTAAAAATAAAAGTGCAATAAGTTACATCTGAATGTTTAAAGACACCTAACTAAGTAGAAGTTTGTAATTCAATTTTGATTACATATAGTTCTAGTACTAGTGTAGTAAATGATAAACATTACTTAAATCACTGCAAAAAAGTACTTAAACATAATTCTAAAATTGCTTCTATAAAAATAGTAATCTAATTTTAAGGAGTAATCTAGACCCAGTAACTGGGGCACTGCACTCCTTTTTTTTTTACAGTTTTGACTTTATCGGTAGTCTACTAGTACAAACGATAAAGTCAAAACCTCAAAATAACTTAAGGAGTACAGCACCGCAGTTACTGGGTCTAGGAATAATCACACAAAAACACATTTTCAATGAAGTAAAAATAAAGATTGAAATATTTTAAATGTATAAACTCTTTCATTTGTTTGTAGTTTGTTTTTTAAACCTTTTAAAATCAGTGTTACTAATGTAAAGAACAATCTGTACATATACAGTTTACAGTTGTACATGTACTATATAGTGCACAACCAAGCACATTAATACAGTAGGGAAAAAAAACCTGGATAGTATTTATTTCCATTTACCTAAACCCTGCAACGCTCATTTCTTGAGTAACTACCCCACCAATTATTTGTCCTTATATACCCAACAGGAGTACACTCAAGTTGGGCCTGTAGCTGGGACAGCACAGGTCTAACTGTAGTTGTTACATGCGGGCCGAACTGCAGTATGGCTATTTTCAAAACAGTGGCTTAGGCTTTGGGTCCGGCTTAGGCTTTGGCTCCGGCTTAGGCACCGTCTGCATGATTAAAGTGTACATTTTCAAAATTAATGACGGAGCCCAAGCCGGAGCCTAAGCCGTAGCCTAAGCCGTAGCCATGGTTTCAAAAAGGGACATATGGACTTCACGATTTTGTTGGGATAGCCCCAATTATAGTTAGGACTATAATCAAGCTGGGAAGTTACCCATTCTTAACAATTCTTTTCCTTTTTCTTTTCTTGTTTGCAGAAAGTTAACATTTAGTTAAGGGACAAGAGTCAGGTCAGCCAAGATGGCAACCTTTGTCATACTCAAGATAACGCAGCGATCATCAGTAATTAGATATTCAGAATCTCCCATAAATATTGGTGTTTTGTATAATTCCATTATTATGAATGCCGATGTATAGCTGCCGGTGGCACCACCCACACCAATATCTTTTGATGAACTCTTGTGTGAACACCAACGAACAGTGAATGTTTTTCTTAAAATACCCGTCGTCCCCCGAGCCGTCCAGCATGCATCACCATTCCGGGCCAAGATATCGGCGGTCGGCTGAAGAGAGGATCCGACGGAATGTAACGAACCCGGCTTACGTGACGGAGATCAACCAGTTTGAGTACAGAGCGTCTCCTACCGAGGCACTGACTAAGATGAAGATGTTGGAACATTGCAATACAGCCGTTATCAATCCAGTATTCCTTCCACAAACAGATTTTCCTGTTGAAGACCCGGTAAGAGGGCGTGTCAAAATCTATAAAAAAACAGTCATTAGCAAGGATTATAGAGCGCCGTAGGCGCAAGATGGGGAACTCTGGCTGAAATGTGAAATCTTACTAGACGCCATTTCGGCAAGTGACTCTATTGATACAACACTGATACGTGCGGACCAGTGTAGACAAGGACAATTGCTGTCAATGGGAAACACAAGCATTCACTTGCCAAAATGGCGCCCATGCGTATTTCACTTTCCAACAGTAGATAAAGGCCCAGTTCCCCATCTTGCGCCTACGGCGCTCTATAATCTTTGGTCAATAGTTAGAAACAGCCAAAATTTGTTCCACAACATGCTACATAAACAACCCAAAGCATTTAATACTAATATACACTGTTTTCTAGTTAGTGCAAAGTTTTTTTAATGAAATCTGTTGCAGGTTGGTTTTTTTATGTTACTTGTCTTCAAACAAGAGCTTTTGAGTTAGTGAACTCTTCTAAAAGTAATGCATATCTTCCCTTTAAAGCCCCGGCTCAACATTGGTTAGAAGAAAACATAAATGTTCACAAATGTTCACAGATTTAGTTATACCTAACATGTTTTCTTGCAAATGAAACAATGAAATGAGCTGAAATTTTCACAGGTTGGTTTTATTACATATATATTGATTTGTGCAAAGAGTGGAATCACTTACAGTCAGTTTACCAATGTTGAGCTGGGGCTTTAAAGTTCTTGATTGGTCATCGTCTGAAACGAACGAAAAATAGTTTCAACCTGAAAGCTCACTGATTATAAAGTTCACACCAGAACCAATCCTCCAGAGAACTTTCTCCATCTGAAAGTTGAGAAGCTCCCCTTTCAGACCCCTTGAAAATCACCATCGTTTAATTCAGTTTGCCGTAATCGAAATAAGAAGTATATGACCGTGCACAGCAATTTTGAACAACTCTAAACATGTATGCCTAACTTTTGATAGTTGGTGCTCTACTCTGTTTATTATTTGAAACAATGTTTTGTTTCTAACATAGAAACTCAATGACTTCATCAGCGCTGACAAAGTTGTGATCAATCCATTTTTCGGCATGGGGGTGCCAGACTATGGCAAGATGAGGGCGCCGCAAACTGGAGGCCAGCGAACAGTTATTCACGTCCCCCCTGAAAAGTAAGTCGTTTTGTGTCAAATTTATGAATGATAGGCCTACTGATAATGTAAAATATTTGGAATATTTGCAGTTTTCTGATGCACCTAAACTATATATTTCATGAATATCGTAGAAGTTCTGTAGCAGTTGAAGTTGCATATTATAACGTTATTTGTCTGGTTCTCCAAATACATAAATAAATATATTTCCACTCAAGAAACACAGGGGCAAAGCCCCTTCTCTTTCGCGATAATTGTCCTGGGTGTTTTACGTGCAACACACAATGCATAGGACCTACAGTTGTACGTCCCATCCGAAAGACGCATGCTTGATGTTAAGGAGCCCAAGGCCAGGACTAAGAAATTACACTTGAAGAGCACCACCCTATTCCAAAAGCAAGACAGAAATGTAACCTTTATTTTAATATCAAGCAATAAACCACTACTACTTTATTTTAATAATGACAAATTAAAATGGCTGCTTTTGTGATAACTGAATCTTTCCCTCTTAGTTGGGTGGACCAGTTTCCACTTCACAGTGCCGCCTATGAGGGTGACGCGGACACGATTAGACAACTCGTTACCATTGGTTACCATGCAGATCAGCCGGATATGCACTCGTGGGTACCGCTTCACTATGCCTGCTGGTGAGTACCAAGGAAAAATCTCTTCGGAGTCACTGGTTTAAACCTATGTATTATCAGTAAACCCTACTGCTACTACTACTAGGTGAACGACTCAGGCCGTATCTGAATTAGCGGCTACGGCTAGATCGCTGCATCATGCATTGAAGTATAGGACATCCTTAGCAACAACCTTAGCAATAGTCGTAGCCGTAGCCACCAGTTCGGATCCAGCCTGAGACCTCAGAGGCAACATAAGACTGTTTGAGGAATACTCATGTACACCGCATAAATTATAATGGGCAAACCTAACTATGGGCAAATCTAATTATCAACAGCACAGCCTATGGGCAAACCTAACTATCAACTATCATTGTGATTTATGAAATGTAATTCTGTCAGAAATCTTCTTATGTTTTAGCTTGCAGTAGTCTTCGTCAGAAACCCAAATTCGAGCCTCAAATATTTGAACTGTTAGATGAACAAAAATTCCCTTGGTATACTTATAAGAAACCGTTCTAGATTCCATCCGATTGGCTCTACACCAACAAATTAAAAATGTTGTTATTATTAATGTTTGATTGACCAAAACAACACAAAATGTGCAAGGAACAAAAGTACAAAGCATACTAGCAAAAATAAAGCAATAAGATAAAGACATTACGACATTAAGAAAAAGCTAAGAAGAAAAAAAACACCAAAAAACATCGCCTCAAGTATAGTAAGATTTGCTGCGTTGTATTGTGTCAGAAAAACTCAGGCAAAACCATTGGGAAGGTTTTTTTGAGGAATTGTGATTATCTTGACTTCTATACAGTGTACAGAACATTTTCTTTTGTTTACTTTTATAGGAATGGGCACACTGATGCTGTTAGGGCTCTACTACAAAACGGAAGATGCTCACCGAACGCCGAGTAAGTGTTGAATTCTCCTCCAAATACTTTGATTGTTTTTGACAATTGTTGTTGTTCACAAAGCACATCGAAATGAGAAACAACGGTCTTAAGTTTCTAACAGCAGCAAGGTTATATCTTTGTAGGATATTCTTGGATGTCGGGACAAATCTACGGGGGGAGATATGACCTTGTTACATTAAACTTGAGACCCTTTTGCCATCAACCTACAACACTATTGGTGTGCAAGTAGCCTGTTGAAAGTGTTTAATCTGTTAATTTTTTAATTTTTTTTTTTTAATTATCCCCGCAGGAATGAGAATGGCTCGACTCCACTCCATTTCGCCGCATTCCGTGGACATTCAGCTTGTGTACAGCTGCTAGTCACCCACCCTGATATTGATAAGGTAAACCGTTGGAAAAAAATCTGACAACAACAACATGGTTAATCAATCAGTTTTCCAAACCAAACTATAGGTTTGATACAGTTGTCGTAAAAAATTGTTATTTCTTGTCTGACTTTTCCCAGACGGTTGTGGACAAGGAGGAGAGGACACCATTACAGCTTTGTAAAGAGTCCAGGCAGAATGATTGGGAGATGTGTGTAGAACTCATCACAGAAGCCATGCAGAAAGAAGTATGTGAGGCTATTTTGAACTTTGACCTTTACGCTCAGAAGACAAAATGACCCTTACGCTCAGAAGACAAAATGACTCTTTTGCTCAGAAGACAAAATTACCCTTACAGTCAAAAGACCAAATGCCCTTTCGCTCAGAAGACGAAATTACCCTTACACTCAGAAGGCAAAATTACCCTTATGCTCAGAAGACAAAATGACCCTTACAGTCGGAAGACAAAATTACCCGTATGCTCAGAAGACAAAATCAATTTACAGTGCACCTGAAATGTTCAAAGTGGGTCATACAAAAATGATTTGGTTCTGATTAAGTTGATACTGTGTTTGTTTACAGCCAATTAGAATAGCTGTCCACTTAATGGATCTGGATGGGTCGCATGTGATGTTAGACTTAACGGCAGGCAGCAATACAACGGTATCACAGCTTTTAAAGGTATGATGGAAACGGCGTCTTATTGAAAGAATTGAGGTCATATTTTTCAGATGTGACTGTATTGATTGTGACCTTTGATTCTCAAAGACTTTTAAAGGTATGATGGAAACGGTATTGGTTTGAAAGAATTGAGGTCATATCTTTCAGATGTAACATTGTTGAATGTGACCTTTTTAAAGTATGGCGGTAAAGGTATTTTGTGGTAGCACATGATCACAAACTCCTAGATTGAATTGTGTTGGTGTTGAATTGAGTATTTGAAAAACAGAAAAAAGGGAAAAACCCTTGGTGGTGTGATACACGCTGACTGAGCAAAGGTACAAATATTTCTTCAAACATGTTAGTATGACTAAGCATGGTTAAACATGTTTAACGTTTTATTAATGTTCTTTTCTTGCAGCAACTAGATTTACCCAGAGGCTGCCAACATGCTTTTGCAATATGGATTGCATCTCAGAGCTTACGTAAGTATTCCATGGCTTTAATTTGTCGTGGGTTTGACGCCAAATAAATGGCACTCTCGGAGGCAGACGTATACGATGAGAACGTCACACTTTACTTTAGGAACTACAGACGTTTAGTCCGACTATGATGGTGCAAAAATCCCAACTCTCATTTTTGAGTTTTGCTACCTAACTGACCATGTTATCATCTTATCATGAAATCTAGCGTTAACGTGTGCATAACAGAAATGACACGCACACTTCACCGACAGATGCCGCTAGCACAGCTAAACAGCACGCTGATTTAAACACACCACATAATACAGGTACATTAACAAATCACATAGCAGTGGCGTCACAGTGCATGCGCAAGCCGATTGCTGCATTTAAGGTTTAAGGTTTCACTTCATACCAAGAGGAGACTGGCAGACATTTTTTTCATGATTTTTCTGTCCTGTACAATCACTCCCCAGGTTTAACCAGTGCGAGTTATTATTTGTTCAGAATTTTGTGGAACTTCCGAAAAAAAAGTTCTTTCTTTTTAGAATTGAAACCCTGATTAAAGAAAGTAAAGACATAAAATGCACCAGGATTTTGCTCTCTTTTGAGAAATTGTGGAATGTCTTCACCATGAATCTGCCATTCCAAAGCTGGAAGCCAAGGCCAATAATCAGCCTAGGTCTGCTGGAATTTTTGTACTTGCTTCCCATATGCCGAATACAATATTAAACATTGGTGGCAGCCTATCGACCTCGCGTAATCCTCGATTGTCCAACAAAAGAACAAAGATCTGAAATCACGGATTAAACAATAACAATAGATTTTGAGCACGAATTCCAGTATCCTTAGTCCCTCTTTGTAATAATAATAATAGTAATCCTCGATTGTCCAACAAAAGAACAAAGATCTGAAATCACGGATTAAACAATAACAATAGATTTTGAGCATGAATTCCAGTATTCCCTCTTTGTACCGGGGAAATGCAACGTAGCACGGTAGGTGCATACCTGTGCACGCTACACAATGGAATGTTAACCAAAAGAGGATGTTCCGAAACTGCTCTGAAACATAAATATACGTCCACCACTATTCAATTTGGAAAACTTGACCAAGACTTGAACAAGACATCATCCAACACCAAGTGGTTAATTTCCTGTTTCTTTATAACTCTTCAGGTGTAACCAAATTTCCTCTTTCAGATTTACAAATGAGACCAGAGCATAAACCAGTATTACATGTAAAGCAATGGAGCATGATTATACGCCAACTGACTAACTACAATCCAGAGACGGAGCAGCCATTACTGTATCTAAGGAGAGATGCTCTACTCTCCGTGGAAGATGAGAGAGCGGTAAGTCCGAGTGCATTTGTATCTTGGTCCTTCAAAGGATGTGCAATCCTTGGTACAATTGAAAATATAAGCATTCACAGATTTCCACATAACTTACATGATAGAAAGCTGGTCATGGTGGGAAAACTTCCCTTGAAATATTTTTGCCTGAAATGCTGTAATTTGTGAGAAATGAGTCAAACAGTTAATTTTGACCTTGCGAGTCCGAAATCTGATGTTTAAAATAAGTGAAAACAGTGATTGGGTTTTTCACTGATTCCTTGTGACTCCGATAATCGATTGAGCTTAAATTTTCACAGGTTTGTTATTTCATCTATATGTTTGGGTCACACAAATTGTGGATACTGGTCTTTGACAATAACCCGTGTTGGCCGCGTGCTTTAAATCTGATAAACAATCTGATATACCGTGAATTTTTTTCTCTTTTTCTTGTAGATAAAAGACTCTCAAGCAGTGAAGATGTTTTTTGACGAGTGTTTATTGAATGTACTAAAGGGAATGTACCCTTGCAGCGATACAGACGCTATCACATTAGCTGGAATATACATGCAGGTAAAACACTTATCATAAATGCAAATAGGGTTTCAACTGTGTTAAACCATAATTTTGGCCTGTTGTCAAAACGCCAGATGACACCACTGTTGAGTTGTTACAGCTACTCTCAAATTGTCTGATTGCTAGGGTTAGTTGGCAGCAGATATGCTGGGTAAGTTACCATTGTGTACATAATTCTGGTCATATGCTTGATGTGTTATGCCGCATCCGAATCCAGCGACTTCGGCTACGGCTATGTTTGTTGGCTGTAATGACAACGTTGAAGCACATGACTTTCCGGCGTTCCGGCCATAGCCACTGCTGGAGCTAGAGACCTTATGCATTGACATCATCACGCCGCCATCTTAGAGGTAAATCGATGATGAAACAATGGAAATGCACAGATTTGTACGCACGGCGCACAGGATTGGCCAATGAACAGCCTCCTTTTTACCTCTACATGTGCATGAGGAATATTTTTTCAGACACGGCCTAAATCTTCTACCAAACAGTTCAGTCTGCCATTTTTGACTTCAGCACAGTGAGTGTGAGTAGTACCCTTATTCTGGTGTGTCGTGGCCGAGCGGTCAAGCGCACTGGACTCAAGTTCATGTGTTTCTTGATCAGCAGAGAGTCGGGGTTCAAGTCCCTGTCTAGACACTTGCATCCTCAACCATTATTGCGTCGTCCTTCGGATGGTACATAAAACCGTAGGTCCCGTGCATTGTGTAGTACACGTAAAAGAACCCAGTTACACTTATCGCTAAGAGAAGGGGTTGCGGAGGTGATTTTGGCCATGGCTGCTGAATGCACCGCAGCACCTTGTAAACAACTATAAGGTAGATAATACATAAATGGGTCTCATAATTCAAAAACTTACAAAACCTGAATCTTAAAACAATATAATAATGCCTGTGAGTACCTAATTGTTGGTAGATACATTCACTGTATAAGTTATTATTATTATTATTATTTTGTCAGCGAAGGTTTAATTTTGCTACGAGGAGATTCGACAGACTTTCTATACAACTTTTCTACACATTACTAGGCCTCAACTATTGTTGTTTTATAAATCTTTATCAACTTGCTTTTTGTTTTTTCCCCGATTATTTCCAGATTGTCTATGGTGACCATGACCCTAGAAAACACAAACCGACCTTTCTCACGTAAGTTTCCTTTTTACATGTCTCAAAAAGTAATATTGTGAAAACATAACTTGTATAAAATAAGTAATCGTATTTCACACATTTTGTTGTCGACACATAATCATCACTAGTCTGATTCTACGCAAGTTTGAGTTTTTTTTAAGAGGGTAAATGTACAATAAATCCGTCTAAAGATTTCATAATTTTGAGGGGGATAATTTACCTTTGTATTTTATTTTGCCTTCATGCCCAATTCAGTCTTCCTTTGGATCTAGGCACTGCTTACCACGGAAATCTGCTATTATGCCCCATAGATAACATGCTTTACAGGGCGCCGTAAGCGGAGAATTCTGTGGTAAGCAGAGCCATGAAATTGGGCCCTGGTACACAGTGGTGTGAAAGGTTTGAGGTTTTTTTAGCATCGTTTTGGTATGACGTCATAACTTTCATGAAACACAATTTTTGTTTTTCCTGTACACTCTGAACAGTAACGTGAACCTACGGCATTTCATCCCAGCCATTAAGCTGGACACAAATAGCCAAGGAGGGCGCTCTGTTAATTGGCCACAGAAGATAATAGCCGAACATCGGAACATTACACAAAAGGGAGTCAAAGATGTCCTAGTGAGTGCAAGCTATCAATCCTCGGTTATAATGTTAAAAGTTTCTTTAACTTTATTTGTTTTTTTTAATTGTTGATTAAATTGTGATAATGCCCATGTTGTGTATGGATGTTTAATATATATATTTTTAATGTTTATTTCATTTGATGATATTAAAAACATATATAAATCTATGATGTGAATCGACTAAAACAAATTAAATTTACGTTTGGAAATCTCCTTTCTTGGTGGTTGGTGATGTCATAAAAAAAATCAAATTTTATTTGAGAATTTTTTTGTTATTGAAAGCACTGAATTGACCCAATTTACTTAACGTCATCACCACTATAAATCTTGGTTGCGCCACAATTTTGTTTGACTTTTTACAGAAGCTACAGCTGTTATATTTGGAGCACTGTCGAGTGTTCAGCGTTTACGGCTCGGCGTATTTCTTTGGCTCGGCTCAGCTTGGTCCGTCACCCGGTCGACAATCATCAGGATCCAATAGATCGCCAGCGGTATTTGTAGGGGTCAACTCAAGGGGAATTCATCTCATTAATGCAATTAGCAAGGTACATCTTGAATTAGAGAAAAAATAAATAAAAAATCCATTTGTTCTATAAAATTGTCTATATTACTTTACCCTTTGATGTACAAGATGGTCGCTAGGTCGTCTTACAGTTGAACTATTAACAAATTTATCTTGTCAAATTGATGTTTGCAAATATTGAGAAAGTATCTGACATGCGCTATTTTTAAACCAAATCGTATATACTCCCTTCCAAGTGACTCATTAACAACTTTGATTCTTTCTTGCCGTTTTCTACTTTTTTGCAGTCTGTGTTGTTGACGGTTGGTTACAGACAGGGTCTAACGTGGGAATGTTCAGCCGACATGCAGATTCTAACTCTTCACATTCAAGACCATGGAGGAACAGTACGTAAAATGCCCATCAGGTCTAAACAAGTAAGTCTTTAACTATTTCAGTACTAAGGGGGTGGGGTGTAATTCACAGTACCTTGCACCATCAAGAGCTCACCCCTGGACAGGTCATTTTTAAAGATGAACGACTTCAGTCTGATGGAGATCCAACAAAAATTCCACATTGGGAGGAATGCTTTTGGATTATCCGTCCTGGAATAATTTTGACAAGACCCCTGGGTTAACATACATTGAAGGATAGGCTGCTCTTAGCTCTTAGCAACACCCTTAGCAACAGCCGCAGCCACAGTGACAGCCACAGCCACAGCTGCCAATTCAGTCGTGGTCTTACTCTAGTTATTATTCATCTTTTCATCTTTTCATCTTTTCTTGTTTGTTCTCATTTCAGGCTGCAATTATAGGCAATTTGGCCAATAAGATCTCAGGGAGACAACCAGCAACTAGCCAAGCATCAACCTCCAACGGCAGGACCGGAGGCTCTCCACCCCGCCAATAGAGGGCACTCTTTCCTTTTATAGATCAACCCCCAGGAGAAACAAAAACTGTGTGTGTGTGAGCGTGTCTACCCGTGGACATTGAGGACTTTAACCCTAGGGTTCTGGGTGGTGTGATAGAGCCAGGAACTTTGATTTTGTTGATGTCGTTAACACAAAAACCAAGTCCAAACAATAGGAGAACAAAGAGAAGTCTTCAGTATACCGGGTCGACAAACAAGCGTGTATATATTTATAAATAAAACAACGGAGGCCACCATTTTGAGAGATTTGGAGGCTGTTTGAACTCGGTTGGTGGAGTTTTACCCAGATTTTTAAGAAGCTTCTCTAGCTGTTGAAGGAGACTATTTGTGCATATAAGGAAGACTTCAGGCTGCCTTGCCAATATTCCTTTTTATTTGCTCAGATTTTTATATTGTTTTGTTATTCTTGCGAAGTAGGAAAGCATTTTGGTAACATTTACCAAAAAATGCAGGAGTTTTTTATTATTAAATCTTAAAGTGGCAATCCTTTCTTAAAAGCGGCTTGTTCCAAATTCAGTCCCCCCTACCATAGCAACTGTCTGTCAAACATCGCCCATGTAGGTCACGCATGTACAAGATAGGCGTCAGTCAGTCAGTCTCTGTCAACGCCTTGCCACACACAAAATGCCCAATGCAGCAGTCAAAATGGCAGCAGCTTGTTTACATTTTGTGACGGGATTTCAAACTTTCGCAGTTGTGATCAGCAGCTGTGATCAGTGCATGGAGGTGTGGAGCTTGATCGATAAGCTTATTTGCGAGTTAGATTCGGATAATGTCTGGTACAATGACTTGCTTAGTCACAAGTTGCCGCTTAAATTTGAATTCCCCAGACGACTATAGAGACAGTTGTTATGTCACATGATTCGGGGCACATGATTATTGGGCAATTGGTACTGAACACGCACTAGAGACATTAGATTGATTCCAGCCACATTCTTGTTGCGAATGGTGTCAGCCAGGAATCATTCTGATCGTGGCCTGATGAGGGCACCACAGTAGGTAACACTCTCCCACGTGGAACAAGTGGTAATGAAATATCCCTTTGTTCCAAAAGCACAAGTAAGATATTAAGTCACTGCGTGGCTTGCTCAGTAATGTCAAAGCACAAGCCTTTTGAAAGTGTGGCTTCAGCACTGACTCTGGCTTGGGATCCATAAGCCATGTTTAAAGTCAACTGCTGAAAGCTGAAGGCTTCAAAGTGGCTGAGAGCTGTTTGAGCTCAAGGCTTTTTTTTTCTTCTAATAAATGCTCACAGCCGTAACTCAGAGACTTGACAATCATGGCTGGTCTTAGGCTGTGCTATTTATTGTTTGTATGTTTTTTGAACCCCTTAGACTATCATGTTATAGTCTCTAAGCAGTTTTGTTCAATTTATTTATATTTACCAATATTGACCCCAATTCACCTGACGTCGTCATCACAATAAATCTTGGTTGCGCCATTTTGGTAGTCAATGTCCCTGTGTGTTACACAGTGTCGTGCATATTTTAGCTGACGCGGTATTTGCATGCTTACCCGCTGACTACCAAAATTGTGAGTGGCACAATCACAGCGTGTGACTGCGTGCAAGGGGTCAATACACATAAATACATGGTTGTATCTTGTGAATCACTATTTTCAAGTTCAAAACCAGGAAGTGTTTTGTGACGACCAATTCACCGATTTGAATTCAAACTAAACCAAACTCAAAGGGAAAGTACAGTGAGCATTTTCTTTTAAATCTTTCATGAAATTTTTCAGAAATATATTGACGATTGTGTTTCATTAAAATCAGCAATTCTAGAGTGTATATTGTAAAGACTACCAGCAAATGGGACACCACCACGCCAAAATCGAGCACTTCTTAGAAATAGTGAAATGGCATTAAAAGTGAAGACAACCAAAACATCAGGCGTGATATCAATATGTCGTAGAACTCTCTAAATGTTTAGAAATTGAGAAAACCTTAAAGGCCTATAGACTAATTCGAGCAGCTTGTTCATGGGCGTTTACACCACAGCAGCTATGGCCACTGCACACGCACGTCGATGCACACGCACTGCAATTCCTCAATGCTGATTGTTGCATATGCGCGTTGACGCGCCATTGTCTCGTCGCGCTCGGCAGCCATAGCTGCGGTGGTGTAAAAAACCATAAACGAGCGCTGCTCAGATTAGTGTATAATGAGCTCTTCTTTTCATCTATTTGATGAGAAAATAAAACCCAGTTTTGAGTTTTGGCAGGAAGGGCCTTGGTTTTGACATGGAGCGTCACAAATAATGTCAAAGACTACTGCAGTGCAGTTTTCGGGGGGGGGGGGGGAATTTTGCTGTGTAGTTGTTTCACCTGTGTACTTTTCAAGCGGGGTAAGGCTGTTTGAATCAGAGCAAACATAAAACAAAACTTTTGTGTTCAGCAGACTGGGTAGCATATAATGCAAGATGTCTAGATGCTTCTTTTTAAAGCTATTGCCAATAGAAACTGATGCTGTACTCTCCCTTTTAGCAAGAATCTTTTCTACAGTTTTTTTGTTTTTGCAAGAATTTTACTGATGTACATTTTTTTGTTTAAAAAAATTCTTGACACAGTAGGCTTTGTTTTAATTTGGTTTACCCAGAGAAATTATCAAGAAGTTCAGAGATTAAAATAAGAGTACTTCGTATTCACTATTCATGAAACCAACAATGGCTGTCCTTGTACTTCTTTCTATTCTTTAATACATATAGCGTGTCTTGGCGGAGCGGTCTAGCGTATCAGACTCAAGCTCTGGTGTTTCTGGTCAGCACAGTGTGGGTTTGAGTCCCAATTTTCATACTTAGTGTCCCTGAGCAAGACACTTGACTATTATTGATGCATCCTTCAGATGGGACATAAAGCCGTAGTTCCCGTTTGGTGTGTAATGCACGTAAAAGAACCCAGTGACACTTATCGTTAAGAGAAGGGGTTCGCCATGGTGCTTCTGTCCTAGTTGGCTTAAAATTTAAAAACCTTAGCATATCTGTCTTAAACGAACCAAGTGCTTTGAGACGCCCGTCGATAAAGCGCTACATAAGTACGTTATTATGTTATTATTATTATCATTATTATTACTATTATTATTATAATCAGTGAGATTAATTGTTGGGTTGTTGGTATAGACAGTATCAATGGCAATTGCAAAGTGATTTGGCCGTGTAGAAAAATTAGAATGCTTGACGCAGCTCAAAGCCAAAACCCAAGTTGCCCGTAAAGATGGCATCTATTGGGAACTATTTATATTGGTAAGAAGATGGGTATCTTCAGCTACAGCTACTGCCAGACGCCGTCCAGATTGTGTTGTACGTACACGTACATGTACTGAACGATCACAATATCGCAGTTACGGAAATTATGTTCGTTGAGCATGTTCAGAAAATATCTACTAAAACACTACATCCAAAAGCATCAAACACAAACAATGAATATAAATTCCAATCTGCAGGTACAGTAGTTATTTATTTATTTAACAGATAAACATTCTTTGGTACACACATAATTATCACTCATTTTTGTCCATTAAGCACACATTAATAAAAAGATCCAAGTCGCAAGACACAAGAGATGGTCTATAAAGATATTTCAACCACTGTACGTAACTTTACCACACACACAAACAAACTTTGCCATGCCCTTACTGTGTTGGAATTGCGTACATTGGCAAAATATTAAGCAATAGAACGCAGGGGAAACCCGGTAAATTTTACTTCAATTTTGGGGTGAACAAAGAATAATTAACTGGAGTGGGATTTGAACCTGCGATCCCCGGATTAACATACCGGCGCTCTACCAACTGAGCAATCCAGCCCTATGTTGGCGGTCTCCCTATTTTGTCAAAATCTTTGTTTGGAGTTGCCAGTCTGAAGCCATTCCACCTGAAACTGTAGCCAGAAATCACACCCCAAGTAACGATACAACCATAGAGCTATAATAAATATAGATCTCTGGGTATAACCCTGAGAAGCAGCAGGACAGGGATAACCTTAAGGGGATGCGACGTTTTGGCAAAATACAAGATGATTTGTTTTGTTTTTTCTTTCAAAGCTATTGCCAGTGCCACCTGGGCCCATTTGTTTAGCTGTCAGGATCTTCACAGATGCTTTGATAAGTGTTGCATGGACCAAAAGTAGAACCAAATCAACAGTTCATCCCTAATTCCATCAAGCCTGTAAGCAAACATTTTCTGCTTTTTTATTTTTTTATTTATTTCGTGACACATCCAACAGCACAAGTGCCTATAACAGGACGGTGATTAGGAAACGAGAAGAAATGTTCAGTTTTAGATGTGGGAGGGAAAACCCCAACTTGGGAAGACCCACACAATCAGGCAGGGACTGAAAACCCAATCCACACGCAAGGCTTCAGGTCCGAGGTGGGATTCGAACTGGGGTCCACAGAAGTGAACATGGTGAAAGGCAGGGAAAGAAACCAACCTGATGCTTCAGAAACCAACCTGAGCCAACCTGATGCTTTAGAAAGTGCAGTGCCGAATTTCACCGCTAACAGCCCATAGAATCACACACTTTACAGGGCACCATGCGCGCAAAATTCCCTGGCAAGCAGTGCAATGAAATTGGGCCCAGTTCTTAGGAGAATTTCCACTTCCTAACTGCATCTTACCATAAGCAGAGCAAAAGGCACACTAACTTGCCATGCAAATCAAATTGCAAATCCATTGTGAATGCACACACAATGTCAAATCTTCTTGATCAGTAATGAAGTACACTTTTGCTTGCGTACATTTCTCTGCTATAGTAAGCAGGAAAATTCGCTCAGCAGTAAAATACCAACATAAAAGATGGCATAAAGATGGCTCCTGTTAAAAAAAAAAAAACAGAAAAAAACAGCAGTATCTGGCCTTATTTAACTGATTAGAAGAATCACAGACTTGGACTGGATGTTTGAACAGTGATATGGACTGCTGATGCAGCAACTTTCCCTCTTACTTGGTCCCATGTTTACCAACAAAACAAACTTGTTTGTAACTTGATCGAGAGGTGTCATCGAAATTACCTAACTTTATCAGTTTCAAGTACATTTAACTGACATTTGTTATTGAGCTACCCAAGCAAAACGAATTAACAGCTGCAGTTCTAGGATACTATTTTTTAAATTGTACTGCACAACAATTTGTACAAAACTGTCAACATCACGGAAAGTGATTTAGCAGTTTGACAATTTGTTGATTTCAAACGGAACACATCTATTTAGTGATCACGCAATACAGCATGTAATTATCAATAATGTAAAGATTAAGACACTAATGTGCAGTTGTTTGCATTATTGCACCTCTGGAATATTCAGGCACTATAATCACATTATTTATTAGTTAGTTTATATCAATAGTCATTTGATAAATTTCATAATGAATTGGTAAGACTTTATTGATAAATATTGGCCGACAAGTATTACGGTATCAGACGAAGAATATTACAATCTACACTACAATACTTGGACTGTTTTATAAATTGTGCATATCTGAGTATGGATGTGGCTGTTGGCTTCAGCAGCCATGTTGAAGTCAAGTCCTAGCCATAGTAGTAACCACAGCATTTGGTTTGAACATGGCTTCATATTGACACACAGAAAATGACCAAACCTCGGCTTAGGGTCTGGCTCCGGGCTCTGTTTGATGTTTGAACCACCATGCAAAATGCACGCTTCTCCAAATTGATGATAGAGCTCAAGTCAGAGCCCAAGCCAGAGCCCAAGCTGGAGCCCAAGCCGGAGCCCAAGCCAGAGCCCAAGCCAGAGCCCAAGCCGGAGCCCAAGCCAGAGCCCAAGCCAGAGGTTTGGAAAAAAGCCCCTAGTTCTGGGGTGTGTTTCGGTTCAGCAAATATTTGCAAACAATTTTGATTGGAATGAGTTGCGTGCTGCCCATGTTCGCTCACATGTTTGAGGTGTTCGTAGTTAGTGTTACTGTCATCACTGCTGCTACCAATGCCAGCTACTGCCGAAAATCCACCCACTCCAACAAAAGCCAGTGGGGCAATGTTTTCTTATATTATTTGCAGAAGCGGAAAGCAGCCCTGGCTATAAGTCTCCCATCATCCACTTTGTATGCTTTCTGTATGTGGCCCGTAAAAATTAGTGGATGGATGACTGAAAGTCGTAACCAAAGCCACTATTTTCAAAAAGACCTACAGAATTGAATGACTTTAAATTATTAAATCTAAACATGAACTATATACTGATGATAAGGATTAAGTAGCCCGTTAAGCGATTTCTTTTGGTCATATTTTTCATAAATTAGTACTAAAAACTCACAAATAAAATTACGTGGAGAAAAGGGAGTACCAAATGACATTCCTACTGAAAATATTGAAATCCAATTGGAATTAATCCAAATTTATACAGAAATAAAATGTGAAACCTAAAAGAAAGTGTATTCTGAGCAACTGTTGTTAACGGACAGTCATTTTGAAATGAACATTGCACAGTACTTTGACTCCGTAACCAAGTGATTTACAAGTTCTGAATAAACTGTTTGGCTCGGCAAATCTATGCAATTTGTCCTTGATTGCCTGACGTTCCTCTTCTGAAAGGGACGGTTATTATCTAAACTTCACACGAAGGGAAATTCTAACTGAGGCAAAGCTACCTAAAAACCGCCCCCACCCCCGCCCCCTCCCCGCAAATCAATACAAAGAGATACATCAACTTGAGTAAAAAGTAACGAACATGTAAATACATAAATGGTTAGAATTTCAGACAGTGGTGCCATAAATAAATATCTTATATCATGCATATTATATACATTGTGAAATCAACAACAATCATATTTGATAAAGCTATGTACAATGTCCTAAAATGATAAAAGTTTTTGTTATTCATTAGAAATTAATTCTTGATAAATAATTTGACAGCCTTGGAGGAGAAAGTTCAATTAAAGAAATATACATTAATTACTGTACAGGTTTGAATTAGACTCTGTGTAAATATTTCTGATTTAATAAATTGTGCTACAATTAAACCACTAAAGAAGATGGCATAAAATTATTTTGTAATACAAGAAAGGATTCCTAGAACTTCAGTAATATCAAATGATGTTATTGTTTTTACTGCTTGAAATGTCCACTGTTTGGTAAAACCCAAACTTCATTAGTCACAAAATCCGTAAAACAACATTCACACATTTACTGACTTTGGTTATGAAAAAAATACTTCAAATTTTACAGAAATGAAAGGAAAGCATTGCGTCATGAGAATTTTCTGTATTTAGACCCCATACGAATGACATCAACTGGTGCTATTCTCACTGTGGGAGCGCCCATATTAGCCCTGTTACTATCCCCAATACAACTCTGATGTTATGATGGTAATCCGTTTTGGCGGAATATGAACAATCCGCATCCACAAATCACCTTGAACATTTTGTTTGATTCTGAAAAGGCTGGTTTATAGCTGGCTGCGCGATGGACGCACGGCGGAAAAATTTATGCTTGACGGAGTTTACAGTCGACGCTGATGCCTCAGCAACCATAGACCGCAATTAAAAGGCTCAGCGTCCAGCCTTCTGACTGGGGACCGCATTTGTAATCTGACGGTGCATCTACATCAGTTCAGGCATACCCCCATAAAAAAAGAGTCCAAAAGCATTGAGTTACCATACTGGTGTTGGATTTTGTTAGAGTGAAGAAGGATTCTCGTAAATAAGGGATTTGGTGTTTTGATGCATCATCTGTGTTCAATCTAAGCTGTGCATGTAGACACTTCTCACTGAAGTCACTTATCTATGGTAACACCGGGAGGTCTGCCATTTTGGATTATTATGCCCATTTATACGATTTGTTGCATTCCCTAGCACATGTTCCTACAGTTCCAGTAACAAGATGCATGTGACGTGCACATGTAACTCCAGCAAGGGGGAGCAATGAAATAGTGACATCATATGATAGAAGGGTCTATTGGAACGACTGAACATGCACCATGCCTTTGGTGCAATTTGACCACCCCCTACCCCACAACAAAGTAGGACAAGAAAGCTGCATGTATTTGCAAAGGGTTTTCATGTTTTCTAACAGCTTAAATTTTCACAACTGGGTAGATATTTTTTGGACCAATATTTCAATAAATCTGAACACTATCTTTCAACACTACATGAATATTTTAAACAACTTCTCATACACACACCCAACATGCAAGTTTTCTTTTTTGATACATTTTTTTTCTTCAAAATTGTTGACACGTTTTCTTAATTATGGCATATATTTCTACCACAAGTAAACTGATTTGGTCTGGGAAATGGAATGCAGAATTTCTTTAACCAACTGGGTAGATAGTATATGGTAGCTTTGACCATCTTTTTTTTTTAAAACAAATACAAACTTTTTTAACCTTTGAAAAAGACTCTGCTGGGGTCAGAAACATGAAGCCATTATTTTTGTGTGTGTGTGTGTGTGCATTTATACCACAGATCCTTTTGGTTGGTAAGCAGTTTGCAACAGCTAATTTTTATTTTCTTTAACCACAAACTTTTTTTACTCACAGCAACTTGTTTTGGTTTTCCCGCAAGCAACTTGTTATGAGAGCAAACACTGTGAATATCTTTTCAATTTTAGAGAGTGTAGCTGCTTGGTAAGCCCAGGGTAACACTAAAGCCAAAGGTCAGGGGCACACTGCCAACTTTGTCCTTGTTTAGCACCCAAAGTTGCTTTGTCATTGAACAATCCCATCTCTTTATAGTGATTGTGTTTGTTTTGTGAAAGATAGGAAAATATTACTATTGATTCAAACAGAGCTTCTTTTTTTTTCTTTTTCTTTTTTGACAATGAAATGGCCGCAGGTTTTGTCGACCTGAGTTGGCAAAAATAGGAGCGGCCTTCCCTGCAAAAACAAAAATAGAACAGTTTGATACAGATGCTATAAAATTACCCATATCAATGACAATTTGTATTGCATTTCATTTTTAGACTTTTACATTGATTGGTTCTGCGACCACTGTCTTTCACTCAGTGGAGTTGCACTACTTAAAGATGAGGGCCAATACATGTATGAGCTCTGATCATCAATTACAGTGGGCTCTATTTGTGTAGTCAGTTTGAGTCAGTTTGGATTATCAGTTAAAGTGTCAAAACTATTTACGGCCTCATGTAGTCAAAGTCGTAACTCGGGGGGTTTATATAATAATGGCATGTCATGGCTGAGTGGTCTAGTGCACCGGTCTCAACTCCTGGTGGTTAAGTCATCGGGGAGTGGGTTCGAATCCCAGTCATGACACTAGTGGCCTTGAGCATGACAGTTAACTATAATTGCTTCTCTTCACCAAGAGATGGTTCTTGTGATTGATTAAGCTCGATGCACTACATACTTGGCAGCGCAGGCTGCATACTCCCCAGGGAGCTGAGATGGTTTAAGCAATGAAGCAAATCGCCAAGTGACCGGGGTAATAACATACTTGTTCCACGAGTGTAAAAACTGCCGGATACTCACGCGATATTAATTACGTACCTACTTATAAAAATGGAGTGGAAGTCAAACAACTATCATGCCCACATGAGCCATTCACCAGAGCCTAAAGCCAGGCTTGTATCTCACAAGAATTATGAAAGTGAAGCGCATTTTACGACACCATGATGACAAAAAAAACCAGACGTATTGATAAAAAATTCACGTAGCATTCACTTTCACATGAAGGATGACCTCGGGCTATATTTGTATACAGTCTCAACTGGGGATATGTTTGATACTAAAGGGATTAAATAGACCAAAGGGATTAAATAGACCAATAGATAAAGGAGTCCAATATGAACAATACTGACTAGGGATGAAGTACGATTCCTGATAGCGAGGTTTGAATTTTGTTTTACTTAAACCATGCTCAGTTAAACCTTCTTTTCCTCAACAGTGGAGCTCCGAGCAATCCTCGGGGAGTTTGTCATACCTCGTCAGGAGGTAGCAGGCCTCTAAGGTCGTGAACATGTGACCCCATTGACCTGGGTCGGACTTGACCTCCATCAGGTCGTTGATGAGTTGAAGCTCTGAGCCCAGATGAGGAATCCTGCAAAATAAGAAGGAAATGGAATCCATAAGTTGAACTTTCTCTTTTCTCAATGAATTATCTTGCAGTTTCCGGTTCTACAAAAATATAATAAGAATAAGAATAATAATAACAGCATTTATAAAGTGCCATATATCCAAGAAATTGCTCAAAGGCTCTGTACATTAAAAATCAAACTAATATAAGCAAAAGCAAACGGTAAAAAGTTTAAAAGTTATACAAATTAAGCCAAGCCAAACTTTAAAAAATACAAAAGCTACGATAGGGTTCAATACACGATAAAAATACATGAACCAACGTTCACAAAAAATACACCAAAAACTAGTTATATAAATACCAGTGTTTAAGAAAAAAAAGAAGTATTTTTCAACATAGTGTTTCCTAATATTTTTGAAAATAATAACAGCACCTCAAACAGGCTACTTCGACCAACTTAACGTCAAGTGAGCTCCTATGTACTAATTTAACCATTTTTATTCCAAAAATGTAGTCAATTTAGTTTAACCCTACCAAGGATTTGTAATTGAACCTTAAACATTTTATTACATGTAAGTACAATGGCCATCCTACAAACAGCTTGGTAATGAACTATGTTTGATGGGACTTGGTGTATGTGCAGTTGTGTTAGCGTAGTGCTTGTGATTCAAGCTTGTTATTTGTTGGAAGAAAAAAACACAAACACAAATGGCAATGCATACAAATAAACCAACAGAAACAATTTAATGACAATCTTGCTGGAGGGCAAACAGATTGCATATCAGATTTCACTAAAAACAATACAATGATAATGCCCCCCAACCCAGACAGAAGCATTTTCACAAAGAACCTTGCCACATTTATCAGAAGTATTCAGCAAAATGATGCGTAAACATGTAGTCCCTGGTATATTTGTTGTAGACGAATCCGAGAGAATTTTCTGTGCTACCATTACTGGGAAGCCACTATTCTAAACATTGTACCCAGGGCTTGATTTCACAAACAGCTGGGGTTAATCTTAAGTGCAAATCAATCTTAGTTGCTAAGCAAAGTGTGATTTCACAAACAGCTGGGGTTAATCTTAAGTGCAAATCAATCTTAATTGCTAAGCAAAGTGTGATGTCACAATACAAATCACTATGGTGATATTGACAACTCGTCTTAAGATGAATCTTAGTGCTTTGTGAAATCGAGCCCCAGCAATAATTTTTTATGCACCGCAGGAAGCTGTGACTAATGATATTGACACAACTATATGCAACACAAGGGCAACGTGTCCACGAGCACAATGGGAGATTTTTGAGATGCTGGCGGCAGCAGACGCAACAGGCCTTTTTCACAGTTCTGAGCATGCACGCACATGCTCAGTACTGCCTGTGTAGTTCTGAGCGTGCGTACTAATGGTAAGAGCCGTGAAAAAGGACCGTTCAAAAATCTCCCACTGTGTCCCATTAATGGAGGGAAAACACTGGTAAAATGGACTAATACCCTGGCCCCATGTCAAGTATTGTCTGCTTGGCTGCACAGCGCCCACCCAAATCAAGCAAGACCCTTATGGGGTCGGATTTGGGCAAATCCACTGAGGGCACAGTATTACCTTGCTCTGGTGACCACATACTGGAAGATTGGGAAGAGTTCATCCATGCCTAGCGTGAGATTCTCACAGTTGAGGGCCACCTGTATGGCTTCCTGTATGGCCTCCCAGGCTGTGTGAATAATTAGTAGCTTCTGACGTGGGCTGAATGTTGTACTGAGATTCTGCAGGCACTCCACTGCTGTGATGTAAGACACATCTCTTATCTCAGATATCCTCTGGGGGAACAAAATTCATCTTTATTTGCCTCAAATGTCAAAAATTCAAAACCGAATCACTCAAAAACGCCTTCAGGAAAACTGAAGACACAAATTGTTCAAATCTCTAAAGGAAATCTAAATACTAAAATGACACACACATAGCTTCATCAAATTAATGGGGGACATTGGGACACAACGTGGCAGCAAACTTACCCACTAATTCATTGTTTATGTAATTCTGAAAATGCGCCATTGAGTTATATATAAGAACTAGAAGGAGCAATCGCTATGTCACACACGTAACTCTGCTGACCCACCATGGGTGAAAATCACTATGGGTCACTTGCATACGAATGTCCACTAAGAAGATGTTTGCTGTGTAAACTGATGAGTGACCAGTGTAACATGATGGGTCAGCGCCATTTTCTCAATGGTCAGAAATGCTTCTTGTCGAGCCGTGTCGCATGGTTTTGTACGTCCTTTAGTTCTTTTAAGTGACTCTATGGCATGCGCACACTTCTAAGAACAATGTAACCTTGTAAGTCTGCTGCCACCTAGTGTCCCAAAGGCAGATTTCATCAAAGTTTGATGACATTGTAATCCTCTCAGCAAGCAAAACAGTATCAGATGAAGTTAGTATTGGTTATTGTTCAAGTGCACAGATTTCATGGTCAAAATTATTGGCCATTCTGAAACTGTGGCACCTTCTGAGAAAAGAAAGTTATATGAGCAAACAACACATGTTATCTAAAGCTTGGTTCATACTTCACGCGAATGCGAATGCAAAGCGAATTTGACGTCACTCTCCTACATTCGCAGCAAATTTTGCAAAAAAAGTTCAACACATTTTAACTGGAGCGAATTGTTCGTCGCGAATTTGTGACGTCAAATTCCCTTCACCTTGGCGCTTGCGTGAACTATGAACAACGCTTTAGTTTGCAGATTTGCAATCCTCAGTTATATTTTGAACGTTATTGTTTGGTTTTTACCATACACCGATGTGTGATGAGCACTGTATACTCAGTGCTTTCCAAGACCTGTGGGGGGGGGGGGGAAAATGCAAAGGTTAGTCGGTGGGATTTAGAAGTCTTAACCGCTAGACCACCGAGCATGCCCGGGAAAAGAGGACAATTGGACTCCTGTAATTGGCAGCGGGTACTGCAAACAATTTACATCAATTAATTGTCTTTTGAACGTTTATTTTCAGCTTTTCACAGACAAACCACTCACAACATAAACCACTCACAACAAAGACCACTCACTACGGAAGAATCCTAAAAGATAAAAACAACTGCATAAATGTCATACCTTTAAAGAATCTTTCACAACTTCTTCCAGTAACCAGAATTTCCTGTTGATAAAATGACAAACAAATAACATTTTTTTCTTCCAAGAATCTTCAAAAAGATTCAATGCCCATCACTTTAGCTTTCTCTAGTGTTGATGGTCTTCATGACTTGAGCCCAATTTTGCTGGTCTATTAAGCACAAAACCAATGCTCCCTAAGCAAACATTTGCAGTAACAGGCAGTATAGATAACAGGGTATTTTGGCTGATGACCTGTTTCTCCTCAGCTACTGTAAGATGGGTTTGGGGGTCCGGGGGACAAGTGTGCAGCGTGAAGGGTCCAGAGCGGCTGTTAACTCAAAATAAGCTAAGTGCACACAGGTTCTGAATTCTCTCTCTCTGCCAAAGTGGACGATTTATTTGCCAAGACTGACCTAACCTGCACAATGAATCTGATGAAGATTGTGCAGGGGGTGAGGAGTGTGAGGGGGGGGGGGCACTAAACTTCAAAGGGCGCCACCATGCATCCTCAGCAGAGAGAGAGAATTTTGGCATAACGGCGTAACAATAATTAACACTCCAAAGAACACACATTCCAGTTTTTGCATCCTTGTGGAGACTTCTTTTGTTCTTTCCTTTGTCCCTGTAGTTAACATCCTCCCATAGACTTTGTGCACAAAATTCCTTGTGGAGCAGCCCTCTCTTTAGAATTTCCCTATGGAGACACATTGTTCCTTGCTTTCCCTTTTGTCTAATGTCTCCATAAGGCAGTGAATATCTATCCAACCCCTCACACTACAATCTTTTTATACATATCTGGTCATTCATTCAGCTGTTTTAATTATTCTTGGTACTGTTGTTTTCTGACTGTCTCCCAACCATCTGTCTGTATTTCTGTTTATCAGTACTTACTGGTCAACTTTGAGATACGCCATCAAGGCCATATCTGGTCTTTCGTTCAGACGTTTTAATCGTTCTTGGTACTGTTGATCTTCCTCTTCATTCTTGAGCGCGTACAGAGTAAAGAGGGCTGGGTAGAGCCTTGGTAGTACTATAGGATACAGAAGACCATCGCTGGTGATATGACAAGTTCTGAGGCCAAAAGAAAGGAAAATTATAAACTCCCTTGGCCAACTTGCCCAAAGGCGACCTCAATCCTCCACTCCATTATCACTCCACACCAAAATGTTTGGATAATATTGGTAGGCCTCGCTCAATGATGAGCAATTGTTACTTGGGCCAACAGTCCTCAATCCTCCGCAATCAAATAGCTACCTGAAGAGGATTTGGGACTTGGGAGGGTTAATTAAAGAATTTAAATATATGCTTTTGAAGTGAAAGGCAGGGAAGAAACCACTGAGCCAACCTGAATGCCCATCAGGAATGACTGAGTAGAATTGACTGAAATGCCCAAGCCTCTTTCAGACTAAACCAGGGTCCAATTTCATGGCTCTGCGTTCACGGCACATGTAAAGTGCGTAACTTTATGGGGCGTAGGCGCAGAATTCCGCAGCAAGCAGAGCCATGAGATTGGGCCCAGTCCTCAGACTTACATATCATCTGATGAGGGTTGTCTGTTTTTACTTGTTGACTTGGGGAACTTTGCCTCCACTGATGTCTGGCTGTCGCTGTAGTCGTAGTAATAATGGAAGTCAGAAGAAGGGGCTTCGTGGACCGGTGTATTTGGCTGGGAGGGGTGCTCGCTTGGGAGGTCACTGAAGAGCACCCTGGAAATGAAACAAGTTTTGAAAACAAGGGTCAAAAGAAGGAACAGGGCAGTCCTACTGTTTTTACGATTACAATGACTGGAGGAATCAAAAATCTCAATTTCTGAATGATTTTTGTGACTTGAAAAGTTGAAATATATCAGACGTTAATTTAGGATTTGAACTGCCTCTAGCTGCCGGGAAATCTTGGTAGTCTAGTTGGTAAGACATCCGCTCTAGAATGTCAGAGGTCGTGGGTTTGAATCCCACCCGAGGATTATGCCTGTGGATTTTTTTTCTCACAGGACTCGAGTATACAGTACTGAGTATACAGTGCTTAACACTGAGTACTGAGTATACAGTGCTTAACACACATCGGTGTATGGGTAAAAACACAAATAATATTGAAATATATCATATCACTTCCTCCAAGTGCTTGTTTTAAATGTAAATATGAGTTTAATTTTGTCAAATTGGTGTTTTGTTCTCAAAGCCATGTTACTGTCCATAATGTCCTTTCATGATTTTCTGTTTCTTTAATTTGTAGCACTAGGAGATCAACCTGATAGTAATTAAGTTGACTTTTTTGAAATTCCTCAGATATGCTACTTTTTAAACTGCTTTTCTGTGTTTTATTCCTGTGTAATCCTGTGGAAAAAATCCCGTCAGGCTGGATGGGAAAAAAACAGAAGATTCCTGGCGGCAACTGGTTAATAAGCATTTGATAATTAAGTGCTATTGACCCCTTGCACGCACGTCACACGCGCCGACTGTGCCACACTCGCCATTTTGGTGGTCAATAGGTTTACGTGTAAATGCCGTGTCTCTTAAAATGCGCTCTTCACTGAATAACTCAGAGACATTGACCACCAAAATGGTGCAACCAAGATTATTGTGATGATGACGTCAGGTGAAATGGGTCTATATTCCAGTATGGGGGCAGGGAGCCTGGTGAAGATGGTAGATGTCAGACATTCAAACAAATTGAACACCATCACTAGCTACGGACAAATCAACAAATGACTTCAGAGCGACATATTGACTCCACATTCATTTTTATAATCTTGAACTCAATCAAGACAACACTAATCTTAGCTCTGTATGTACAAGTGTACGAGAGTCAGAGTGAGGCTTGTGTCCAAAATAGTCTGGTGTTTTCCACAATGTAGAAGTCAGGAAGTCAGACCAGCTTTTCTTACCTAACTAGTTGATAAATTCTCTTGACATAGGATTTGATTTCTTGGACAGCGTATGGAAGAAGCCACCGGTGGGCACCAAGACCGATGTAAGTCTCTCGGTAGGCTACACACAGGTTCTCAAGGAGACTGCCGAGGGGATGAAGTGATGTATCAAAGGCCTATGGGAGATCAAGAAGAGGGATTTTAATCTAAAGGTTTCAAACACTACTAGTAATGATATGAACAAAAGAAAGATGTCATTCCTTGTTGGCCTGGTGGAAGAACATAAAGCGCGAATGCCAAGCAGAAGTTTGTAAGCAACTGACCGTGCAAAACAGAAAAAATTACATCACGCTCCCACCCGAGTAGAGTCTTTGCTAGAAACTCGGATTGGCTAGAAACTGTTAGGATCGAAACGTTAGTCCGTTACTGCAGGTTATTTTGGTTTGTAAGCACTTTGCAACTGCTGATTCTTTTTCTCAACCGACTGTGGCCATCTCGGCTTCAGCACCGTCTGCCCGTTTGAAGTCCCGTACCGTGAGTGTAAGCTTTGAAAATTATTTGCAGAGCCCAAGCCAGAACCTAAGCAAAAGACGTGGTATCGAAAAGAGCCACCGTATCAAATTTCTCAGTGTACTGATTCTTGTACACACAAACATAGAATGAAAGCACTGATATGCAAATAGGAACACAACAGCTGTATCAAGTTTGCACATGGGTTTATAAACAAACATGGATGCGCACACATAGCTTCAAAACACAACTTCCATCAGCACTCCTGTCACTTTATACAACTCTAAAAAAGGTTGAAGGTCAAACTGACCTTGGTAAGGTACTCCTGAATGGACTTGTAGTCATCTTCCGTTATCTTTCCTTTACTCTGTCCGCTACTAGGTATCTTCTGTAATTCCTCAACTACCTTACTGCGATCGTCTTTATGTAGCCTAAAACAAAGAAAAAAAAACAAACATTAAAAACTATCACAATACAAAAAAAGTAGCTTTGGAATTATTACACAAAAGTGAAGAAGCAAAGCTTAAATCTACGCATATTTTATGACTATGTCGGAAATTGTTATCTGTGTGTGGCTTCCTTTGGACACTGTGTCACGGTGCTGAAATGAATTGAGCTAACTTCTCCTGACCACGGTCCAATTTTGTAATGCTACTAAGCACAAAAAACACTGCTAAACACAATTTAGTGGGGAACCAGTCTGCAGCAATGTATATTATACTTCAATTTGACTGGTAACCTGATCCAGTGCAGCAAATGTTTGCTTGTACCAATAGCCAGTTTTGTGTCTGGATGTTTTATCCTGTTGGTAAGTGATGACGCTTTGAAGCAGGAAGTGCAATGAAATGGATGTTCATGTACATGTATGTATGTACACCATCCGTTTACATTACACTTCCGGCTCCGAAATGTCAACACTTACCAACTGGATAAAGACTATCGCTCAAAGCAAGAATTGTGAACTCAAGTACAAAATGCACTGGGCAAAGTTCCATACATCTACTTACTGTAAGCCAAAATCTGCATTAAACATAAGCGTATTTCACAGGTTAGCAGAGAATGTTTGCTTGTGCATGTGCGTACTTCCTATTGATAAGCATTCTAAGCATTCTAAGCTTGTCCAGAAATCTGTTGTTAACCCTGTAAGCGAAGAATTCCACAGCAGTCTTAGCAATGAAGTTGGGCCCCCTGCACACGCAGATGAATTTGGGCCATATCAGTTGTTCCTCTGCCTTCTACTCAAAAAACTAAACTGACTCGAAAAAAGGGCATCGGCACTTAAAAAAAAACTATGAGTGAAGACAGACTAGGGAATGCAAGCCTGAAATATGTTTCATAATAAAATGCTGACCTTTCCATTTCCTGTTGTGTGAGTGATGATATGGCCACGGCAACTGAGTCCCATACTTTCTGGTAGTCTGGCTTCTTGTTGTCCGTCAGACCAAAGATGGAGCGTACATGGTTGAACACATCTTCCCATTTGTCGTCTGATGCCACCGTAAACTTACCGATACGACTGTGGGATGGTTAAACAGTAAATGTCAGAGAGGTTTCTTTTGCCATTTCAAACTTTATCCTAAGATATCAATCTGTTTCTTTACTCATTTTTAAGTTTTAAATTCAAAACGACTTGGAAAAAAAGCTTTAAATTTTACTTTATGAATCATCTCTTGCCTTGAAATCAAGAAACACTGTCAAATTGAAATAGCAATAAGCAGCACACCTGTGAAAATATTTAACTGACCCTTGACCCTTACATAAAATACTAACACTGGGGGTAACGTTTAACGTCTTGTAGAGGAAAATGAACCAACCCAAGTTTACGACAACATTCTACTACAGAATTGCTGTAAAACATTAGCCAAGCTTAACCCTAGCAATGTCATGTACTAACAATGTTCAATTCCATGTTTTTTAAGCTATAAATTACTATCTTGTTTTAGAAATTGCAAACAAAAAAAATTCTAGAACCAATGACTGCTTTCAAAGAGTACACAAGTTGAAAGCTGGCTTCCCAAACTTTATTTTGGTCAGAACTGGAATTTTCACATAGGCCATTATTAAGGTCATGTGGTGTGTTGTAGCCAATACAAATGCATTATAAATCGAGGCAATACACGGTCCTGTCAATACCCAGTCTGAAAATTAGGCCGGTTAACAGCACACAGTTAGGGTTAAGAAATTTGCTTAAGATCCTTTCCTTATGATAATCTATAGAAGGTTCAGTAACATTAGAAATGCCGTTTCACACTTGATGCAAACAAGAAGCAGTCAAACGTGCCCAAATTTAAATAAGCACATTGCTGTTTTTGAATTGTGATTATTGACTTCTAACTCGAGTGAAGTGTAAAATCTCTCGTTACACTGGAACTGGTTAACTGACCTGGTATTCCTTCTGTTATCAGGCGCTACTTCAGACGCCTTGCAGAATGTTCCATTGACCTTCACACCATCCCCCCACAAACCGCTGAAACTACCGTCGATAAAATCACCAGAGGGCAGTCTTAGCAAACCCTGTCAAGATATAAAATAGTGTATTAATTCTCATTGTTCTGTCTCGCAAATGACATAATCAGTGTTATAATACGCCCTGTTTGTCATTAATGACAATCCTGGTGCCAAATTATCAAATTTGGTGGAGATGGTTAAGAATGATTTTTTGAGGGGATTCAACCATAATACAACACTTTGAAAGGGATACAAGGTGAGGTGGCGCATACTGCTGCCAGACCATGCCAGAAACACCGGGGCAAACCCCTGCTATTTACAACAAGTATACTGGGTTCTTTTACACGCATTACACAACGCAAAGGACATTAACGTCAAGATAATGAATCGATTGTGATTAAGTGTCTTGCTCAAGAACACAAGGGCAAATGTCTGCTTTCCCATTATTTGATCAGATTAATTTTGCCATACATGCGTGTCACATGGTATTGATATTCTATGTCTACAGCTGACATAGAGGGCGTGCACATCAACGCAGATGACAACATTCTCCATGTTCTATTTCTATGGATATTTCCCGAACACAGCTGACTGGCTCGAAACAGACCAACCTGGATCACCATCATGTCTGTGCCGAAACAGCAACTAGCTCCAAAAACTTTCAAGAGCAACTTTTGGGTTATACAGGACTTGAAGCTGTTAAATTTATAATGTTCTTTTACAATGCAGTTACCTTGCCACTGAGTGTTGGACCAGTCGTAAGTTCTCCCTCGTACACTGTACCATCTTCAGTCAACAGAATACCAACTCCCTGAAATAACAGCAGATATTTACACAACATTTATAGAAAAAACAAGACACAAGTATAAGAGACTTTTACACACAACGCTATAAGACGCACGACCCATCTTAACCAATGGATGAACAAACAAAAAATGACACATAAACTAGCAGTTTTGTACTGCTTGACAGTAAAAAACAACAACACAAAAGCATTATTTTTCTAAAGACAAAAATTATTCCAACACCACACAAAAAAATATCCAAAACAAAATACCCATAAATGAGATTTGTACAGTGCTACTGGTTACAATCGTTTTTTCCAATGATTTGGGAAATGTACTCCTACAAGAACCTAAAGCTGTAGAAAATCAGACATTAAAATATGATCATGTGATGAACCCTGACTTTGTACAGACAAATTAGCTAACAATTGCTCTACCTAAACTTGTTGGGGCATATGACGATTACCCCCCCCCCCCCCCCCCATCCCACAACCTGAAAAAAAAACCTCAGAACAGCTTCTGACCATTAATTTATTCTGATTGAAGACTCCCTCGTAGTAGAGTCCGCCCATGGTGATCACCATCCCATTGCCATGGCGACAGTTGTTCTCCCACTTGCCCATGTACTTCTCCCCTCTCTGTCTCTCCTCCATGATCCCGTAACCATGACGACAGTTATTCTGCCACTCTCCAATGAAGAGATTACCCACACTGCTGTGGAAGATACCGTGACCGTGCCTTGCGCCGTCCTGGAAGTTCCCTTGGTAGATATCACCATTGGAGTATCTACAAAAATATAATGAAATATACTGTCGAACATTGGCCATCCCTTAGTCCAAACTGGTTAACTCTAATTGGTCATTAGCCATCCCTTTGTATGTAATGTATTCACTTTGATTGGATATTATTTTCCCCCAATATTTCTGCATCCCTTCCCATAATTCCCTACTCCCTTTTTTCTATAAATGGATCTGTTTTTATGTCTGTGCTTGTTTTTGCCTCTGACGAAGGTCCGGTTTGGATCGAAAGCTTAGGCCATCAACCCTACTAGTTTTATATAACACAATATGTGATATATAAAAACAGACTTAAATTTACCAAAATATACATTGTGAGGCACAATTGATATGAATATTTGTCTTGACTTTTCCCACCAATGCTGACATACCTTAGTGTCCCATAGCCACTCATGCTGCACTCCTGCCACTGTCCATCATAAACCTGTCCCTTGCCACCCTTCTCTGCACTGGGAATGGTGTACACACCATACCTACAAATCAAATCAACATTCAGACGCCCAAAGCTTAATATGTGTAAATAATAATAACAATACCGGAGTCTTATATGGCGCACGTATCTACCAGGAAATAGGTACTCAAGGCGCTTATTATTGTCATTTTTGACGACAGGGTTTTGAAGTTTTTGAATTATGAGACCCATTTATGTAGCACCTTATAAGAGTTTACAAGGTGCTGCGGCGCATTCAGCAGACACTGCCAGAAACACCGGGGCAAACCCCCTCTCTTAGCGATGAGTGTCACTGGGTTCTTTTACATGCATTACACAACACACGGACCTACGGCTTCACGTCCCATCCGAAAGGCCGAAGCAATAATGGTTAAGTGTCTTGCTTAAGGACACAAGTGTCAAGTCTGAGACTCAAACCCACACTCTGCTGATCAGAAACACCAGAGCTTGAATGTGCACTAGACCGCTCGGCCACGACACGCCACTCCTCCTTACAAAAAAACAACATTCAGACGCCCAAAACTTAATATGTGTAAAGACTCCTTACAAATAACATAGAAATTTCATCACTGATATTTTCCAGTATGGTGATTTTATGCCCTCTCAATGACGGATCCCATATGTTGAACTTAAAGTACAAGGATGGGGTAATTCAACCCACATTGCACACAATATAAAGTATACCTAAACTTCGACTTAGATATAGCTACAGATTGCTGATTAACTTTTTTTTTAAATACTGACCCATGTTGTTGTCCTTGGACAAATTGACCGGTGAACTTTCTTCCATCAGGCCAAATTAAGGTGCCCCTACATAGCAGATAGAAAAAAAGATTTATAAAGAAATGCTGTGACGAATAACCAATTTGTAAATTCAAAAGGCAAGTCTTGGAGCATATTTGAACATTTTGGGTACCCTGGGTTCTCACACATATTGCTTTAACGAGTGAAAACGAAACGGCATCTTTAGGGCCCTTTGCAAAACCTCAAATTCGTCTTCGACTCTGGCTTAGGCTCCATGAGTTAGATTGAGCCTAAGCCGGAGCCCAAGATGTGGTTTTGAAAGGGCCTTAGATAAGCTTTATAACAACTTGCAACTAGCAAACGGGCAAAACTGGGTCCAATTTCATAGAGCTGCTTAAGCACTGAATGGTGCTTAATAAATTGCTGCTTAGCAGAAATGAGCAGGATACCAGTCACAGATGGTACATGTGGAACGGTATTTTGGCTGGTAACCTTATTCTGGTAAGCATATTTTTGTTGCGCTGAGCTACTTTTAGTGCCTACGCAACTCTATAAAATTGGGCTCTGGCTAAGGAAAACTCAATACAATGAAATTGATGAAAAATACTCAACAATTATTTTATTTTATTTAACTTTTATTTAAATGGCTTTTGGACATGAACCTGTAACTTTTGTTGTATTGATAGCAAAAGACTCATTTGAACTTTTCCTTTTATCTGTGGATTATCACTGGATATTAAAGCAAGTTTTATTTCATTTAGGCAAAAAAATAGAAAGGTTTCACAACAATTTTCTAATCTGCTCATAAAACGTTTGTATCTTACTTCCCATGGGGCTTTCCAAGGTGCCACACCCCTTCATACACAGCGTCCTTGAACTTTGACTGTCCGGAGAAGGCATACCGCCCCTGCCTCGTCAACTTGGGCGGGATCTTCTGAGCCGTGGGTGTGGGCGCCGGCGACAACCCTCCTAGCTTGTGATTGGTCAACAAAGCATCGATG
Source organism: Marthasterias glacialis (assembly GCA_911728455.2). Classification (NCBI taxonomy): domain Eukaryota; kingdom Metazoa; phylum Echinodermata; class Asteroidea; order Forcipulatida; family Asteriidae; genus Marthasterias; species Marthasterias glacialis. Next base: position 19,640,552 of record OU452223.1, read on the forward strand.
GCTTGGTTGATTGACCAGAGCCATTCGGCTTTCTCTGCTGGGGACGGTGTCTGAAGGGTCAGGGTTGTCTCAGGCATGGTAAGCTGAATGGTGTTCCTGGAATAAAAACAAATAATACAAAAAATTATTTAAAACAAATTTCAGGGGAATTTATAAAAGTGAACCCTTTTCCACTAATCCAACTGAGCCTTAGTTTATTTATTTATTTAGTGAAGTCGTAAGAGACGGAACATTTGCCGTAGTAATCAGTTCAAACCTTCAAAGCAAACCATTTTCAGCAGTTGGCAATGCTGTAAAATAAGGCAACGAACAACACGTTTATTTTTTTTGGCATTGATACAATAGAAACCTTAACAATCTCTAAACAAGTATTTTAACAAAACTACAAATCAAAATCACCTTCAATGTTCATGTAAAAAGTTTCTTTCCCCCTATTGAACAGTGTATGGTATGGGTATATCAAACAGTACAATTATAATCAGCTAAGTGCCTGAGACAATTTTATGGAACCAAACATTTCAATAGACCATTACACTCTGCGCTCGGTAAACAATGGAGATCTAAATTGAATATTGATCACACGCCAATGTTGCAAAAGCTGCCTGCACTCGCTTAGTAGATAAAATGGTGTTGCGATCTTGTCCTTTTTTCAAACTGGAAGAAGCCAGATTTCAACCTAAATTGACTGTCTTCAATCTGTTTTAACTACTTCAGTCATGACCTAGGGTCTCATCTCTGTAACTGATAATCTCTGGAATCATAGTTTCAAGTTCCTTGACTTTTGTGGCCCAAAATGTTGTGCAAATTTTGTGATTGCGCGAGGCTGTTTTTTTTTTTGGTTCACTTACTAAATGCAGTTTATTATAACTGTAGGTGTGATACAGTCATTGACTTCAACTGTCTGTTAAATATTGCTTTATATTTTTTGTACTTTGTTAGCCAATAGATGGATTACATGACGTCAACAATGAGAAAAGCCAGCCATCTTTAATGCCAATGACTGCACATTTTTTAGTGCACAACTGTGCGTTATGTGGAAGTACGGCACACGGCACACTGTATGCGTGCGTTTCATAAAGTCCTTCCATGATTGGTTGGTAAGCACCTCAAACTGCGTTGAAGCTTACAGAAGTTGACGAGGCTACAGGACAAAATTGAAATTGTCATCAAATATGGCGTCTATTGCAATCCATTTATTGAGTACTGAGTTTCATGACCGCTAATTCCCGTTCAGTGACGTTCGGCCACGTAGGTCTACAAAATACAAATAAAATACAAACAAGGAACATTTCTACATACTGATTTGATTGTTGTCCTGGTTCAGCCCAGATTAGTGCCAATGGAAACACTTGATGGCTTGCATACTGCCAAAGAAAATCAAAGCATCGTCAATTTAAGTTATGGCTTCCAGCCTTCAACAGGTTCATCAGCAAATATTCACAAATCAACATAAATGCAGGTTAAAAAAACATACCATGGAGAGAACCCTACAAACAGGGGGAAATATCAAATTTATGGAAGACAAACCCATGCACATATGATACATGCGGAGAAAAATGCGAAGGATTTTATCAAGCAAAAATACACACCACCAGTAGGGCCTCATTTCACAGAGCTACTTCAGCAGAAAACAGAGCTAAGCACAAAGCACTCATGCTTCCCAGAATAGGGTTAACAGCCAAAATACCATACCACACGTATTGTCTTTGACTGGTTTCCTGTTTAGTGTTGCTTAGCAGAAAATAATTAAGTATTTAAGCAGCTCTTTGAAATCAGGCCCCAAGACTCAATTTTATAGTGTTAAGCAGAAGAAATATTGCTTTACTTAAAAGCAGGAGCAGCCATGACACATTGCTGCATATTTCTGGTAAGCAAATAAGCTGTTATGCAATACCTTGTGCTTAAGAGCTGTATAAGGTTATACTCCTGGGCAAACAAGAACAGATTTGCATTATAGATAGATCCCACTTTACATCACATGGTGTAAAGTTGGCCAAAGGAGACACGCGGGACTTTCAACAAATTCCTTGCATGATTGGTCGGTGAACCACTTGGCTGTAATAGAAAAATGCTTGACGCAGCTCAAAGCCAAAACCCAAGTAGCCCATAAAGATGGCGTCTGTCGGGAACTATCTATAGCAGCACTTACTGAGCATTGATTTTCTGTTAAGTAAACTCTTAGAAATCGGCCTAGGAAGACCATTTGCTCGGTCTACAACCGTCTGGATGATCAAGGTTTCAATTATCACAACTAACATGAAGTGTACCACCCAATTTCAACCCAGTATAGACCCCCTTGCATTGAAGTTACACATAACTACTGCCTGCCCATGGTCTGTCATTTTGGGGGTCAAATCGCATGTAAAGATATGGTGTGCATCTAACTGCACGCACGTCGCATAAAATACGCACGATCACAATAACACAGGGAATCTGATCTCAACATGGTACAACTGAGATTTATCTTGAGTATTGACGTCTGGTGAACTTGGTCAGAACATGATACTATGACATCATGCACAAGCCAAAGATTACAGAGCGCTGAAGGCGCAAGATGGGGAACTCTGGCTAAAATGTGAAATCCAACTGAACGCATTTTCAGCAAGTAACTCTATTGATAAAACAACAGATCAGTGCAGACAATGACCATTGCTATCAATGGGAAACAAAACATTTGCTTGCTGAAAGGTTCCAACAATAAATAAAGCTCCAGTTCCCCATTTTGTGCCTTTAACGCTCTATAATCTTTGCTGGGGCCCAGGAGCAGTAGAGATTGGTCAGTCTGCTGCTGGGCACAGCAGTAGCAGATTTGACTTCCACATCCAGTTAGGTTAAAAAAAAAGGTGACCATGTTGCAGTAGCAGTTTTTGAAAACCTCAGGAAAACCTTTGGTTACTGTGCAACAATTTCACGTAATCTGTAGGGAAAAAAAATCTCTCTGATATTAACCACAGAGAATATTGAGTAATTATTTAAGAGCTCAAATAGGAAGCTGACTTTTAAACTACACCCAACACAAAATATTCTTGCCACTTGTTTTTGCTTTAAAACGATTTGTAATAAGTGAGAGTTATGCAAAACTTTGATGAATGACTAATCAGTGGAAATGTTGATGTCTCGCTAAACAAAAAATCAAATACTACTCGTACGACTCTTTTCTTGCAGTGCAAGAAAAATGAGATCGGCTTCAAACTAAGAAATTCTACAAAACTGCAACATTTAAGATGGATCTTTATTGATCGGGAAGATTGGTACCCTGGTGTATAATACAAGGTGTACTGGACATTATTTGTGTTTTTGCCCATACACCAATGTGTATCCTCAGTACTTTCCCAATTCCTGTGAAGAAGAAACTCACAGGCATATTCCTCGGGTGGGATTCAAACCCACAACCCCCGCCATTCTACAGAGACTGCCCGGCAGCTAGAGGCGGTTCGAATCCCGCCTAATATAAAACCTAATATAAAACCTCCACCCAGTATAATCTCCACCCAACAAAGCCTCAATTCTACACCAGATTAGTAGCAGCACAAACGTTTCACAAAGTAACTACTAACTTAGTAAGCTGTTGAATTGAAATATGATAGGTACGTTTGATATTTCACCCAAACTACACCATTAAGCATTTTATAAACTTGTAACTTTAGCCCGTGTCTTAAGCCCATTAACACTCCACCACTGAGATGAGCAGTGTCCAACCAGAAGTACATCTGACCCCACAGGATAAAACGGGCTGTAGTTTTCCCGCCTTTATTTGATGTGTACACAAAGCCTGTGCATATTCCAATAATCAATTAAGGGTGCATTTGAAGCCCTTCCTGAACTATCACCTATTGTTAGATCTAACAGTGAACTGTTAATCCCTTGACACTGAAACCATTCACCATGTTCACCCTAATCCAATAATAACCAACAGGATTAATGTGCAAGCCCCAAAGATCTGTTGTTGCGGAAACAATAGTGGTCCTAATTCGGTGATGAGCATAGCATCTTCCCAAAGATTATCTTGTGTGGGTTAAAAAGTGCAATACAGGGTTCACCCATTAACTACAAAATGTTTGCTACAAAATAAAGCCTTGCCACAGTTTCTCTCTGAGAAACTGAAAATATAAATCCTTTGATAGTTTGCAAATTTGGACAACATTTTTGTCTGTCTATTTCTGGTGCTCAATTCAACTATAAATATTAATTTACACAAAATTAGTGTGTTGAAAGATGCACAAAGGTAGGGCCAAATTCAACATAGCAATGAAGTGTGTTAAACTACCTATAAACACAAAACAAAAACACATACCCCAACCCAAAACAACAACAAAAACTTACAAGTAAATACAAATAATAGCCAACAGCAAGTTTCTTAAGTACCCAGAGTATCTCTGGAACACATCACAAGATTTTTAACTCAAACTTTCTGTCTGGAAGGGGTGGAAATGAAATCAAACATTTCATTTTCATGCATTTTCATTTCACTTTTGCATGGTGGAAGATCAATATGTGTTTGAGTTTGCATTACATCATGCAGGGATTTTAGTATAGCTAAGTCTGACTTCTCAGACATGGTTTTTGGTCTTCTATAAATTCCAGCTTGCTCTTGTCCCCATCCTGAAGAGGGCTAGAGTAGGTTGGCTGAAACATTATAGACTATATAATGAGACGAGCAAACATAAGAAGACACTATAAGATTGTGATGGTGGCACAACTAAACCATCACAAGCTATCCTGTTCAAAAGTGTGCGGTAATTCCACAGTCAAACAAACTTCACACAAACTGGCTCCAAGCCCATGACATGGATAGAGCTAGCTTTTCTTTGAGGATTCAGGAAGAAAAAAAACAATCTTTGAATTCCTTCTTTTTTTTTAGAGGGGGTGGGGGAGTGCAAAGACTCAAAAGTCTCATCAGAATTGTCCGTTTCTTTCACAAATGAGCTTTTGAAGAATGAAATGAGTGATTACACATAAAAAAGAATGCCAGCTTCGGAGCTGGAAACGCCGACACCTTAGTGTGTACAGTAGTTGTGCATGCATGTGACAAAATGGCCTTCCATAATTGACTAGATATAAAGTGATGACTCTTAGTTTCCACTTTTGGGTTGCAAACTGTTCACTGATGTAAGGACTTTCAGAGTGTCCGTTTCACTATAAATGAAAATGAGAGGTTGATATCCAGCAAGGTTGACATGAATGGCTGTTAAAATGAACACACAACGGTGACTTATTACTGATGAATTTTATAACTTCGTGCAGTCCCCAGCCACTATGCAGACCATTGACAGTTATGCAATAAAACAAATAAGAGGGTTCTTGTTAATGGTGGTGGTATTATACAGTAAATATAGTGAGGCATATCACATGAGGCATACTATGATTTGGGTATTGAGGTACAACGAGGTGTGATGATAGAGGTATGCAAGATGTGAGGTTTTCTATATGTCGGAGGCAGGCAAAGTGAGGCGTATTATGGTCGAGGACATGAGGCATGGTGAGGTTTGAAACTTGGAGGTGCATCCATTGAGGAAACAAGAGGAGGTACAACACTGTACACAGCAAGCAGGGACCAATCTCAATGCATACCCAAGCAAGCACTTCCTTTTACAATTTGGATACAATGCAAATCTTCAAACGTGACATCTATCAACCTTTGAATGAAATGTTCCTACAAGAGAAGAGTGCATTTTCAAAAACTGCATCTCCTTTTCGGCCATAATGACCGCTGCGTTGGAAATAAGACAATTTCTGAAACTTGATGGTACTCATCAAGGCTGAAAAACTGCTGGTATGGAATGCAATCAAACTGTCCCCTGCTTCTGAGACCACAACACCTAAACATACGTCACAAAGTGTACCTTATCAGAGCTACTTCCACTCTTGCCCTCAGTCTCAAAAAAAAAACAAAGGATAGGATCAAGAAGAAGTATCATTAATTACAAATCAAATTGAGCGTTCAAACAACATGACGTGAGCGTGTGCAAGACTGTAATTATTCTCGGATCTTTACAAACTTGGCCTAAAAAGCAATTGCTCATCCAAGCAACACACAGCTGCAAGCCGTTTTGAGTGGCTCCCTTAATTTTTCTGTAATTAAAAATATGTAATTCGTTATGGCATGAAAACATCGATCACCAGAGCATGTGCTGCATTTAGTTATTTAAAACTGTCTGAAGCAATTATCAGGGGCGTGACACCCACTTACTTTGCACCTTTTCGTTAAATCAGAGAGGCTTTTTTTTACAAAAGTTGATAAGTTTCAACAATGCAAGTTGTCAAAGAAAAGATCAAGTGAACTATATTAATAACTGAAATGCTCTTCTACATGTCACCATAGTGATGTGTTTATGCCTGCTGGTTTTATGGAAATTAAATTTTTGATTCTTGTTTGTTCAAACAACATTACTCTTGAAAAATAGCTAGCACTGACAATTAACAAAGTAAATGAAACATGATATTAAGCGAAGCATGACAACAATTTCTCACACACACAAAAAATCAGTGGTGAAATCAACACCTTACTATGAGCATACACACACACAAATAAGACAGATTTTGAGTCAATTAAAAAAAAAACGAAAATGAAGGAACACACACTGAGAATGAGGGCATGAGTCGGTAATAAACAGCTTTTTACTGGCGAAGCAAAAAGTAAGAAGACATACATTTGTTGCTCTTTCCTTCAGGCATTTTTTACCAAGCTGTGCAAGCAATAACAAGGAGTTAGTGTAGAATTTCATAAATATAGACAGTAATTTCATTTTAATGACTTTAACGGAAGCCCACAACTGTTATAAAGATCGTGAAGCTTGTATTCAAAATAGGATGGTTCCTATGAAGTATTTGTTTTTTCCTTAGCATTTTCAAGAACGCCATTGGGAACTTCACAAGGAGTCAACCCTGGTTTGCAATTGGGCCTAGGCCTCATCAGCGATAGACTGATCCATTAAGCCCCGCCCACTGTGCATTCGTTGTTGGACTTTTGTCAGACTTTTGGTTGTGCAATCACGTCTGTGATTGGTCAATACAGCAAGGGCGGGGCTTAATGATGTCTATTTCCATTGCTGTGTGCTTTCTGCATGCAGCACCAAAAAGCACAACGCATCAAAACTGTGATTTATGAAATGCCCAAGGATGGAACATACTCAAAGAAAGTCCACAACATCATGACAAGTTTCGGACCAATTCTCAAAGTAACATTTACACTGTTGGCAAAATCGCGACAAGACACATACTCAAAAGGAAATCAAAGAAACCAACACAGTTAACAAATCAAGTAGCCTCTTGATATACATTTAAGCAAAGATAATATGGGAATGCTTAACCCTAGCGGTATCCTGTATGAAACATGTGTAATGCCAGGCATTTTAAGCTGTAAATTAATACTTTCTTTCAAATTGCAAATAAAATTCCCAGTAACAACAACTGCAGTCAAGGCATACACAAGTTCAAAGATGACTTCCTTTCGGACAGAATTTGGAACTTTAACAAAGGTCGTTTGAAGGTCACATGGTGTACTGTAACCAGTCAAATAGGGCCAAATTAATCAGCCCAGGTGTGGATTGCACAAAGCGCTAGGACTAGTCTTATCTCGGGTTAGGAGGAGTAACTAGTATTAACTTATAGGACTAGTCCTAAGTTAGGACTAGTTTTGTGAAATCCACCCCTGCCATCTCAAAGTCCAGAAAACCAGGCCAGTTAAATCAGCCCAGGACACTGCTTGGGATAAGGCAAATTCATATGCTAAGGCAAATGTTAAGCATATATTTGATTTCAGATCCATAACCCATTTGAACTGTGCTCAACTTCTGCAAGTACTTTGTAGCTTATCTTTGTTTTGACATGCTTCCAAGGCAGTGCTTTTACAAGCAAAATAAACATAATGCTTTGATTTTAAGATAAGCTGATTGATGGATATTACATCGGACATAACAGAAATAATTTGCTTGTGCTTCTGCAAACAAGATATAACTTTTTGCAACATTTCAAGCTTTGAATAGGAAATATACATAATCCGATGCAGGCCTGATGCTTCACAGAGGAAACAGAGGCAATTGCCTCAGTTGCCCCTGGTCATTGCCTTGGTGCCCCTTGAAATGTTCCAATAGAAATTTACAATTTCCTCACAGAGGTGCCCTTTATCAAGAAGATAATGCCTTGGTGCCCTTGCCCTTTGAGGAATGAAACAATCAGGCCTGCCGATGCAGAAGTATTTAACTAGTAACTTTCAAATCTGTATCTTACAGACAGCCATTACAGACAGCCATCAACAACTTTCCAAGTTAAAAATTGACATTTTGGTTTCATTTCCATAACTCATGCTGCATTGAACCTTTTTAACGAACAGTGACTAAGTCAAGAATAACAAAATCGCTTCTAACCTTTACAAATTAGTTATCTTTACATGAATAATTAATGGGAGACTTTAAAACACTAGGTGGCAGCAGACTTACCAGGTAAAGTTCCATTGTTTACGTAGTTCTGAGCACGCGCATGTCTGAGAACAATGGACTTACCTGGTAAGTCTGTTACCACCTAGTGTCCCCAAAAGTCGCCCATTGTGTTCTAACCGCAACAGGGAACAAAGAGGCTGCAAACTAAAAATGCATTAATATGAAACAAACCAAATAAATACACAGATTTCAATGTTATATCTACCTGTGCATGGACAAAGATATCAGCAAACAGCAGGAACCAGTGTTGTGACAGTCTACCAGCGTTATGAAGTGACAGGGGTTTATTCCGCGAGTCTCTTAGCACCCTCCGATCAGGCCTCTTGATGGCTTCCTGTTACAAGTCGTCAGTTTTTGCTCAGTTTTACATAAAGGTTGGTAAAATTGTGTCCACAAACCACTTCTTTTGTAGTATCTCACTTTAAGATGTGGGTTACACAGAATAGTATTACTGAGCACTTTATCAAAAATGTTGCAAATAAAATATGCTATTATGAACTACATTGTATCTAATGAAGCAATCTATATGATATAATCACATTTTGCAGATAACATAATCTTTATGAAAAAGCAAACATGGTAAATGATTATAAAAGATGTTATTTTTTTATAAATGATGTGAGATCAAATCTCAAAGTGTACTTACTAATTTGCCTTAAATAACTTTAATGTTTGCCGAGCAAATACTTGTCAAGCATGAATGACAGTAAGTATTTGTAAACCAATGTCTACATTGAGTATTATCCTACCAGCAGTAGGTAAAGTGCAGCTGTTTTCCGATGTGAAACTTACAGTAAGTTTAGTCGGGCAGGACTCCCAGAATGTTCTGGTCTCCTCTGCCTGGGCTTGCTTCTCATCAATACTCCTCTGCAATGCCTCCCACGATGAACTGCTTTCCTTCAGAAGCTTAAAGTCTGTACTGTCCTGATGAATAATAGAAATGAACAATCAACTTTGAAACCTCCCTGAGGCAGAACCGCATGCTTTAAGCAGTATACAAGAGCACAAGAATCAAGGGTGTGATTTGCACAAGTTAAAAAATCACAAAGAAGCTGATAAATTTAGCAATGCAATCTTTCAGGGGATTAAGAAACTCTCACCTACACACAGTGCAGACATCCCTCACCCCTGGGTGGTTACTTTACTTGTTTTGAGGTGAAACATTATAAAAATACAACCCCTAGTATCTGGAAAAATCCTGAGAAATCCCAAAGAAACTGATACACCCAGCAGGCATTGGTTTCTCCATGTCTCTAGAGGATGAAGCCACTCTGCAATCTTTCACGGAGGATTACAAAACTAACGTCTACACACACAGTGCAGACATCCCTTTCCATCGTGTGGCTAGTTTACTTCTGTTGTGTCGGAACCTTTTGAGAATACTACCCTAATATTTAGAGAAATCACAGGCCTGAATAACACAAGATTCACGATGGAGCAAGTGTTCGAGGTTTGTAGATTATCTACAGGAATCAGTGTATGATTTCACGATTTGGTCCCCCGTTGCCAAGACTTTGAGAGGCCTATGCAAGCTAAATTTACAATTTTGGAGGCTAATCATCCTTACTCACAGCTGAGAAGCTGAATAGTGAATGACACAGCTACAACGTGGTTGAGCAGCATGCATGTCAAGTCGCATTTTGGCAGCTAGCCACATCGACCCATATATGACCACGGAGCACAGCCAGAAATTGAAAGCGTTTGATTGTTCCGGAGGGAGGAAAACCGGAGGGCCCAGAGAAAAACCCTCATGGCATGGGAGAAAAGAAAGGCACAACTCTACTCACACATGGCCCTAGCCGGGAATCGAACCAGTGTCACAGTGGTAAGAGGCGAGCGCTTTACGCACTGGCCACCCACATCATGATTTTTTTTATTTATTTTTTTTTTGAGAAGGGACAACTTAAGGAAAATAAAGACAATTTATAGAGAGAGAGAATGTATCTGTTCATCAGTATATATTACCGGTGAATAGTAACAGGTCAGCTTTCCGAGGAGGTATGAGTAGAATTTGACTCTGTCTAGAGGGAGCTTCATCAGACTCCGTAGCGGGGTACCATAACTTGCTGGTTTCTCCTCGTTCAGTAACTCCATGAAGACGGCATCGTACTTGGAAAGTGCATCACTGAATCAAGTACAAGAACGTTTGAAATCAGATCATTTCTAGAAACAAATTGTGGTTTTGCAGGTTTAACGCTCCTATAATTGAGAGACATGGAGCATTTCAAGTTTGAAAGGTAGAAATTGAAATCACAAGTTGTCATCAGTATAACTTGAATAAAATTTCACCATGGGCTTGTAGGAGAAAAATAAGAACAAATTTGCCAAACACAAAGATTTGTATTCAATTGTTTTTGTTTTCGTTGAAATAAAGAATGACAGACTTTCTTCAATTTGTAACATTTTTACTTAAAACAGAAAAACCAAATGATATAACCACCTCCCGACTTTTCCCATGTGAGTGAATCCACCGATTGTGACAAAATTGCAGACGTAGTTGGCGTACTGCTCAAACACTGCCTGGTACTCGGTACGTGACTTCAACATAGTGATGTCAGAAAGATCGCGGTGCCGCTGAATGACCGCTGTCAGCCCAATGGAATTGTTGGCCACGGCCGTGCCTAGTAACGAAAAGAGCTCGGCAATCTGTCGGAATGGCTGCTGGTAGATGGTCGATTCAAGCACTTTATTGATGTCTGTATCGATACAAAACATTGTCAAACGGTATAAGGGGAATCTTTCCATTAACAAGGTCAGTTTATAAACCAATTCCCAACCACCACCACTTGTAAATTAAAACATTAATTTAGGTTCTGTAAACTTGTTTTACAAACACTTACTGCTACATGTATCAGCAACTCCTGTTTACAATTTGGGGGTTTTCTTTTTACAATAACTTATCTTGTGTAAAGTGGATAATACTTTTAAAGCAATTTTCAAATACTGTGTCACTGGGCAAACAATTTAGTATATTAAGAGAAGCTTTTCCCCCAAGACTTGAAGTTCTACATCCAAATCAGCTGTGCAAAGTGAATGGTATTTTGATTATTTTATGATACAAAGACAATTTCATAGCCTCAAAGTCTGACTTCCTGTTTATTAAACAAACTGGACTCAACCATCACGATTTTCTGATTTAAACGGCCAGTTTTCTGTATGGTCTACTCAATTGCTCACTCTGATAATTTACTTACATGTGGAACAATTTTGTATTAGCTTTATCCCCTCCCAAATGCATGCCTGACAGCAGGCAGATTCCCTAGTCAATAGGCTGGACTCTTCCAATCCCAGTCTGCCAGTACCAGCAAACCAACCAAGGTGGAAGTCGGTAAGAGTGGAAGAGGAGCAGAGGGGTGGTGGCGAGCGAACGATGATGGTAGTGACAAAGCAAGGTTTGGGGGAAAGACAGTGACGCCAAGTTGGGTTTTGCCTGATTTTAAAGAATTAATCTTGCCATGTTTGACATGAGGCCAGGCATGTAAATCTTAACAGAGTCCATATATTTGAACATTGTATTACTTTACACAGTTGGAAAAAGCTAGATTAAGGCTAAACCTTTCGTCAATATGTGAACATCCAACACAAAAAGGCCACCACAAAGTAGGGAAGCTTGTACCTGTTCAAGTTTTGCTTAAATATCTCTATTGATTTTATAAAGACATTTACGTTACTCTTTAATGAGAATATGGAATTATCTGCATTTGTTATGTCCCCACAAAACAGGTGCTAAGGTGCTCACTGCTTTGCCACTTTGTGCTGGTCTCTTTTTTTTTGCTTTTGCCTTCATGCAAGATGGGCTAGATTCGGGATGCCAGCTCCTGGTATGCAAGTAAAAGCTGTGGGTTAGAATTAAAAGGGCATAGAAGTCTGCACCTGAGCTGCTGATTGCCTTGAGTATTGTACTGCGGACTGTGCTCAGTTGGTAGTGAAGTAACCTTTCAGTTGCTGCCAGCTCATGAAGGATGGATGTAAAGCCAGAGACGTTCTTGTCTGTGATGCATGCACAGAGATCTGATGCAGCAGCTACGTACTGGGCCCAACCACACTATGTAACAGACACAATCATTTATAGATTAAAAAATATCTACAAAGTAGACATTTTACATATTTAACAATAATGTGTACTTATTATGCGCTTTTTCATACTAAGTAGGCCTCTTAAAGCGCCTTACAATATTACTACCCACAGTTCATTGGGCCTTGAGCATTCCTGAAACCATCTCAGCTCCTTAGGAGTATGCAGCACCAGCAGCCACATGGGCAAACAGGTTGCTGATCATTCACATCAACAATCTCTACCCAAGCAGGTACCCATTTAAACCTGGGTGATGAAAAGCAGGCGTCTTGCTCAAGGACAGTGTGACAACCAGGATTCCAACCCACTTTCCGATGTCTCAGCCAAAAGAACTTGAGTTTGATGCAATAGACCGCTCAGCCACGACATGCCACATAGCTAAGGTGACATGCTGTGGTGACATATTATGCTATGGTGACATTTTATAAATATTTTCACACAAACAACAACTGTTTCTGAACGCAAAGGAGTTTTACCATATATTATGAATCAATCAAAATTTTTGTATCACAGCTTACGTCACAGCCCAATTTCATAAAGCTGTAACGCAGACAATTTTGCTTGACAAAGTTAACTGAAAAGCAAAAATTTGCAAAGAACCAGTCATGTCCAATATACAATACATGGTATTTTCAATGGTACCTTATTTCTACTCAGCAACACTTTTTGTGCGTCGCAACAGCTTTTACGGTTGGGTGCCGACCTTATAAAAGTTACCTACCTTCCTTATGAAAGTCATTTTCTCTGGCTGCTTAGCCCTGGCAGCGTACTTTACCGTTGGTGCTTTGGCAATACTAGACATGGACCGTTTCTTCGTTGAATCTTTGCTCTCCTTCAATGGGCTACTCTCTGGGGTGCCAGTACGTCCCTCGCTCTTCAATTCTTGAAGACTGCAATTGACAACAATAATCCTTTCACACGAAACCACTTGTAGCCATTTTAATATATAAGCTTTATCTCCCATTTTCCTTTCGTGTTCTTTACTTCAGTTCCATCTTAAATTTTACACCTGCTGTTCTCCCATTAAAATTTTAATTGATATTTGATACTGTGGAAATAAACTGAACTGAACTGAACAGCTGAATTGTGTCTAGGCACGCACTCTCACGTATTGGTGTTATGTCCAGGAGGCTTCAAAATCATCAGTTTATTTGTTGAGAAAATAGAATTAGCCATTTGAAAACTGCTTACCGACCAAAACAACCTACGGTATCAATGTAAAACATTGTTGTTGGCCTCACAATGAAACGTGAGGGCATTAAAACTCTGCAGTTTATTTTTTTAAACTCAACTAACCCTGCATTATACCTTATTAAAATACCAATCACACTGGAAAATGTTTGTGATTGAAATGAAGAATCTGTGAAGCGAATAATCCTTGAAATAAACAAACAGCCTGAACAAATTCTCTGAAATAAGGTGTGAGCCAAGCAAATGTGTTGGGCAATTTGAATTTTTTTACCTTTGATTTTACAGAAAGGCTAGATGGAAAGGTAATACTACAAATCAATAAGACAAACCTTGGTTGTTTTCCCAGATAGTATATGTCAGGCTGGAAGCTGTTCCCATCGGCTAGGAGGAGAGTGTGTGTACTGCCTGCTGCAGCATCCCATACCAGCGCATTATTTGGCATCTATATTAGAAATGAGAAAACAAATGGCACTGCATGGGTTCTAAAAGAAAGACAAAATATTACATGCAATGTATGCAATACTTTGGTCTAACCCTTTCCCTAACCCCGATCCTACCTAGCCCCAACCTTAACCTTTACTGGAAAAGAAAGCATCTGTGTAATTCAACCTTAGTTCAATATTGAAAGTCTAGGAAAGTACAGGTACTGAAGAAGTGCACAATCTGCTTTAATTACTTGGAAGAGATTTTTGAAGACAAAACAAAAAGTGTCAGGTCTGTTTGCTGCTTAAGCATCATTAGAGTATGATGTTCTTGTGAGGTAGAGTAAGGTTCTTTTCAGAAAACTACCATAACTAATAGAAAGAGATTTTTCATGGTGTTACCCCATACCTTCACTAGAATGTATGTACTTGCAGTCTGAGGATTTGATGAAAGTCTCAAAGTCTACAAGTACCTTAATTCTTTTGGGTATCAGCTGGCCGTTGTGTCCAAGTTGACCATCGGAATTGCTACCCCAGGAGAAGACTTGACCATTACTCGATATGGCCATGGAATGACTTTGTCCTGCAATCACACGGGTGACCCCTTTACCACTCAGCTGCTTGATTGCCAGCGGTTGAGCTCTACCACACAAAGAAAACAAACACATAAACAAATTTAGGATGATGATTTTGTCTCAGAACAAAACAACCGATGCAGTTTCTGGACAAACAAAATATGCACTTATTGCTTAGAAAGTATTGGCTGATTGGGGGGGGGGGGGTAAAAAGTAAAACAGTTTGTTTATCAGAAAGTAAAAAACATGATCGGGACATTTTTTTTAAATGTGGATCAATGAGCACTGTCAGATGATTAAATTCACCATGATTTCACATACAACAATCAGGGCACATTTTTCTCACAGTGTCCTTCTGACATGTGATTGTCTTTTAGGATTATGCTTCAAATCAGCGAATAAGAAATAAGAACCATTTCAGCTTATTAATTTGTTTATCTTATTGATTGATTTATTTATTTTTATTTTCTTGAAAGCAGAGTTCTCCCCAGGCACAAGTTAGCGCATCAGGCCGATACACAGGAACTTGGGGCTGATTGCAGGAATTACGGCTGCTATGCAAAAACAATAACATTAATTTAGCAATTTTAAAAAAATTTTTTTTAGATAAGATCAAATCTGCAAAAAATCATAACATAAAATCATAACATAAAATCATTTTAAATCCTCCAGATTGCACAGTAGAGCTTTTCAGACCAAACATAAACATCAAATTAAAAAAACATTCCGAGGACCTGGTTTCAATTCAGCGTGCTTCGGCCACACTAACAAAATTTGGGTCCAGAATGCACCCCAGTTTTTGAAAAATCCTGAGAAAGAACCTGGGGGGGGGGGCTGGTAGGTTCTTAGTAACTCTGATGCTAACACTATATTACTAATCATGATGATACTAAAAAGTATTGTGTTTGAACTGTGCTTTTGAAAGGTTTAATTCACATGTCTGGCAGACTAATCAGGCATGGGTCAATTCACTAGAGACCACTCTTCTGGGTTGCTACACGTTCCCATCTGACTGAGGTTTATTGCTCTAGTCAGATGAAGGCTTCGTTGGAAAATGTCAAGCAGAAATAATCATAGCTGCAATATGAAGAGGCCATAATTAGCGCAGTACATGTCCTGGATGGTTGTGCACATTGCTGAAGTGGCCTTGTACAATGCACAGTACAATGTACATGTGTACTCTATCCAGTGAATTGTTTCTGCATTGATATGTTTAAGTGCATTTGAATTACAAATCTGTATCCTTCGAAACGAAACCACAGTTCAAAAGCTTAAACAGGTGTTTCAATTTTATGTAAATATTGTACACAGGGTAGACATTTTCATATATGTACATGTACGTGAGAGAATTATTTTTCTATCGCACGTACATGTATGCCCATAGTGTAGACCTACTCTAATACTGCAAGCACAGCACATTTACCGAACTGGCATACATGTACAGCTGTACTGCACAACATACACGTTACTTTGACAATAATTTAATTGAAAGAAGCGTACGTGTTGTCTGAGAGAGGTAAAGGATAAACAGATGCTAACACACCCTGGAGCTGTTTGATAATGTATAAAAATGCAGACACAAGTCGGTGGGTTTGTGCATTTATTAAGTACGCTTCTTTAATCTGCCTCATGTCTTATCAAGATGGGCTGGCCTAGAGTCAAGTCCTGTTAAATATTGAATTCATGCAAAAATGCACCAAAAAGAAGAAAATCACCTGAAGCCTTGAATGCTTAATGTATAGAATGAGCCGCTGAGAGCATGCGTGTTGTGTGACAAGGGTAAGGGATGGACAGATGTGGTCTTACCCGCCAGGTGTTTTATACAATACGTATGGATAGTAATGCATGCACAAACCATTTTTTTCTCTATTGCTTGTTTGCTTACATGTCTGTCTTACATATGTCTTTCAACTGAAACCTTTCACATCTGACAGTGTCTCTGCATATGCCATAATGCCAGTTTCGTTTCCTTAATTTTTTGCAGACAGAGTCTGACTACACATGACATCTCAGGCCTGATACTTCGTTCATGTAAAAGCAAGGTAGTTTTGCCTTAGCAAAGGGCACCTCTGTGAGGGGATAGTAAGTTTCTACTGGAACATTTCAAGGGGCACCATGGCAATGACCAAGGGGCATGGAGGCGATTGTCTCTGTTGCATCTGTGTTTGGTACAATGACACATTTTTTTTACAATGTTATTTTCTGTTGGTTTGTGCATAAATTTGCCTCCCTCTGCAAAATAGGCATTCATCTTACTCAATAAAGTTACACCATAGAAAACTTTTGGTCTTTTTTTTCAAACCTGACAAGGGCATACAAGCCCCATAGGAAAAGCTTACTGCAAGCTGTCTAGAAAAAAAACTAAAGTATTTTTCTAAACTAATCTTGCTTTAAAGTTCCCCATATTTGCTGATTAAAAAATTACAAATACTTAGAATGGATATGTGACAATTATTTCAAAGACAATTCAAGCATACGTATAATACTATTTTTGGGGTTTACTGTACTTACACTGTGAACAGTTTTGTCAAAATTAAAAGAACTAAACCTGCCCTTTAAAAGAAAAGTAGTCTCAAGTTCAACTGGAAATTAAAAATAGACTTCATGTCAATCAGCGATAGTGATTCAAGAGACAGGAATAATAAAACAGACAAACGGAAAGAAGACATGGGGGAATGTCGCGATTGTGAGTGACAAACTATTACCAACAGGAAATAACGGGTTTATTAATTTGGACAAGGAAATTCTGTTGAGAAAAAACATAAACACAGGTAATCTTGTGTTCATGTAAAGGAAAGTGAAGCAATATTTGTGAAAATATCACATTTCTTTCAGACAAAGAAGAATCTGACCTGCTCCTGCAACGTGAAAGTAATAAAAGCTGGGCATTGGTTATATTCCTTATAGAAACAATGGTTTAAAGGTGCAAGATTGTAGCTACGATTTTTATCTGAAAAAATAGAAGGTTGCCATGAAAGGTTACATGTACATTGATACCAAGAATTACCAGTATCAATAAAAGACTTTTGAGGACACTGGGTGGCAGAAGAATTTCCAGGTGAATACTTTGTTCTAAGATATGTAGGCAAGCCCAAAGCTAAATAACCAATACACTCCCTTGCATACATGTAAGTCACCATTGCTGAGGTCAAAACAATAGAATTGCACCTGTGTACATGCCACCAACCTCTCAATCCAATTATGTCTTCCTTAGTGGGGGCGCTGTTTTAAGCTTGTGTCGTCATACACAAGGTGGTCTATGGAAATTTACTGGGTACATATGTCTGCTGCTATCAAAGTATCCCATTGTCCTAATAAATATTTCTGCGTCTGAAGAACTGTCAAGTGCAAGAAAATTGTCACCCAACAATCAGCCTTACTTAGTTTATTTTGATTTGCCAATCCAGATTTAAAGCACTAAAATGAACAATGCACAAAAATAACTTTTTAAAAGCATTAAATTTGATGTTTTCTTGAAAACGTGAACATGAAATTTTCAGGATATGAAGCACTGATTATCCTAAAGAAAAATTGTAAAAAAAAAAAAAAAAAAAAAAAAAAACTATCAATGTCTCACTTCAATCTTGAAAGAAAGAAAAAATATTTAAACCAAAATATTAACCACTATTTCAATCTCCGAAAATTATTTTTGTTTTTTGTTTACGTTCCATTTTCAAGTACAGAACATATTGTTTGCACATGAAAATGTAAAGTAGGCCTACAGTACATTAATGCAAACTCATGAACACTGCCGTAATGTGCACAGCAACAGATCATGTATTACATTACACCAAGATTCATGTTTTCTAGGCCAAGAGTCCAATGACTGATCAAAAGAGCCAGCCTTGCATTTGTCCTGATCTGACAGGTCCACTTTGTTGACGGGGGGATTTAATGCGATTAGAGATCATGGTTGAGAGATCACACGAATGAGATTTCTGATATGAGTCATCGTACATTCTTCATCTCACCCTGGTTGGAATCATCTTACCATTTACTACCTGACACCCAGGAATATTAAGAATTGATAAGATGAATTACCCGAGTTATGAAAGAATTCACTCCCACCCCATTAACCAAAAAAAAAAGTAGAAAGCATCCATCTTCAACCTGGTTTCGTTCATGAATAAATTGTCCTCAATATAAATTGTCCAAAGTCTGGCCATACTCACCAAGCAACTTTTTTAATGCAATTCAAAATTTTAGATGTTAAGATTTTAACAACTTTAGTCCTAAGGTGGTGGATTTATTGAATATCACAAAAATAAATACATGTAGTTAGGATGTAAATGTACAGTAAGTAACAGCAAGTCACTAACCCCTGGTAGGGATGTACTGAAAAACAATGCTGTCTGGCTCCCAAAAAAAGACTGCTCTGCGTGCATGCTTGTTAAAACCCAAGCCATTTCACTCTTCAACAACAGAAAGAAAAATTTCAATAAATTGATAACACTTACCTCTCAAGTGGATCCCCTTGCCCAAGCTGCCCACTGCCTCCTTTACCCCAGCTCCACACCTCCGTCTGTAACATTAAATCATCTACAGCGCCCTCTAGTGAGAACCTGACATCTGACGCTTTGTCCATGTCCTGTTGGCATCCACCACTCATCAGCTCCTCTACCTCAGTATCCTCAAACTCTTTCCCTTCCCCTTCCACGGAGATCAGACTGAACTTTGACCTTAAGCTGAGGGGGCTTATGAGTTTGGTTATTTTGGACGCCACCGCTTGTGGGAGGCTGGCAAGAATACGATCTTTCGGGGAGAGTTTCTCGGATGGTTTCTGGGGTTCCGAGAGCTGAAGAGGCTTCAGTTGCTGCGCTAGATATTTCTTGGTAGACTCATTATCAAAGGACTCTGTGAATGTGAGTTTGCGCTCAAGTCGCATTGACTGGGGCGTGGCTGGGGGTGGGGTGGTGGTGGTGGCTGAGTCTGTCTCCTCCACGAACACATCACCGTTTGATACTGGCTCTTCTTTTTTCTTTTCGCTGTGTTTCTCCTTGTCTAGCGTGTATGTACCTTGGCTGCTATTGGAATCCACTGAGCCACTTTCACTAGCTTCCTTTTTGGCCTTCATGGCTTGTCGCGCTGCGACGTCTATACTGTCCGGCGAGAAACTTCTCACAGATGGAATTTCCTCAAGGGAGCTGGTCATTCTTGTGTCTGTGATAATGACGATGTCTCCTTCTTCATGAAGGGAGTAGATTTCATCCGTCATCATCAAGCTTCCTGACCCAGACCCTTCCTCGTCCATGTCACTTTGCCGGGTTCCACCCAGCTTCATGGACCGTACTTTCTTGACAAGAGCCAAGCTGTGGTTTGCCCCACATGATATCTGTAATACTTTCCTCCCAATAAGGCCTTGTACCTTCCGTGGAGTTGCGACAGGAGTCGAACCCGTCCCTAGTCCCAGCTGAGGACCTGTGCCCCATGACCAGACCTCTCCTTTGCTGGATAAAGCTGATGTATGGGCGTCGCCGCATGATATCTGAGTAATAAAGGGATCAGAATCAGTATCGCTAATTTGCACCTGCTGAGGGGTATTGTACTTGTCCATCTGTCCATTGCCACACTGTCCACTACTCGAGTCTCCCCAACAGAAAACGATTCCATCTGAACACAGTACTGCTGTGTGGTTGCTTCCACACACAACATCTACAACATTTTCTCCTTTCAAATCTTGAACGAGCACTGGCTGCTTAGTGATGTCTGAGAACTTTTTGTGACCGAGCTGGCCAAACTCTCCCGACCCGTAGCAGTAGACAGCATGCTGGTCTGTCAGATAAGCGGAATGCTTACTACCTAGAGATATCTTGATGACGTTCTTGGTGTTGAGGTTGGGGAATGCTTGCGGGGAGGTGTTGCTCAGGAATCCCTTCCAGGTAATTGCTACAGACTGGAGGCTCTGCTGAACCTTGGGAGCCTCTGTGTCATCTTGTTCCCTGTGAGATTAGTGACAAATTAAGAACACTTGAAATCTGCTTGTAATGATTTATTAAACAATTTAATTTGAACCATCATGAAGGTTGATTCTCTGCTTTAAAAACCCCTCTTCACAAAGGTGTACTACTATAATTACTACTAAGTTTTTTGTAACTAAATAATTATGTTAAAAAGACCTCGAATGTTCTTGCAAAAATTGTTATCATGGCCTGGGTCCATTTCCATAGAGCAAAAATACTGTTTAAAAAAAAAATGAGCAGGAAACCAGTCACACAGATCGTACTTGAGAAATGGTATTTTGGCTGGTAACCATATTCTAGTACGCATAATTTTGTTGTGCTTAAGCAGCTCTATGAAATTGGTCTCTGTTGTTTTGACACCATCAGAGTTTTTCTCAAAGGCTAAATGTTTAGTCCTTGAGAAAGACTCTGCTAGGGTCGAAACGTCAGGGTAGGAACAATTTATTTTGCCTTTACACCATCATTTCAGTTTAGTAAGCAGTTTGCAACAGCTAATTCCTAATTATTTCAATTGAATATTCTTCTCAAGTATCCAGACATTCATAAACACAGACTGTCTGCAACAGAATAAGAATTTGAATTCAGAAAACATCCTGGATACTTTATCCCAGAAGTCTACTCTTTGTCCCTCTCTGTGTACAGGATTGGGCAAATTTCTGTACAATGTGTACTTTCTGCAAATTTGTGTGAGCTGTAAAGGAAGGAGACATACAGTACATGCACACAAATTTATACACAAGAAAAAGTTTCTTTCCAATCGTAAGAATAGGCTCACAATTGCATGGATCCTTCCCACTCTGCCATTTTAAGTGCACAAGTACATGTGGGTTTTTTAACCAATTCAATAATTACACATACATCAGTAAAACATTTTTTGTCTGTGTGATCTTGACAAGCTTGAAAAGATATGCATTGTCAAATATGCATACTGTTTTATCAAAGATTGTTAAGTGTAAGAATGGCAAGAGATACTACAACAGAGCACAATAACTGTGTAAATATTGTTGGTAACATGTAAAAAACTACACAAAGAATTTTTTATTTTTTTATAAAACAAAAAGCACTATGCGTCATGCATCTCAAACTCGCTGTGACGTTAAAACAACAAAAGACCCTCCAGCATATTTATTATAATAATGTACGCAAGAGGACAATGATTTCTTTTTCTTATCAAGGACAAACCACTGGAATCAAAGTAGCATGAAATTATTGGGCACTTAAATGAGCAGATGTCACTTATTGTGTTCATACATCATTGAATGTACTTCAGAAGTCTTGTGGACAATGCTTTTTACAAAAACCTCTTTTCCACATCATAATGCGTCCATCTATGACATGGACTCAAAGCAAAGTACTCAGGCGCCAAATTTTCATGCTGTCAAATTCGTCACTGTTTGTTTACACTGCATGTAAGAGAGCCTGCTTCATTTGGGCTCTCTGGCCCACTGTACGCATTGTCCACTGGTGTGAACATCTGCACGGGTGGGGGAGATGACTGCAAGCATGCGAGCTACGAGTCAACGGGTTAGTCATCGTCAGGTCTAAGTGCTTGAGACAGCATTCTGTGGCCTGAGGCAACCTCATCCTCTGGATGAAAGTGCGAGGACTCACATACTTCATAAATACCCTAGATGCCCAGATTAGGGAGAATCAATCGGTCACATCGACAGCATCATCTTCTCATGCCACATCTTAGGCATTTTAATCCATTATCAGGAACAAAACATCACTATAATGAATGTCTTGAATCCATCTCAAGTTAAGAATAAATATTCATTTTTTTAAGATTGTGGTTTGAGTAGTTGAGTGGTTTTACACTTTATCAGATAAGTCTAAATGTGTTTAAAATAAGAAATAACAAATAAGGTGTTCAATACAAGAACGTTTTAGATTCAAAAGCAGAAATAAGTCAAATTGAAAAGATTTTTGATCACTGCTTTTGCACAAGTCTAACTAAGAGGTTACTGACCTCTCTTCCCCGATAATACAATAAAATATTAATTAAAGTACACCATTATTAACA
Organism: Marthasterias glacialis; assembly: GCA_911728455.2. Taxonomy (NCBI): domain Eukaryota; kingdom Metazoa; phylum Echinodermata; class Asteroidea; order Forcipulatida; family Asteriidae; genus Marthasterias; species Marthasterias glacialis. Next base: position 19,663,236 of record OU452223.1, read on the forward strand.
GTTTGTTTTATTATTATTATTCACCTGTTCATTGGGCCAGTTACATAAGTTCATTTTTAACCATCGCAGCTCCCTTGTGAAACGTGTAGCCTGTGCGACAAATTAACAAGAACCATCTCTGCCCTCACATGCACCCATTAACCCATTGGTGAAGAGAAGAAATGGTAGTTTTAGGTATCTTCCTCCAAAACGGACACTTTATAACAGGATTCAAACCCACACCCCGATGATATTACCACTAGAATTTGAGTCCTTTGATTCTTTTCTTACTGACCCACACAATATGCACATGATCACTGTCTAAATTTTTTTAATTTATTTGTTAAACGTCTTGTTGCCAATATCATTCCACAGAACAACACGAGACAATACATACAATGTTTAAGAATAACTTCCAAACTCCTTAATGGAGACATCCTTTGCAGTGTGTCTTCCTTTACATCCTTTATATAATCTTAGAGAATAACTCCATAATTTTCTCAAATATCCCAAGCATTGTCAATTACATGTATGTACGATCCTTTTAAATGAACTCAAAAAAGGGGAGCAAGACTATGTACTTCATTTTGTTACCAGTAACCATACAGTCCCCACCCATGCATAAGTGTAGACTGTCGGGAGGTCCATACTGTATAGTGTACAAAATGCAATATCTTTAGTGTGCCACTGCCAATACCATAGCACTTGGAATTAATTTATTCCAAGCAAGATATTAGGATCCCCCTGAGATGCTAAATATCTTCCAGTCAGCTGATTTTGATCAATGGGGGATAGCCCCGGGCCATGTGCACACCATCCTGCCAGGATTGATTCCCATTCATAAATACAATGACACATCCGTCATTATGAATATTGATTGGGGACAGTCTATTTAAAAATCTCGTTTATCTTGACCTTGAGATGTTTTTTTTTATTTTAAACAATTTTTTTTGTTTATTTTTTATTTATTTTTATTTTTTACTTTGTATTTGTCAAAAAAAAGCACAAGGTTGTACATACATTTATATATGTGGCCTTAGTCAAATTTATTTCATTTATAAGATAAGAACACTGGGGAGGGTGGGGGCATAGCTCCATGGTGGGGGGAAGTTCAATTGTTCTTGAAGGAAATTCAATCTTAGCAGGAAAGAATTAACATACATTTTAACATCCTTTCCAAATGACAAATTTGTGCCAATATATCTCTAGCAAGAAAATCAATAGGCCTAATTTTTACAAACACTAGGGCCTACATCATGTACATGTACACATGTACCGATTAGTGAACAATACAGTTATTTTAATAGTTTCAAACATATTGGAATGCACCCATCTGTCTTGATAGGGTCATCATAACCCCATCTCACCCCACCCCAACAAAACAAAACAACAACGACAAACCAAGTAAAAAAACATGAAAGTGAGAAAAAACAACAACAACTAGGCCTATTTCACATAGATACAAACTATTTCCATGTAGTCAAAATTTTACGAGTCACAAATTTCTCTATGGAAAAACATCCCAATATTTTCTTCGGGGCATCATTGTGTGTGCACAGTATTTATAACGAAGCTGAAACTTGTACAGGATCACATTTCACACTTGATAATCATATTCATATAAACATACAAAAGGGTCACCATGGCAACCATTCTACAATCCTGGCCTTTTCTTTAACTAAACATGATGAGATTTGTCAGTGTTTGCTCCGAGGCATGCACGGTAACAAGACATCTTTTTTACTCTGTGAGATGAGGGAAGGAGAGTCGTCTCTGTCTTCCAGGAGGATGAGTCACACCTGATGGGTGACGTGGATGGGGGGGATGGTGACCTCATCCCCCTAGAGATGGTTCAGACATACGTTGAGAAATGTTTGCATGTCAGTCATGCAGAAATGGCAGCTCACTCATGGGGATTAGGAGCCGGTAGATTTAAGCTCAGGGGGATTTTGTTCTTGGTATCACTTGTAGCCATTTTGTAGGATTAAACAAAAATCAAGATCAATTCATTTTTGGTTTAGGGGTGGTGTCTTTAATGAGGGTTGCCAATTAATAAAGCCATTAATGGCAAGTCAAGTTGGGGACTATCAGGGAAAATTGAAGGGGAACAGGAATATAACAGGAAACTACAGGGTGGATGGAGATACTCATCTCATTGAATTCAGGAATATTGATATTTTTGTCCAACCTATAAACTTGTACATATTCAGTACACTTTGCAATGACAGATCTATTTTCTTAATAGAAGAGCAGCTGGGAATATTCTTCACAATCTTAATCATTTATTTGAGTGAGGATATTAATGAACATAACATTATCTTTAAGGTTGTGTCATTGCATTTAAGAATGGTGGGACATACTAATTATACAAATTGATTATAAATCAAGTGAATTGAAATTAAAACAATAAATTGGCTTCATGCACCTTTCCAATTAGAACTTCCTCTGTAGTCCCTTATCCACTGCAGGTGGGCAATGATTTTTGTCTCCTTTTTGGGTGGAATGTCTTGAGTGAGTCAGTTTCCCTTGTGGTTTATTCCATGACAATAATTTATTTCCTCTTTTTACTGTGTAGGGGTCTGTGATTTATACACTTCTTGAGGGTGTAATTTATCAATTTTGTAGCTCTTACAATTTGTGCATCGGGATAAATAAAATAAATGAATTCTAAAGCAGGAAGACCAACTCTTGGTCCTTACAAGTTTCAAAGGTTGATCAATGACAGAGTCAGTGAATCAACAATACCCCCAAAGAATAATATTAAGCCAGAATTTCAGCCTAGCCCCCCCCCCCCCTAAAAAAAATATAAATACTATAGTAAACACAACAAAATCTTTAAGAGATTTACATTTGGAGCAGTTTCCTACACATCACTGGCTTATCTCTTGCATCCATTTTCAATCCTTTGGGGTTAAATCTTTTTGGGAAGAGTAGTTTCAAATTTTTGATTTCACCCTATTTGGCTCTCTTTTTGAAGAAAAACAAAACAGCCGGGGGGAGTTGTTGGTTGGAAGGGGGGGAGGGGACATCACTTTAATCGGCCCCCCCCCCCCCCCCTCAGATCCATCCAGCCTACACATGTGTACTGTATTGTACAGATCATAACCAGAGTCCACTGCACTGATTTGAGTGTTGATGTACCATTAAAAGATGACTGAACATTAAAGAAAGGATAACAATAATAACCCCAGGAGTATGAACTGCTTTTATACCTATCAAAAAATAATTACATCGACCTATTGCACGCATGCAACCACTGCATCGCCTAAAGGTTGCACTTCACTGTATAAATAACACACAGTGACATTGACTTCCAAATCGGGTCAACCAAGATTATTGTGATGATGATGTCAGATGAATTGGAACAATAGGCCTACATTATTTTTGTAAAATTCAAACTGATCGAACAACTACAAGTATTGGCAAGTAATGGGAACTAAGAAGAAATTGTGTTAGTCACAGGCCTGGAATTTCTTCTTTGGTGAGGCAAGGCCATTTTCATTTGAAAAGGGCACTTCCATTGGAAAATCTTTCAAGTCTATGGAAAACCAAAGGGGCACCAAGGCCAAGACCAGGGCAACAGAGGTCGTGGCCTCCATGATGCCCTCTGTGTTATATACCGGGCCTGTAGTCAAATTCATAATGACCACTGATGTTTACATGACAATCTCCATGCAAACTTAAATATATTACATCACATAAACTTGTATTCTCAATTCCACATTAACGAGGGGCATTAAATTGATTAAATCAAGGGTAAAACTTTCACTCCAAATATTTCTAACTCCCTTTATAAAACAACTGAACCCAAATTTTTGATTTTATACTTTTGTTGTGTTTTCCTTTTTTATTTTTTTTTATTACAAATTTTTAAAACATTGATCATTCTTAATGAATTCTTACTTAATTATATGAATTTATTAAAAGCTACATGTGACTGTGAGTGTGAGCGTGAGCCTGGACTTGTTCAACTATCTACATCATACATGCCTATTTTATTTATTTTTTTCTTATTATTTTGTTATAGAGTGACTTATTCAACTTCAGTTCATTTTACTGGCTTGTATAAAATTATGTCCTCATTGACTGCCCCCTGCCTCCACCCAACCCCCACCAGCATCCTACCCACCTATGCTATACTTACTATAGGACTATATGAGGTTTAATATGTTAACGATGGACGCTAGTGTAACAACCTCAGTTCTAGGAGTACCTACCCAACACATCCCAGTATCCTGGCCCCTGGCCTGGCCTGGCTGCCTGAAATAACCTGCACTGCAGTAGAGAATGCATGCAGAAGAGGTTCAATTTTTATTACCATCTGACTCTGAGTATACCAATCAATTCAAACAAACACATTCTGCCATTCCATTCTGACAGGATTATCGACTTAAAAAGTGTGGTTCAATCAACGGACCCAATATCCAGACAAGGGTTTTACTTACACTTTATTCTCCATGATGTTTATGCGCTAAGTGTTCATGTAGATGTTCCTACTCCTAGTCCTAGTCTCCGCTCACCGCATCATCCGTCGAATCAACGCCCACCGACGACACGATGAATTGAAAGATAGGACTTGACGTTCTCTGTAACTATTCTATGAATGATTTTCAACAATTTCAGCACTGCCGTGTTATGCCAGCTAACGTGGAGCCTCAAACGAGATGTGCAAAACACTTCTGCTTCCTTTCTAACCATTCAGCAGACTGGAATCAGATACTTGCATTCAATATTTCATAAAAATCATCTGATAATTTTCTCAGGAACAGCTGTCGCTGTGTCAGTAGTCGAGTCAGCAACCGATGTAAATATTAACTGGTAAGCGGCGAGTGCCTATATAAATTATTATAAGTAACAGTTACCAGTGAAGATATAAGCCGATTTCGTAATTTCTTTTCGCAGGATAGTAAAGGTTTTGCTGTCGAGAAGACATGTTGAAACCATTAATATCATGCAAAAAGAAATAACATATCCATCCCGTCCGTGAATAGACTTGTTTCAGTCAAACGCGTTGTTTAATGTTTTATTCACCAGTTTTGTTTTTAAATCCAGGTCATTGCGGAAGTAATCAACAAATAATCAAATGATTATAATTAAAACAGTTCGAATCAGAACTCTGCCCAGAGTTATTTTGGGTTGGCCAAACGGCCAATAGGGTGGTCTACTAGGTCTTTGTAAATATTAGTGAGGGCGGTATATGCATCGTGCAGTTAGTAGCAGGGGAAGGGAGGGCTGCAGAGAAGTGGACATGCAACAGGTCTCACGGCCCATCACCCTCACAAGACGGTCCTACTAATTGCCGACCCCTGCCGACCCCTACCGACGCATTTCGGTCACTTCGTACCCAAGTCACTTCGTACCCAAGTCACTTCGTACCCAAGTCACTTCGTACCCAAAGTTTCTCACCCAAGTCACTTCGTACCCAAGTCACTTCGTACCCTGTAGGCATATTGCTTGCAGCAACTTAAAAACAACAGGTCCTTCTCAGGACCACACCAAACAAAAGAGATTAATTACATGATGTCTGAAAAAAATCTGAACTAGAATTGTTCAGTTGTTGTTAATAAAAATGATAAAAAACAAACCAAATTTTGCAAGTATTTTAGAAAACCAACAAACAAAATTATTTTATACTAAAAAAAACTTACGGGCATACCTTTCGAAACACGCCTAAATCATTCAGGGAAAAAAAGTATTTCAGAAAAATAAAATAAAAAATCTGAACTAAAAATGTTCAGAGGCTGTTAATAAAAATGATAAAAAACAAACCAAATTTTGCAAGTATTTTAGAAAACCAACAAACAAAATTATTTTATACTCAAAAAAACTTACGGGCATACCTTTCGAAACACGCCTAAATTATTCGATACTTCAAATAATGTTGCAAAGGGCGCCCTCAGTAGTTGTGCTTAAAAATCACGTAAGTTGGACCACTCCAAAAATGAAGCAGGGTGTTTACAAATAATAGGATTAAAAGGAACGTAATTAAAATGAACAGGACACTTTAACAAATGTTTATCAAAATTTTTTATTCGTGATAATTATATTATTATAGCTAAGTCACTTGGGTACGAAATGACTTGGGTACGAAATGACTTGGGTACGAAATGACTTGGGTGACTTGGGTACGAAGTGACTTGGGTACGAAGTGACTTGGGTACGAAGTGACTTGGGTACGAAGTGACTTGGGTACGAAGTGACTTGGGTACGAAGTGACCGGCATTCCTACCGACAACTCGAAAAAACCTACCGACAACTCATTCCAAATACACTCTTAGTCACTGATTTAAGCTTTAAATGATAGATAATGTTACTTTGAGTCCTAAAAGCGTTATTTTTTACTTCTTTGATATGAGAGAAATAAGTGTTTTCAATCACGGAATGTGATTTTCCGCGACGCAGTAGTACTGTCCGCCATGATGCTCGATTATGCGAAGTGGACTAAACCATTTATCGATGGGTATAGTATAACTTTGTATGACAACAGAGGGCGCCCTTCAAGAGCACAAGTGCAGCATTTCTAGCTTAATGAAAATAACATTTAAATATGAACATTTTAAAACCTTTTCTCTTCAAAAAAAAAAATGATTCAACACGGGTATGAAGGGTTTATTCTAAAATTATTTCCCGATCTAGTTTAGAAGGGCGTCCTCTGTTGTCAAACAAATTTTAAGTATACCCATCGGTAAATGGTTTAGTCCACTACGCGTAATCGAGCATCATGGCGGACAGGACTACTGCGTCGCGGAAAATCACATTCCGTGATTGAAAATACTTATTTCTCTCATATCAAAGAAGTAAAAATAAGGCTTTTAGGACTCAAAGTAGCATCATCTATCATTTATAGCTTTAACCAGTGACTAAAAGTGCATTTGGAATGAGTTGTCGGTAGGTTTTTTCAAGTTGTCGGTAGGGGTCGGCAGGGGTCGGCAATTAGTAGGACCCCCCTCAAGACTCACTTTCTCTGTGTGTGACAACAATTTTATTTTGGCAGTAGTGGACAGAAAAATCTAGATGTTGACACTATATACTCTTGACAGAAACTGTCTTTAGAGACACAAACTCCTGGCACATTCTGTCGACGTCCGGCGGGAGAGGCCGGGGGGGGGGGTCTGGGGTGGGAAGGGTGGAGTAGAGATAGTCGCAAAAATAACAGACGCATAAACATTGTTTTGTTTTTACTGTCGAGCCCGACCAAACTTTTATCATATCTACGTATCTAAAAGGAATACTTTTCGTTATTTGCTCTTTAAAAGAAGAAGAAAATAAACGGCCTTTAGTAGAAAATTAATAATCTTTTGTATGCAAGCCTTGTTTATACAAAGATTAATTTAACGAAAGGTCACACACGATCACCTTTTCCGACCCCGACCCCCAGCCTCTTTAATTAGTTCCCCGTCTTCTTGCAAAGAGTTCATGAAAACATGCCCTAAAACCGAGAGGCGTAACAAGAAAATATTTGATATTCACCTCTACACCCCACAAGCTCAAGATGAACGCCTTTTCCCTGGCAAAACAGTATATGTGGGCCTTTTTATAAAGAAAAATTCGGGCAAAACAGTGGAGCAAATTAAGGTAAAGAAAGAAGAACATACAACAAAAGGACTTTTTGTTAGAAATGGGTATACTTGTGGTTTTATCTGTGCACAATTTTGGGCAAATCAAACCCGTTGCAACAAAGCCATGTTGCAACAAAGTCTTGTTGCTGCAACAGAGTCGTGTTGCTGCAACAGAGTCTTGTTGCTGCAACAGAGTCTGACCAAACAAGAGGTCCGTCTCAAACAGCCAATTAACCAGATCGCACCACGGCAGCATATATAGGGTGACCGTTTGCCGGATCTGGGACTCCGACGGACAAGGTGATGTTACCGAAAAAAGCCGGGGTGTGGAAGGACATTCTGTCCGGTAGGAGATTCTGTCCGACTATACGGCGAATTGTGTACTAAACTCCTTCTGATAGCGCCCTCTTTTGAATAAACTCCTCCAGCTCATGTTAATTTACCGTATGGTGGACACATTACCCGGAGGACAGAATACCCTTCTACGACACCGGAAAGTCACCACACCAAAAACCACGACCATTAATGATGCATTGAATAGCTGTCAAAAACTCTGAATATTTGTATACAAAACACCGGTGTAAAATCACTTTACAGATGCAGCAACATGTCATAAAATCTAAATCACATTTTATCATGGATCTTACTGAAGACAATTTTTACGATATCATGCATCTCAAAAGAACAATTAGATCGAAACAGGTAGGCAAAACTACGGTGGCCCACAACTGTCACGGCAAAAGCAAAAGCGCCACGGCAAAAGCAAAAGCGCCACGGCAAAAGCAAAAGCGCCACGGCAAAAGCAAAAGGGCCACGGCGAAAGCAAAAGCGCCACGGCAAAAGCAAAAGCGCCACGGCAAAAGCAAAAGCGCCACGGCAAAAGCAAAAGCGCCACGGCAAAAGCAAAAAGGGCCACGGCGAAAGCAAAAGCGCCACGGCGAAAGCAAAAGCGCCACGGCAATAGCAAAAGGGCCACGGCGAAAGCAAAAGGGCCACGGCGAAAGCAAAAGGGCCACGGCAAAAGCAAAAGCGCGATGTAGATAATTATGAGTTAAAGGTCGAATTTGGTTGTGGTGAACCATGTGATATGACTATGTGGTAAATATTTAACACGGACGGTGTGCAGTATCCTTGACCTGCATAATGTTCACACAAGTTCAGGTCCCATATTAAAGACCAAAGCGCCATATTACCATTGTTTAAAAATCAAAACGGTTCTTAGATGTTCATTAAAACGGTTTACAAACAGTGACCATTGATTTATGGTTTATAAACAATGGACAATGATCAAGAATCTATTTTATGGGCAAGTGTATTTAGTAACTCATGATTTACAAACAATATTAAAAAGCACAAAACATTTATACTTTACTAGTATGTAATCCATAACAAAATTGGGCAACACTTTTAATAATAACATGCAATACAATCAAATGAAAAAATATCAAACCAGTCGTGGGAAGGTTAACTACCGAAGGCAATACCGAAGACAAAAGGCTAACATTTTGTGTTGCACCGGAATTAGTTTCAAATTTCAAGCACATCACTCACAAAACGCCAATTGCCAAAGATTAATTAGGCAGAACAGCGTCCATAAGGCACCTAGTTTTTCCACACCCTTGACCCCCCCCCCCCCCCAAAAAAAAAAAAAAAAAAAAAAAAATTGTTCCATTTATATTTGGGTCTCGTTTTGTACCCGTGCTCTCTTCCCCCGCCGGCCGTACATTGCAATAAACTACTGTATTGTTTCCTTCCCCCTTTCTTCTTTTGCTATCTCCCTCCGTTTCAACCCCCTTTTCCAACTCTCTTTCTCTCTGCTCCTTCGTCCCTCCTACTGTCCTACATTCCCCAACCCGAACGTTAAAGAACGTATGACGCATTCAAAGTTTTTCGAAGCTTGACCTATATTCAATTCAATTTAATTCTTCTCAACATTTATTTCCCAAATGCACAACAAACAATCACTGCAGGAGGTCATTACGACAAACAAATTTAAAGAAAGCAACAGTAATAAATAAGGTTGTAATGACACAAATAAGACAGAGGCAATTATGGAGGCATATTCAGAAGACAAAAAGTCTTGTTTAGAAATGCCTGTAAACAATCAGTGAACAAAGCAAAAATTACTCTAATCACGCAGAGACGTCCCAGACAGGAAAACAGAGTCAGGACCTGAACTAATGTGTGAACATTATGCAGGTCAAGGATCAACTGCACACCGTCCGTGTTGAATATTTACTACACCGGAACCAAATTCAACCTTTAACCCATATCTACATCGCGCTTTTGCTTTTGCCGTGGCCCTTTTGCTTTTGCCGTGGCGCTTTTGCTTTTGCCGTGGCCCTTTTGCTTTCGCCGTGGCGCTTTTGCTTTTGCCGTGGCGCTTTTGCTTTTGCCGTGGCCCTTTTGCTTTTGCCGTGGCGCTTTTGCTTTTGCCGTGACAGTTGTGGGCCACCGTACAAAACAGTATGTTTCTGGTTCTACTCAACGCTAAGCTTACAATGGAGACAAAATTACAACTGGTTGACAATACAATTTTCATGTGAATGCACTACGACAATAATTATTATCAATCATAAATAAAATGATTGCTACCCCAAGGCACAAAGCATGGCAGAATATAAAAAGTCTCGCCCACATTGTGAGGCTGGGAAACAAAATAAGTACAGTTCTACCCATCAAAATAACATCTGCACTTGAAGGAGAAACATCCGTCACTAATAGTACCTAGGGCGACTACAACTAGAGTACGGAATTGAATACAATAAAAGCATTTCATGAGAATGGTCCCATAAAATTAATGGCAGCCTGCATGGTGAAAGTGTCAGACAAAAATGTCTCACTCTAAAAGGTTGTATAAAAACATCCCATAAATCGGTGAGTACAAGGAGTTGGAATGCACCAAACTTCTTAGCAACTACACTAAAATTAAGATAAAAAAATCCCGTCACAACATGTTCTTAGGGAACAAATTTGGAAATGCAAAAATGGACATCATATTTCCCATCCCACAAAAATTGGGAAAGACAAATACAGTGCCACACACAACTCCTTGAACCAACCTCTGATAAATAAGTGCATGTAAACCTGAATAAAAGCATCTGCCCAATCATTAGAGATCCAAAAGTCAATACACACACATTCACATTCATTATGCAAAATACTATAAGGCACTCATTGTTGAACAACAAAATACAACAGGTAGTCTTATTAAAAAAATGAATGGCAGAAGGCTTCCATAAAAATATCAAAAAGTTTGAAAACTACAAAGGGAAACTTGAAATTTATACAATGAAAATGAATCAATGGGCGATGGTGTCGAAAGAACCCAATTTCATGGAAAGAATCTATCACTCAAATAAAAGAGTATCACAAGTTATAAAGGTTTTGGGGTGTCATTGACAAACATGTTGAAAAACAATGGACCGAGGACTGCTGACCCTTTATGATGACACCAGAGGTAACATGTTTCCAGTTGGAATATGAACCATGCAAAACAACCCTCTGTTGTCTACCAGACTAATAACTGCGAATCCATGAAAACAAGTTTTGTTGGATGCCGAACATACTCTGTGATTTTATGTGTTAAAAGAGCGAAACTAACCGTATCAAAAGCCTTAGAAAAGTCAGTGTAGATGACGTCGTACTGAGCTTTTTCCTCCAGCCCCCGATACACAGTAGACAGCAACGTGGCAGGTTTCGTTTCGCATGACCATACAGGCCGGGGACATACCCATGTTGTTCACATAATAAATAACATGAAAAACGTGATCAAGAATGGTTTCTGCAACAAATTTTTAGGTTTCACAATTGAAACACATGCATCAACAATTTGGTTAACAATAGAATAAACCATTTCAACCGAGTCGTTGACATTATCGGTACAATCTAGGAAAAACACGAAATCTATCAACAATCTCAGGTCATTCTGGCTTAACAAAATCATAAACAGTTCTAGTGTTATGACGACTACAACAGCCCTTCCCCAGATCAAATTGAATAAAAAGAGATGTCATGATCAGAATCAAATAATCACTAATACCCTACATACATCACAGTTAAAACTAGAATAATCATTACACAAGACAAGATCGAGTCGGATTGAAATTACATTGCACAAGGGAAAACCCATAATTATATAAGTGTCATCACAGCCAAATGTGTTAAGAAGGATAATTCCGCATCAAGAACATGTTCGTTTAGCCAGGTTTTACATAAGCAATTCCTTGGAAGTTATTGCTCATGATTTTAGCATGTAAAGCTGATTTGTATTGTCAACCATCTTGTTTTTCAAGTTTTACGTTCTGGTACAGTCATTTTTTGACCAGTTCGGGATCATTGACCAGTTCCGGATCACTTTAACTTTGCATTGCCCCTCGATCATCAGTGAATTACTCTTCATGTGACCATTAAATAAATGTAAAGAATAACATCCAATAAGATAACTCACCAACATTCAAGTGTATAACATCAATGTTAAATAAATCATGGCAAATTGTCTGAAGTTTGTCAGTGACAATCATTGTTATTTTTGAAACAAAATGATGGTTCAAAAACGCTGTTCAAACTTCTCACCTTTCATATTTGAAGGGATGAGCAGATAAAGTTCATTTAAATGGTTCAGGTGTATGAACAGTGTTAAATGTAATTTACCGAGCAGTTGTCCTTTCTCTTTTGATGAAAAAATTGCAAAAAAAGGAATTTTTTTGAGTCATTGCACCCTTGACCAGTTCTGGATCACTCAACATTAAAGCAACGTAAATCTGGTAAAATCATACTTTTTAGAGCACTCAACACATACATGCTTACATGTTGAGAAGTATAGAACTATTTGAATAAATAGCTGTTAATAATATTACTTGTATTTTCAAGATGGAGGACAACATGTGCATTGATCCACGACAACTTTATGAATAGGAATGAGGGTTTGCAATAAAGGTTCCTCTACTGATCCAGAATAGAAGCAACTGATCCAGAACTGGTCAAAAAGATGTCAATTCTTTTCTCAAAGCCCCTTTCAAGATATACATAATTATTTTTGGTCATTTGACACTTGGTGACTTTTATGGCCCGTATAGGTAAACTAATTGACATACTTCATTTAAAATTGTCGAAAAAGCTGCGATTGCACAGCGTGAATTCATAAAAATGATCCAGAACTAGTCAAATGACTGTAGTATGGGTTAAGTTCAACATCCCCAGCTAAAAATGGAGAGACACAGTGTACACGAAAGGTGACAACATGGTTAGGGTAGGTGAAATTATGCCTGCCAATGTTCTTAAAGCGAGATGAACTTGTAAGACCACGTGGACAAATTATGACAGGAATGACGGTCATAAGGTGTGAAAAGCCATGTGGAGCATTACTTCGAGCATTACTTCACGAACTTGTGGGTGGAGTAGGAAAATGACGATGAGCCACTTGTGACAGTAATATATAACAGTTGCCTACTTCATCAAGTACACAAAGCTGCATTACCAGCAGAAACAATGCAGACGATAACAAGGTACCAAATTAATTGTTAATCCATACAGGATTATAAGAACCTTCTTGACATCGCCCATAAGCACTTCAATTTAAAGTCCAATCCAACTATTATTTACGTTCTAATAACTTAATAACTTACTCAATATTGAATAGACTTCAGTTCCTGATATTCAATTCCCGATGTTCAATTATACGAGCACTGGGTAATTCCATTTGTAAATTTGGTTAACTGTGTAAAAGAAAACCCAAAATGTATGATAGGGTTATTAATACTGACTCTTGATAGCTGTCCCCTCCTTCCAATATGACTGACATTGTTCATATTTTACGAATTGAAATGACCCTTCCAGTGGTTGTGGAAAAATGATTGAAACCCAGGATGTGTAATTTGCTAAAACCACCAAATAAAATAAATTCAACTATTTCTTCTAGATTTTATTTAGACGCGGTATATCATTGAAATATAGCTGTATAAAGAATAAAGTCAACGATTTACCTTTGTCCCTTTTGTGATTGCAGTTTTCGATACCAGATTTACGGAATTTCTGTATAATTCTGCCAAACAAATGTGGTGACTGGAAAACCGATTAATTTGTCAGATTCCTGTGGATGTAGGGTTCTGTTATTCAGTGCTTCCTCAAGACACTGTAAGGTAACGGGGTCAAAATTGTAGTAGAACTTGTTAGCAAAAACGTACGGCATGACAGCAAGATGCCGTAAGTAGCCAAGCTCAAAAATGCATACTGCCCTCACGTACTTGCCTATGCATGGAGGGTTGACTTTGTCGCTGCGCCACCTCGCGAATCTAATATTGGACTCCAAGGTAGGCAATGGGTACCCGCCAGGTGTACCCTTAGCACGTTGAAGGGTGACCCAGTAAAATTCCTCGGGGATCGATGTACCATCTGCCCACTTCAACAGAGCTTTACTTTTAGGGTCGTTAAGCACATACTCAACGTACGGCCGTGAAGCTGCAATATACCTACTACCCTTGAACACTTTCCAATTGAATGGAGCAGGCCCTTTATTCTTCACTCTATGTCTAAATTCCGGAGGTGTGATGACTCCATTGATGTCATTGTGTCCTTTGTGAGCTTTAAGTTGACGTACAATCTCCAGATTTGTTTTTAGTGGAAAATCTTGACCACACAAATTGATTAGATACTTCCACTTGTATTTAACGCCAATGTCACCTGTTAGGTCAACCATGCAGTTTAAATCCCCCGTAATCATTCCAAAACCACCCCAATGCACAGCGTCCACCTTGGATGGTATGAAGACATTTTCAAAGCAGTTGGCCAAGCCTTTGATGGCCTTTTGGAAATCTTGTGGAGACTTCGCATCAGGATGAATGCAAATGATATTTTGAGGTTGGTAAATTGCTCGCAGGAGTCGCTCTAATTGTGCGGCATCCTTGTGAGTCATTATGCTGTAAGAAATCGGGTATCCAGCCTCTTCGTCTGACCTGGGTTTTGTTGGGTATTTCCTTAAGTGCCTGTACAAACTGCAATCAGCTGTCCAGTTTTGTACTTCTTTATCGGTTGGCAATGGAAGAGAACCTTTATTTCGTTCTTCTTGGATCATCTTCGAGGTTTCTTTGATGACGTTTTCGTCCCCGGCGAACAGGGCGGAGCAGTTCGTCCGCCAGTGGCGGTGAAATGGAGCCACGACTGTCGTCTTATTGACGACCAATGGCTTTGGCTTTACTGAATCTCGCTTGGTTGTAAGTGGCTGAACCGTTTTGATATTAAAGTCAAACAAATTTACCGTGAACGTAATATCAATGAGAAACAATGTACATGTTGCTGCAGAAAGGAGAACAAAGATCTTTAATTTCATTGGAGGCTCCATGTTTTTCCGTTGTAATCTACACAAAAATAAAAGTGAAAGAGATATCAAGAAGTCATACATTTTTACTTGTTTCTTTAAAGCTTCTTCCCTAGTCAAGTGTTTCTTTTCTTAATGGTCGTCTCCATTATATAAGTTTTTCTCAAAAGTTTGTTTATTCGTTTCGGGCTCAGTGAGATTATATTTAAAGTGGCCTTGAAGGCTGACATCGCAAAAGACCCACACTGCAAAAAATAATGGGCAAAAAGTGCCCAACTTAGTGCCCACGTTCGTATAATAGTCAGCTTGTACATCTAGTGGACAACGTCTACCAAAGGTCGTTGGGTAATCCACATTCCCAATTATTAAGTAATTATTTTACATAACTGTTGGATCCTAACAAAAAACCAACAGTTGGATTCTTCATACTGCTCATCTTCTGGATCATAGCAATTTACCAACGGTTGGCGAATAATTTTCGCTTGCGCAACCGATGCCCAACAGATGCTCACAATTGTTGTGTTATTTCAACTAGGCCTACCATTATTTTCATTGGGTAGAACATTTGGCAATGTTCTCATAAGTTGGAGAGTTTCTGTAGGCAAGAGGGAAGCATTCATTTTGAGCCAACGGTTGAGAACGTAGTAGCATATACACATGCACGTGTGACATGGGGTTGTGCACAGAACTGCCTGCATCATGGCGGACCTTAAACTTCTCGACACTTGTGGTCTGGGAGAGCTGAAAGTACACATTCGCGGATGAACAAAATGCTGCCTAGACCTAAAATAAGAACTCATATATAGGCCTACACATTTAGATTTGGGAGACCCCTGCTCAAACACAGTAATTAAAGATGCATTGCCCGATTTTGGGCCAGAGGATTGGCTTCAATGAGCGAACGAATTTAAAAAGTTTATACGTTTGTGAAACGAAAAATAAAAAAAACTAAGAATTCTGATATCAGGAACTCGAGATAGAACACTTTTAAGTTTCTGCGGGCATTTGCCTACTTCAATTTGATTGGTTTCCCAGCGGCCAACCAGAAGAATCTGCAAGTAATGAATATTCATGATGATTGTAACCTTTTTTTAAATTTTAGTATGAACGGGTCGCGACCCGTGCGACATGCCCTCGCCGCTGCCGACCCACACGGTTCGCTGTGCGCTATGGAATTCTATCTCTGCCATTTCAATGTCCCTCGCCGCTTGCGCCGGAAGCAGTTTTACTGTATTATTCAGCGTCGTCTGGTCACCAGTTCTACCGACCTGGAAATACAGCACCAATACGCCTATCGTTAGAAAGGTACCACACTATTTCGTTCATCTTTGTACTTGTTAAGCAATAATATATAATTATTGCTTAAATTGCTTAAGTACACAATGAACGAAATAGTGTGGTACCTTTCTAACGATAGGCGTATTGGTGCTGTATTTTCAGGTCGGTAGAACTGGTGACCAGACAACGCTGAATAATACAGTAAAACTGCTTCCGGGCGACAATGCGACAATGCGACAATGCAACGGCACAACGCGACTATGCGCCGTCCACGGCGTAAGCGGCTACAAAGACCAACAACACACAGGCGACAATGCGACAATGCGACGGCAAGACGCGACAATGCGACGACACCACGCAACTATGCGACGGCACTATCCAACGTATACAAAAGTAGGCGACGGCACGACGCGACGGCACAACGCGACAATGCGACGGCACAACGCGACAATGCGCTGTTGACGGCGCAAGCGGCGAGGGACACTACAATCACCACCATACATGTGCCATTGAAATGGCAGAGATAGAATTCCATAGTGCGCGTACATACAATATACGTGGTGTATGTACATGTACAGAGTGCGCGATCCGAGCGATAAACTACCACCGGCTCTCTGCTGCAAACACACCATGCTACCGGGTTGGTAGGATAGGGAGCAGGCCGCAGCTGGTCAATCGCCGATCACACGGACCAGACGTCCGGACGGTTTTGACCACTTCCTGCAAGATGGAGACTCGCAGCAGCAGAAAACGAACCAGAGGACGACCAATATTGTACATTTTCAGTGTACATACGTGTACAGTGTGTGGGGTTTAATTCTCATTACATTGTGTACAATTATGTGCACCACACTACCGGTCGATCGTCGTTCCGAATAATTTGATTAAGTTGCTTGAATACAAGCACGAATATTCATATCCTGTGCTTCTGCAATATGCAAATGACATACGTCATAGCTCTGAGGATTAAAAGGCTGGCCCAGCCTTTTATTCATTTACGTTTTTAATGAACTGCCACTAATCCTTGACGGATTTTTTCGTTCAAAGTATCAAATGAAAGCTCATAACTTTTTATACTCCGTAATATTAGCAACTATAAAGATAAATATATTTTTGACCCCCAAATCGGCCTCAAATCGGGCAATTCATCTTGAATTCATAACATTACATCGTGTGCAACCAACTGTACTGTGTATCTATGGTGATGATCACGAATAGCTAGGCCAGTAGGTTATAACAGCGGTGTATTATAATAGTGTGTTCAGCATCGTATTGAGCCAATTTAAAATTGGCTCAATATAATGCCGAAGACATAAATACCATGCATAACGCTACATGCCTATTCGTGATCATCAGCAAAGATACACCGTATGGCTTGTTTGTTTGTTTGTTTGGTATATTTCCATCAGAACAATAATCTTATAAGTACATTGAATAACAACCATTATAATTGTTACAAAATATTTATAGAAAATGTACAGATGGGGGTAACATCCAGAGGAGGTGTGACCCTCCTGTAATGGAGTACCCATACTACACTTGAATCATTGTATTATAAAACACACATGTGAAAATGCATAATAGTAAATAATGTAATGTCTCTAGGTCAAACAATAATATAAAAAGGGGGAAAATATACCAAATTAATGTCCTGCTGCCTTAGAACATGAATAACATGAATAACATGATAAATTAGTACAAAGAAAACTTTGATACATGTACTTGTCCAAATAAAACAGTCTAAGATGGCTAAACAAGAGCTTCCGAAATCGTAAATTCGTTTCGCAGACAAACAGGAAATGAATTGACAATTGTGGGTAGAAGTTTTCTGTAATTATTGGAGGAGACAACATCCACTCTGCAAATATCAGAACTACGAATTAATTAGATTGTCTTGTAGTAAATGAATGAAAATCCCGGTTTAAAGGAAAGTACAAAGGAGAACTTAAGTTTTCTGGGAGTAGATTATTAATATAATCAAAATAGTGAATGGAAATTTGAACATTGAAAATATCACCCAGCTTCAGAATGTTGTATTTGGAGCAAAGAGGAGTGGTATGTGAGTTGTACTGGGCATGACAGGCATTACGAATACATTTTTTTTTGAAGAAAAATAAGTCTTTTGAAAAAAGATGGACACACGTTTATTATGCCACTGTGGTATTCCGGAAGTGACATTACAAGTATTAGAATAACACCGTCTAAAACAACATACTGTTTACGATCATTTAACTAACTTTTAAACAGTCAAGTGCAATTGCACGTATACCATAATAATGCATTTTTTGCAATAAAATATGATAATTGACAGTGTTAAAAGCTTCCTTAATGTCTAAAAAAAAGGCAAGAGTAATATCAGAGGGATCTTATTAACAAAGTCTGAGCGATTATTATAAAAATCTAAAATGGCATTGACAGTAGATCTACCTGCACGAAATCCATATTGATACAGAGAAAGCAAGTTTTTAGAATCAAGAAAAAACAATTGTGGTAATGTTCTCCGTGCAAATATTTCGAAAAACATCTTGAAAAAGACAACTTGCTGAAATGAGAGTAAAAAAAGGAAAAACAAAAATAGAGCCGTGAAGGAACTGCCCTAAAATGGTTGATAACAACAACTACGGTTAAAAAAACAGAATGTAATTCTCACCAAAACCGTTAGTCGATGCAGCGACGTGTAGTTACAGGTAGGCTGTGTACATCACACTCTAAAAACCGAAAGTTTTGAATCAACATATGAAGGGTTTGGTGGTGATAAAACGTCCATGAAATCAGCTTCAACTGATACAAGTGTCAAACTCATTCTTTCCCATCCCACAAAAATAGTGAAAGATAAATACATAACATGACACAACTTCATGAACAAAGGCATCTGGCCAGTCATGAACAGCTTACAGATCCAAACGCAAAGACACGTACGTGCACAAGAAGAAGCGTTGCTATGACAACAACATTACGACGGGTGATTCACAATACAGTGAGCCCTGTTGTACAGTTTGTCTAGGAAAGGCCAATTTCACTGTGCAAGATGAGGAAGGGTCGACAGGGTACCCATCGAGCCATATCAAATATATTGACATAGCTCTTTTGGGGTTCTCTACACAAAATGATGGCGTTCAAAAGGTGGCAAATGGTTGTTGCGTTGTACCATCGCATGGCACCATCGCGTTTCATATTAGCTGCAGATCTCAAAATGGGGCTGGAGATATAATTTTACACTGAACTTCCGGTGTGGACTGGAGGACAAGGTCAAATTGGGGTCATGTCAACGCATATTTTTGTTCGATGTTCAAAGATCTCTCTGATGAAGTATGCATTGTAAAAATCCGTTGTGCAGTTGAGGTGTTATGTTTTTTTTTAACATTAAACGCTGATCTAATGTAATTCGACACCCGACGACATAATAATGACGTCATTGTTCATGTTCCACTTGATTAATTGTAACTTCTGGGAATTTGTGGGCTCATTTGTGTAAAACACGTATATTGGCAAATAATTGCACCTCGGTTCAGATAAAAACTGAAGTTGTTTAAATCATCTATCTATCTATATAGATTTTTGCGTAACAAACCGACACGTTACTCACATTAGTATATAGAACTATATAGTTCTATATACTAATGTGAGTAACGTGTCTGTTTGTTACGCAAAAACTCCGAGGTACATGCATAGATGTAGCTGGAAATTGTCGTGAGTTGTTCTTTTGGACCCATATTCAGGCTAAAGGCTTTATTTTGTTTTTCTTCAGAAACCATTCAATAGTGATATTGGGGGATAATACATTCATTGACAGATGACTTGTCAGACAAAAGAAGCGCGCGTAACAACGTTCACTCACGCGTCACACATGTGTACGCATGGGTAGGCACACACACCATTATGGGGTTAATTATCTAATTTGGTCCCTACAACGTTTTTCTTTGTCAAACCCGGTCACCACAAGGTAATTAATAGAAAAGGGAATAATAGAACAATAGGGAGTCCACACGACTCCATATTTACAAGAATACATTTACATTTGATAATAGTGTACTCATGCATGAATCATGATCACAGTCTACTGGTTTTCCTTATTTGGCTTGTAGCCAAGTTGGGTTGCCAGCGCTCTATATATGGAGACTTCAAACCATGAACAGCAACAAAGACGGGTAGAGAGACGGCGTGCGTTGGGCAGTATTTGATTAACATATTGAAAAGATGAAAGGACAATGATTCAGTTGATTCTGAAAAAAAAGACAATTTAAAGGAAAAAAAAAGATGTAAATGATGGGTCTTTCCCCTTTCTTTATTTTTTTTCTTTTGACGACAAAATGTGCAGCAAAAGGTTTTAACTGGTATTGGAACCGACAAATCAGAACCGGGTAACACCAACAATTGCAATTCATCATTCTCGTGAGCGAACGGCCGCGGGAGGCTGCCGTTTCGCGAGTCAGAGTAGATTCGTTACAGAGTACCCTCCCCCCCCCCCTGTTTCCAATTACCAGACGAAAGCACAGGTGGTATTTTTTGATAATGCACACATCTGTTTTATTTACTTATTTGTCATCATCACAATGCAGTCCATATAACACTAACAATGCATGCTACAAAATATGGTGGGTCACTCATTTAGATACCTAATTTGACCATATAGTCTGGCATATATGTCCACAAAAAGTATAAACATGGTTTCTAACACCATGTTAATATTTGCTATACACAGTAATTAATTTGGTTACATGAATATTTCATACCGGTGACTACCATTTCCACTACAAAGTTAGAAGTACATGCATGTACATGAATATAATTATACACTGTCATTTTGGCAAATTGTAGTTTAATCCCTTACAATTGTGAAGACAATACGCATATGCACTCATCATACAGTCATACAATATTTCCAACGGTCCGTTGAAAGGCGTCTGTTCATGAATAGCAAGTGCATTACACATTAAAGGTACCTCACTGTGCGTCCATAGAACCATCATAGGCTTATAGCTTATTGTTGGCCTTTCGTCAAGGCCTTCGTAGCTTAGACATCTGAGTATAGCCTCAAAGCCACTACAGCGAAGCCCAAGTCAGCACGTACTCGATCGTGCGCTCTGACTTGGTCTTCGCGGCTGCATTGCTGTCGAAGCCACGAAGGCCTTGACGAAAGGCTAAGCTTTATGGTGCGTCTGACTATTATGAGCAGTCGAGACACAAAAAACAAAAACAAAACAAAAACAAAAACAAAAAACAGTGCAAATGTAAAGCACACGACAACATTATACCTTAGTAGAGATTGATACAAGTTTGTTGTGATGAGATAGTACAACATTGGTTTCTGAAGGCAACATTTATTTAAAGAAACTATTTTTAAGCTTTCATGAAAAATGTCCCAGAGACAACGGCATTGAAGGACATTTTTGTCATTACGTTCACAAAATTTAAACCCATCTTGCCGATCTGCCATCAAATGATAACGTAACAAGATTTTTTTGTACAAAAAATGTTAAAGGCCTTACGTTTCGACCCCAGCAGAGGTTTTCTCAAAGTAATGGTTTTTTTTTAATTTTGTTTATTTTATTATTTTTTTGTTTAGCCTTTTAGTAAGACTGTGCTATGGTCGAAACGTGAGGCCATTAACTATTGTTTGCATTTATACAACAGGTCCTTGTGGTTGGTAAGCAGTTTGCAACAGCTAATTTTATTTTTTTTCAAGAATTTTTTTTTACAGTTGAGTAAACACAAATGAATTTCAGATTACATGTATATTTGTTCTAATAATGTACTAAAGCAAAAACAAAGACAACACAATAACTTTTAAATTACATTTACATTATTAATCATAATTAGTTACAAATAAAAACAATGGTAAAACTGCACTGCAGCTGTGATAATATAAGTGCAAAACGAATATTCACAATGATAAACATGCAATCATACCAGCGCGCGGTAGTCTTAAATGGTCCCTATGGTTTAAGTTAAAATGAACTAAAGACATTTTGTAAGCCGGCAAAAAGGGAGGAAAATGATATCATTACAAAACATGCAGGCCCTATACATTTACATTTACATTTGCGAAAGGTACCAGCATGTTAACGATTTACGATATAGATTTCAAAGTAATACATGTAGCTACATGTATTTTGTGTTGTGGAAGACACATACAACGTAGATTTTAGTTTGGGTGTCAGTTGGCCGAATAGCTTAAAGGTATAATTATAGGACTGGTAAAGCTGATAGTGCAGGGATCTTACTTTATTTAATTCAATGTAATTCACATTCAAGTGAGATTCGGTGCGTCCATGATGATATTCAGGCCTACTGTTCACATTCAAAGTTTCGGTTCGTCCATGATAATATTCAGGCCTGCTGTTCACATTCAAATGAGATTTGGTTTGTCCAGGATGATATTCAGGTCAGCTGTTTACATTCATATGAGATTTGGTTTCATCATGGCATGTAGCGGCTGATAATATTAAGATTTATTTACTGATCTATTTTTGTGTGATTGCTTGGAAAATTTCTGGCTAAATCCGTTGTCTAAGTGAAGAGAAAATAGTGAAAAGCCGAGTACATCTGTTGGCACCATGTAAAAACATTATTTTAAATTTCTGCTGTAATAATTGAAATTAAAATCTGGGTCTTTAAAAAAACAAATTCTCGACAGAAATAATTATGTGGGATACTGGCATGAACTTCATACCAGTGAGGTTTCAGCAGACTGATTCAAAGAAGTCGATGTTTTTTTAATGGGTACCAATCCTGTATTTTATATGTAGGCCTTTTTTCCCGCAGTCTGAAAGCTCACTGTTTATGAAGTTCATGTCAGTACCAGCTCCCAACCAATGTTCTTTGAAGACCCAATTTCAATTTTAAATTACGTTTTTTACGTACTTAAAAATTGTATGACTTTCACGATTCACTGCTCTTTTAGACAACTGATTGAATCAAAAATTTCATTTTTTCCCTCGATGTTTTCATGGAATTAAACAAAGTAAGAAACCTGCACTATAGGCTTTACCAGTCCTATGTAGCTTTAAGTTATTCGGCCAACCTGACACCCAAATCCTTATGCTTGACCCGCCCCCGTCCCCAACTCCTAACCCCCACCCCCCAAAAAAATAATAATAATAATAACAAACAAACAAACAAATATGCTGCAGTAATAATTGTTTTTGCAATCAGTTTATATGCAGGTTCTTTAGTCCAAAATTGTCGTCCTTGTCCTCCTTTCCCACGATTCAATTAGCATTCACGTGTCCACATCTTCTATTGCAAGTTAACATGACTTTGTCTCAAGAGCCATGCAACACAACCTCCATTTAAGTGACATACGTGTACGAGCTGAATTCTTTTATTAGTGGGGGCACATTGCTGCCTTGCATTGGCAGTTGTCTTCGCCCTGTATGCTATGGTGTTCTATAATCGACACTTACACGGTGACTTTTTTTTTTTCATGCGGCGACTTTTTTTTTTGCGGCGATTTTTTTTTTTTTTTGGGCGGCGATTTTTTTTTTTGACGGCGACTTTTTTTGGGGGGCGGCGACTTTTTTTTTTTTGGCGGCTACTTTTTTTTTGCTGGCGACTTCTTTTAATGATTTTTTGATGATTGTGCTGGGGATTCCCCTATTTTTAGGTAAGTCACGCGCAAGCGCATAACTAATGTACTTACAAAGTATAGATTCTTACTTTTCGTTTTAATGTAAAATATTCTGCCTTTTTTCCCAGGGGCTATTGCCACCTACTCCTGGGGCTGAAACAGGATAACCCCCTTTACATTCCGTAAGGATGTAGGCTTGGGTATCATCCATCAGAAGCCTGGCTGGTGGAGCAGAAAGCTCTACCTCCCCATCTTTTACGAAGCAATGATGGTTAAGTGCCTTGCTCAAGTGTCCTGACCGGGGCCCAATTTCATAGGGGAAACAGTTGATTTGTAGCCCACACCTCGAGTGGCTTACTGGCATTGTGTGTCCAGCGACTTGCATGATATTTTTTTTTAATTTAATAAAAAAATATTGTGGAACCAAAAAGCAGGCAGAATATTTTACATTAAAACGAAAAGTAAGGATCTATACTTTGTAAGTACATCAGCTGTGCGCTTGCGCGTGACTTACCTACTATAGGGGAATCCCCAGCACAATCACAACAATTACAAAAAAAAAGTCGCTGGCAAAAAAAAAGTCGCTGCAAAAAAACAAAGTTGCTGCCCCCCGCAAAAAAGTCGCCGCATGAAGAAAAAAAAAGTCGCTGTGTAAGTGTCCATTATAGAACACCATAGCATGCTTTACAGGTAGAAGCACAATATGGAAATTTCTCAGTGATTGCCACTCTCCTGGCTCTTTGAATAACATGAATATTTATGATGTTCAACAAAAACAACTGTCAGAAATGGGTGGAGTCTTCAGTGCATAGCTTGTGATTGGGCAATGACAAGGTCTTTACCGTGCTACGGTCCTACGAACGTTCAAAACGAAGGAACACTAATATCTGGACTGTGAGGGGGTAAAAAAATGTATTCCCATTATTTTCAACAAACACAATATCAAACCAACCAGTACAAATTTCATCAAATTAATAGATGGTCCTTGTTGTAGTGAAAGCAGCATAATGGAATTTTGTGCACGTTAACATGCCCACTTATTTTGACTGGGGCAATCCAAATAACCAATATTGAATAATTATGAGGTGAGGGTCTTCAATCTTTCTCTCTCTCTCTCTCTCTGGAGGATTGAAGCTGGTATGAATTTTATAAAAGGCTGACATATTGTCGTGTTTTATTAGGCTGACATATTGTTGTAAATACTACGAGACTGCATGAGAGCTTTATGCCCTGTCCTAGATTTAAACAAAATTTGATTGGATACCTACGCCCACACGCTTGGCTTACTTTCGGTTCCAAAGCTGCCATTTGTGTGTAGGCCTAATTTAACCCAAAAGGCTTGTTTTTACGGTTTGATAAATTTCTTAAAACAGAGTAGGACGTTAGTAAGAAGATTTGGTGTGTGAACAACACATGTGTTAAATACAACAACACAGCTTAGCTAGTTTTTGCGTAAATCGTTGTAGAAATATATTGGCTGATGCGTTTACAATGGGGAGAGTCTGATGTTTGGAGCTAGCACGTCTAAAGTGGGCGTGGTGTATTCTGTAATGACGTCAAACTTACCAACATGGTACAAAGCTTACTATTCGCTTCAATTCTCTGCAGGCAAATTTCCGATAGTGCGACAACCTTCCATTAAGTTACTTTAGAAAAGTATTACATTTCATAAAAAGGTCACCTTTTCCACTGTAAATTTTTTTTAAACCCCATACAGTCCCACTCCTTCTATTTCCAATTGCCAAAGTGAAAGATTCGGAAGGATTGTGGCCGGTAGGCCCAAATACGAGTGTTTGTCACTGGGTCAGGCATACCAATCTTATCCAAGTCAAAAACAATTTGGTGTGGAGTGACATAGGTGAACGAGGATACGGGAGGATTGCGGCCACACTCTATAGCCAAACTGCCTGAGGGTTGTAAGTGGCCTTATTTTAGTTAAATCGTATTTCAAACCAATCATGTGTTCGGTATTAATAACAGTAAAATATCGTTATTTGAATTCAAACAAACTGAATACAATCGCGGGATGTTTACAGTAGCATTACTTGTAAATCTCTGTTGGCTCTTTAAACCGAATAGATGTGGGGGGTTTTCAGAGCCAACAACATGCAACACGATATTTTCATGGTACTACTACAAGCGCAGTACAGTTTCATCAAATTTAAAAGCAAGGATGAATACCTGCTGCTACGCAGGCGCACCATCATCCAGTAAACACAATTACCGATGTAACCAAAACCTACCCTTAAAGGCAAAGTATACCTTTGGATTTTGGAACCGTACATTTGCCTTAATGCTATATAATTGTAGATATATGCCATACAACTAACCTGTGTAAATTTCAGTACAAAAGGTGGCAGCGTTTTTGAGATATCACCAAAAATCTGGAGCGGTTGTGTTCACGCAGAAGAAGTATCCGTCATTGGAATACACATTCTGAGAAGCGTTACGGCCATAACGCTTCTCAGATTCAAATTTTGGTGGGATAAAAAGTGATGTATTTTTCCATAACTGCAGTACTTCGAAGTGAAACGTTTCTCAAAATGCATTATACTATCCAAAGCTGGTGTACTTCTTACCAAGTGAGTTATTATTGCCATAAATTTTCAGAGTCATTACCAAACGTATACAGACCCTTTAAGAGGGGGGGGGGGGGGGGGGAGATGGGAACCCGGGATTTGGGGCCAGGCAAGCAGATGGACTATTTTATCCAGAGTGGGCGATACCGCAGCCAGCCAGTTTTTATTGCAAATACAGGCTCTTGCGTTATAATTAATTTCCCCCACTTGGCCGCTACCACAAACTCAAGCGCCCAGTGCCACCCCCGCCATGCCCCCCCCCCCCCGTGCCCCACGAAAAAAATCCACATACATAAAATGCACTTAAAATACAAGCCTCTCCCCCCCCCCCCCCCCTCTGGTGAAAAAATATAGGCCATTAACTAACCTGGCACAGTTTTGTTGCATGTATAGTAGGGCAGATAGGGGAAATATTGTGCCTTTGATGGTATACAAGCATGGAATTTACAGAGAGTATGTCATGAGGAAGGTAATTAGCTATATGCCATCGCAGGTAAATTAACAAGCAATTGCCTACATTTCCAAATGGCTGCAATTGCTTGTTACTAAACCTATATTTTCTCAAAGGACAAATCTGCGATGGCCCTATAGTCACATATCTTTCTCATGACCTACTCCGACTGGGTGCAAAATTCCCATGCTGGTATCATCAAAGGCACAACCCTATCACCTATCTGCTGTAGTGACGAGAGAGCTAACAGACCTGTCAACAGGATTTGGAGCCAGGCAAGCAGATGGACTATTTTATCTAGAGTGGGCGATACCCTGTGCATTATTTACAGCTTAAAATAAAAACAATGTGGACAGTGGCCTTGATCAAGGTGCGCCGCTGCAAATAGAGGCTCCTGCATTATTATTAGTTTACCCCCACTTGGCCGCTACCATAAACTCAAGCGCCCGCAGCGCCCCACCCGTGCCCCCACACAAAAAATCCATATACATAAAATGCACTTAAAATACATACCCTCCCTTCCGCCCGGTGAAAGAAACAGGCCATCAACTAACGTGGCACAGTTTTGCTGCGTGGATGTACATGTAACAGATGTATAGGGCAGATATGGGAAATAGTGTGCCTTTGATAATAATAATAATATTATACCAGCATAATTTGGCACACAGTCAGAGTAAGTCACGAGGAATATATTTAGCCATAAGCCATCGCACTTAGTCCTTTGGAATAATATAGGTAGAATAACGAGCAATTGTCTACATCCCCAAATTGCTGCAATATTGCTTGTTAATGGACCCAAATTTTCACAAAGGACAAATCTGCGATGGCCCTATAGCCACATATCTTTCTCATGACCTACTCCGACTGGTTGCAAAATTCCCATGCTGGTATCATCAAAGGCACAACCCTATCACCTATCTGCTGTAGTGACGTGAGAGCTAACAGACCTGTCAACATTTTTCAGTCTCATTTATAATTTATATATATATGAAAATAACTTGCTAGTGAAAAATAAACATTCCAACTATATTACATACATGTAATATTTCACTACATTAAAAAATGTTGAAAAGTTCTTTTCCATCCTATTCAGATCATATAATTGTCATATTTTTGCTGGAATTTTACCTACTTTTGGGGATCACAAATATATATCTGAAAGAATTTAAATAATATGAAATAATATTACACTACATTAAAACAATCTTGACAGGTTGTTTTTAATCATATTCAAATCATGTTATTGTCATGTTTTTGCTGGAATTTTACCTACTTTTTGGGGAACATCCCAGTTAGAGTTTCAAGTTCTGTTTTTCTCCGAAACGAATTTCGACCGATGCTGCTGTTTCAAAACATAAAACGTACAAAAGCTTTCGAATATGCCATGGAAAATAAACAAAAACATGAAATATGGAATGTTTTTGTACATGGCTGATGAACGTGATACAATGTCGGGATCCCGACAATAATTCATTTGCACGAGTGGCAAACTTTGAATATCACATGATTCTTTGGGTAATAAAAACTTAACACTTTTTTTCTCTTTTCTTCAACTTTCTGCTCCCTACACTAGCTGTAGTAAATGATCAATTTATTAAGCACTGCCTGCGATTCACTGACCAATCACAGCTACAAATGATTTCAATCAATGTTGAGAGATTTCAATTAATGTTGTTACCCACTTGAACTAATGTTACACTACTTAAGTTGTCTGTCACATCAGCTATTAACAACTGAAAGGAAGCATAGTAAAGGGTACGACTTTGCGTCCATCACACTGGCAGTTTTCAAAATGTAACTGAAAGTAGCACCCAAAAGTGTTTCAACATGTGAATGGACATGAAGGCTGATACTGAAACTAGTTTGAGTGGATTCATTTGATGTTTTTTAAGTATACGTATAATTTTTTATATCACGGCCTCAAATTTCCATTTTATTGTATGAAATTTTAGAGTAATGAAAAATTTTATGATTTTGATCATGTCCATTTACATGTTGAAACATTCCTAGGTGGTTTAAAAACTGCTACAATGATGGTGGAAAAGTGGTACTCTTTAATATTGTGTTTCCTGGCTACACCTTTGTTCCCTCCGTCTCTTCTGCTGCTGTATCATCTGAGTTGTTGATCTCCCTGTGAGCTTTGATTTGGGGCATACGGAGATCACCAGCACAGGATGGCTGTCTTCTAAGCATGATCTCTTGGGGGTGTGTGCTCACGTAAAATCTGGGAGTACCTGATTGCTGGCAAGATGAGCGTCCAGAGAAATCGTGTGGAAGGACTAGTTCAAGTCGAATTGTGTCTTTGCAGTAACTCACGCACGCGCACATCAGGCCTAACAACCGATCGTGACAACACAGTGCAGTGTAAACTTATTGCTGGTCATCACTTGAGAGGTCAAACTTCACCCACGTTCTTAGTTTTATTTTAAACGTTTACCTTTATTATTAGCTCACCATAACGTTTCCCCCTAACATTATTAGGTTTTAACGGCATATAAAATTGTAACGTCGTTCGTTATTAACACAAACTGAGAGGAATTCGGACCGTGTGGAAGTCGGCGCCTGAGACTAGCGAGGGTGGACGGAGCTAGGGGGTCTACGTCAACGTCTGTTGTTTGGTTGTTGGTCGTCGGAATATCGGCACTGGTTTGGCCCTCTTGAAAGGTATTTTATTACATTGCAAGTAACAAATTTAATCTGTCAAATCGTTCCTTTTATAGAATGTAAACCCTTTTTGTT
This sequence comes from Marthasterias glacialis, assembly GCA_911728455.2. Lineage (NCBI taxonomy): Eukaryota > Metazoa > Echinodermata > Asteroidea > Forcipulatida > Asteriidae > Marthasterias > Marthasterias glacialis. The sequence goes on from OU452223.1 coordinate 19,692,706, forward strand.
TAATGGTGGTTGACAACTACCGTTGCTCATTCCACTGTGTTGCAAATGTTGTTATGACCCTCCTTAGCTAGCTGGCTGGTTTCGAGGGCCGCGGGGTTGGGCTTGGGGCGCTAGCGTGACAGTTTCCCGGACACGCGGGCATCTCTCATTCGCGGACGGTGATCTGGCATTGTTTGTCATTGTGGTAATTATGTCATCACAATAAATTACTGTGTGTTAGTAAGTATCCTTGTCTAGTTATGTTTTAGACATGACAAAGAATAGCAACAATTCTTTTCTTAGAATTTATTTGTGATGTCAACAATAAACAATACATTGAGCTATCTTCAGTGCATATATTGTGGGCTGGGAACTATAGTAACTTTAAAAAAAACATTGTTTTTCTAAATAACAAACTTTAAGTTTATACAATTTCTGCAAATGAATCATTGTTTTAGCTTTTGTCAGACCAGGAACAACCATCACTGCATGTAGACTTATAAAAAGTTAGCATGTAGACTTATAAAAAGTTACTCTAAAAAAAAAATTGAAAAACCAAAATTTAAAAATGCCAAGAATTGTTGGTAAAAAAATTACGAATACCATCACGGTCGAGTTCAATGCCAGCACTGGGGACTTGTCATCGGATGATGAATTCCAAGTTGAAGATGAGTATGGATCTTTAGCTCAAACACCAGTGTCATATACACTACTACCGCCAGATGACGTGGTACGAAAGATTACAAATAAACCTACAAACTAGCGTTACTGGTAACGTTACCAACCATTGTTTATTGGAAGCTGCCCAAGTGTAAAAAAGTGCCGTCAACCTGTGAACCATTCATATCGTGCTTAATGTGCAGCAAACAGTACAATTCCTAATTTTCTTTTGATATACCACTGTGCCAAATTAAAATGTCTTCTTCCAAAGTGCTGGGGTGAAAGAGGATTAAGATCTACTAAGTACTAATCATCATTGCATGCGAGTAAATAAAGCTACGCGTCGGTTTGTTTGTTATTGTGCCTTATCCCATGTTTGTTGTAGTGTCTAACCTTCAAAAATTGCCAGAAACTTAAAATTTTAAGTCTCTGTAATTTACCTGAAAAGTTCTCTTGTGAAAAAAGAAAGGACAAGTTGTGTTTCTCTAAAGTCAGTTGAAGTTACATCTTATAATAAAGGCAGGCCAATGTCATGTTTTTCTCAAATAAAAAAAAGCCTGTTGTTTTTTAGGGGACAAATTCTTTGAATTAAGGTTGGCTTTGTCGTCTCTTCCCTGTATTTCACCTCTGTGGACCCTGGTTTGAATCCTGCTTCAGACCGGAGTCTTCAGATCTTCACTTCACAGCCATCTTCAGGCCTAAGGGTTACAGTGCAAGGAACTTTGGAGGATTCCTTGCTTTCATTACCGGAAAGATAGCATAAATAATAATAACTTCTCGTTTACATTCTCAGGAAAAAGCTGTCAGTTTTGACTCTATCCTCTTCAACATGAGCAAGAGAGGCAGCAAAGTGAAGGTGTTCGTTCGCACTCGCCCCACGGACAAGTTCGCTCACGATCTGATCGACTTTGACCTTGAGTCAAAGACGGTCAATGTCCACGCCAAGAAAGATGCGCGCCGAGGTGTTGTCAACAACCAGATGTTGGACTGGTCATTTAAGATGGATGGAATTCTACACAATGCCAGTCAAGACCAGATGTACTCTGAGGTAGCATCTGATATGGTTGCGCAACTGCTGGATGGTTACAATGGTGAATACTAGCTTATTAGTTACTCCAGATTTGATGTCTTCTTTCATAAATTGCAATGGACCTTTATCCATGCTGCAACCATCTTCATCAAGTACCCTGTATGCAATAGCAGTAACAAATACATCTGCATATACAAAATGTGGGCCAGACTATGACTCCTTCCAGCCTCAGTTTGGTTACATTGGCTGTAATAGGAGGTAAAAAAATATGGCTGCACTATTGACCTTTTTCAAGGACAGGTTCATAATAATGATAATAATAATGATAAGAACAATAATACCAGAGTCTTAAGCACACGTACCAACAATTAGGTACTGAAGGCGCTTGTGAATGTTTTTTTTTTTTTTTTTAAAGACAGGTTTTTAAAGTTTTTGAATTTTGAGACCTATTAATGTAGCACCTTATAAGGGTTTACAAGGTGCTGTGGTGCATTCAGCAGCCACTGCCAGAAACACCGAGGCAAACCCCTTTTCTTTGTGATTAATGCAACAGGGTTCTTTTACGTGCTTTACACTGCATGGGACTTATGGCTTTAGGCCCCATCTGAAAGACGAAGCAATAATGGTTAAGTGTCTTGCTGAAGGACACAAGTGTCAGCACTGGGACTTGAACCCACACTCTGCTGAATCTGATCAGAAACACCAGAGCTTGAATGTGCACTAGACCGCTCGGCCACGACACGCCACATATTGTGACTGGTATAATGAACATATAAAAACACCTGAGCAACTTGAATCTAAAAGCTTACCTTTTGTTACCATAAACAAGTTGTTTTCCGAGAAACAGTTCCATCTGAAATACTGCCATGTGCGAGAAAATATCCCTGTAGTCAGATTGTCTGGAGGAACTTTTCTAATTGTAATTTTGTTTTTTCCTCAGGTACCTTGATGTGCTATGGGCAGACGGGAGCAGGCAAGACTTTCACCATGACTGGAACCACTGAAAACTACAAACAACGTGGTGTCATACCAAGAGCCATATCTCAGGTTTGTCATTGCAATTTATAGGCATATCAATTTACAGTTTTTTCCCCCAGATTGTAGACATTCCGGGTGGTATGGGTGGCTAGTGCGTAAAGTGCTCTCCTCCCGACACTGTGGCCCTGGTTCGATTCCCGACTGGAGTCATATGTGAGTAGAGTTGTGTGTTGGTTTTCTTGTGTGCCAAAAGGTTTTTTTCTTAGGGCCCTCCGGTGTTCCTCCCTCCGAAAAAATCAAACACTTTTAGTTTTGATCTCTGGCTGTGCTCCGTGGTCATGGGTTAATGTGGCTGGCTGCCAAAGGTTCCCTTGCATGCCTGCAGCTTGAACACTTTGTAGCCGCGTCTCCCTCAATTCAGGTTCTTAGCTGCGAGTAAGTTTCATAAGTTTGATGGATTCAGCCACCAAACAATCCAAGCCAAAGGTTCCCTTGCATGCCTGCAGCTTGAACACTTTGGAGCCGCGTCTCCCTCAATTCAGGTTCTTAGCTGCGAGTAAGTTTCATAAGTTTGATGGATTCAGCCACCAAACAATCCATGCTGACCTTTGGGCCAGGTATAGACCCCTTGACTAACGTCACATGTGGCTACCATCTGCCAATGGTCTTCCATTTGGGAGTCAAATTACACGTAAAGATATTGTGCCTATCTAACCGTGTGTGCGTTGCTTAAAAAGTGCACACTGTGCACCAATGCTCGAAAATGGCGCAACCAAGATTTGTTAATTTGGTAAAATACAGCTTGTTGGCAACTAAGACAATTTGCTATTAAATTACCACACAGTGGGTGATTTTGATTGATGTAACAATTGGAGATTTTCAGGGATGGTAGGGGGCAGCAGACTTACTGGTGTTTATGCATTGTTCTCAGAAAATTGTACATGTGCAGAACTATAAAATTTAAAAATGCCCTTCGTGTCTGCTGCTACCTAGCATCTTTAAGTCTCCCATTACTGGAGAGAAACACTTGGGGAGCTCAAGTTGATAATTGCTTTCATTTGACATTGCCTCGTCCAGGTGTACAAAGAGATTGAGGACAGAGGAGAGCAGGCTGTTAGCGTCCGCATCTCCTACCTGGAGATCTACAACGAGTCAATGTTTGACCTACTCAGTACACTCCCAATTGCCACCCAAGCTTTGCCTTTGATTACCATCACTGAAGATGAGTTTGGTGTCAATATCAAGGGACTGTCGCTGCATCTTGCCCAGAACGAGGAGGAGGCCCTCAATCTGCTCTTTGAGGTACGGTGGCATTTTATAATGGACTAATTCATGAAGCCCCGCCTATCTTGTATTGCCTAGCTAGCATGTCCAGCAACGATGGATGCTGTTTAACAAACGCATCGGCTCATGGGGCTCACGAGCAAAAACACTGCAGGTTAAGGATTGCATTATACCTGCATTATAGATGAATCCAAGCCACTATCATATGCAGCCACTGCTAGGGTGGCACCATTACATACACTCGCCCAGTGTTTGTTTGTTATGAACAGGATGCATCTTTTACCAATAATGTTTACGCAACTACACAAAACACCTGCCTGATATGAGGTAAAGCGTGTGCATGCCTCGTATTAAAGCAAGGGTACTGTCACCCTAGCAATGGCAGAAAATAGGACATCTAGTCTGTAGGATTCATCTATTATCCTGACTGTGATGGGTCAATGCATCTCAGGGCCGCTTTTTGGGTTCCTCCAATTCAGCCCAGAAGTTTTATTGAGTGGTAATTTTAAGGTATCTCTGACGGGTCTGAGCAAACTTATGGTATTTGTGGCATGTGTGGGATCATTTTCTACTGTATGTTTCTTTTGTACGGTATGTTTCTTTATCAACCAAAATGTATAAACACGTCCTTATCACGAGCATCATATCAAATCGAAAGTACACTAGCGTGCATAGTACCAGTGGTTGCATAGTAGACTCTTTCTCAGGTAGCACCGCTAATCTAGTTGTAGAGATCAATGGGGACGATGAAATAATGTTCTGAGAACGATCTAGGTAATGAACGCGGGCAACATGACCTACCTCTTTCTGGGGTGTATTGCTAACTTCAATATACATATCAATGGGGACGATGAAATGAATTTTCTGAGGACGATCTAGGTTATGGACCCCGACGACATCACTTTTTAGGGAAAACATGAAATTTTGTATTATGTCACGTGATTGGTTCTCGACCAATAAAAAATCACAATTTAATACCATGATATAACAAACAAATTTGTAATATAAATGGTTTCAATCTTTACTAAAAGAATACTACATTTCGTTTCAAATTGATAAGTATGTTTGATAGAGCTAATACAAACTTACAAGATACATGCTCTATGTCAATGCTAGGTCGGTTTGTCTTAATAACAAACTCAGAAGTTGTTGCTTCTTAAAAGATAGATCTTAGTAGATTGTTCTGTTTGGGATTTTCATTGATACCAACCAATGTATCATGAATACATTTAAAAGGTAATTGTACAATCTAATAATACTTTTTGTAAGAGGTTTAACTGTTTTAATTTTCCCCCCATCTTCCATCTTTAGGGTGAGACTAACCGAGCCATCGCAGCACATTCTCTGAACCAGGCATCTTCAAGATCTCATTGTATATTCACCATCCATGTGGAATCACGATCGCGCACTGACTCCACGGCCAAATACATGAGGAGTAAATTGAATCTGGTAGATCTGGCTGGATCAGAGAGGCTTGGAAAAACTGGGGTAAGGCACCATTTTAATCAAATAAAGAAATCTTCTCCTGGGGCTGGGCCCAGTTTTATAGAGTAGCTTGCCATTATTTCTCCACTTTAAACACAGGTTAGCACCAAGTATATGTACTAGCTGTGTAGGCAAAGAATTCTTAGTAAAAGAATTCTTAGTCAAGTATCAAGTGCAAATGTGAAATATACTATTGCAAAAGTGGAATTTTCTGCTGCCACATGCATCAATTATTTTGCTTATGATGAGCAACTCCTTGAAATTTGAGCCCAGAAGAATGAATTTTGAAAATTTTGAAAAATGAATGCTGTCTTATTCACAAAATGTGTTATAAGTATACTCTAATTCTGAGTTGATGGTTTTTCCTAGAGTTTCTGCAGCGGTTGTGTAGTGGGTGAAATTTTATGTACAGGAAGCACTCCATGTGCGCAAGTTAAATATTTTGGCATTCTCTTTGATTGTTGTCCCAAGTCACTGTTTGACTTTGACATTGTTATTTGCTGTCCACAGTCGGAGGGAAAGACCCAGCAAGAGGCCATGTACATCAATAAGTCACTAACCTTTCTGGAGCAGACCATTATCGCTCTGGCAGACAAGAAGAGAGAGCATGTACCATACAGACAGACTAAACTCACCCATGCCCTCAAGGACTCACTCGGTAAGTAGTCATCTGTTGTGAGAAAAAATATTTCATGTGATTAGAGCATGAAGAAGTGCATCGTTGGTTTGGGAAGATATGCTAAGTGTCAAAATGTTACACAAAATCTTAGAAGTGGAAGACCATGGAGATCGCTGAAGAATCTTGGTCAACAGGCCTCGACTTTAAAAAATGGGGGGGGGGTGGCAGGCCAAATCAGAGAAATTATTCATTTCTCAAAAAGGGCATGCTGGCCAAGTTGGTAGTGAGAGTGTAATTTGTCTGTAGGGGCACCTGGCCAACTCGGCAGGGCAGCGAGGCAAATAGCCTCGATGGCCTCGGTTAAGTTCGAGGCCTGGGTCAATTGATATGGTAATAAGCATATCTATTAGATTAACTGATGAGGAAATTAAATATAGATTTACCATATATATACATACCTCCACAGACACCTAGGGGTGCATTTCACAAAGCACTAAGATTGATCTTACGCTGAATTGTCAGTATTACATTAGTAATTTGCGTTGTGACATCACACTTTGTTAAGCAATTAAGATTGATTTGCGCTTAAGATCAATCTTAACTCTTTGTGAAATCATGCCAAGCTTGACAGCTAACGGTACAAATGCAAACTCGATGCAGTAAAGTCGATTGTGCAATGTTCTCCAGGTTTTATTTCTGTGTGAAATTAATTCAGTGTGAATTTTTATGATATTGTTGGTTTTGCCCTAAATAAAGTATTCAAAACGATGCAATAATTTTAATAGATGTTAAATTTGCATCGGGATAAAGAATATTATTTGTGTTTTACCCATACACCGATATGTGTTAACCACATACGATACTCAGTACTTTCCTGAGTCCTGTAAAAACAAAATCCACAGGCATATTATTCGGGTGGAGTTCGAACCCACAACCAAAAATTATGCAATAATTGTTTTTCTCCAATGCAAGGAGTATTAATTGTTTCATAAAATTGTTCACTTGAACAGCACCAACAACTTCAATACTTGTTCATTATTTTCTTTCCCAGTGTATTGAAATTAGTTGTTTATTGCACATTCTTGGGTGATACTTTCAGGTGGTAACTGCAATACGATTCTGGTTGCCAATATCTGGGGTGAGTCTGCCCAGATTGAAGAGACCATCTCCACACTGCGTTTTGCTATCCGTATGATGTGTATCAGCGTTGAGCCTGCCGTTAACGAGTTCTTCGATCCCGTATTACTTGTCAAGAAACTCACCAAGGAGATCAAGCATTTGAAGCATGAGCTAGCCATGCACGATACTCTGGTAAGAATTCACTTAAAATATTCAAATTTGTCCCCTTGATTTAATCACCTTTTACAAGTTTGTTGGCTTTCGTCGACCAAAATGATGTGCAAATGGAGAGCTTTGTGGCTGCTTGTTCATGTATGGTAATGTTAGGCTCTTTAATAACCAGGGCCTGCTTAACGACCAAATTTCTGCTTACCGTGCGATTTCCATTGCATAACACTTCTAACTGTAAGGACAAGAAAAGGCAGCTACGCTTCCAGCGCTTACTGTAAGCAAATGAATGATGTAACAATGCAAGTCTGAACGCACAAGCTGGCCACCTAATTTTCTTGCTAACCTGTGAAATACACTTACGCCTAAGCAAATTTGTTGTGCTAAAGTAAGCAGACAAATTTGCGTACTGTAAAAGCAGCTCTTTAAAATTTGGCCCAGTTGTGTATTTTTGCCTTCCAACTTCGTCAGGTCTTTCTGACCTGACTGAATTGCACTAAAAACCTGAAAGGGATGAGTATATATTTCATTCTTTATATGTCAAGCCCACTTATCTCCATCTGCTGTATTTCCCTTTTTTTTAGTAACACCTTTTTCTTTATTCTGATTTTTAGGCCAACAGAAGTCAAATGAACTATGAGCCGCTCTCCGATGCCCAACAGCTTGAGATCCAGAGTCAAGTTCAGCGTTATCTGGAAAACTCCGTGGATGAGCTGGATGTAGTCAATGTTAGACAGATCCAGGCTGTCTTCAGCTCCTTCAAGACCATCGTCAATCAGATGGAGCAAGATGTCGAACATAAACTAAGAGGGAAGTACACACTGATCGACAGGACAGACCCAGCGGCTGTAGCTGCTGCCCAGAAGGCTGGTGTGGTGTTTGATGATAACGGTGGGGGAACCTATGTCGGGGATGTGGACGGCCAGGGTTTTGGGCTCGGCGTGGCACCGTCGTCTGCAAAGCCTACTCATTCTTCCATTGTGTCTGCCAAGAAAATGAAAGGGAAGAAAGGCAAAGACAGAGCCAGGTAACTTGTAAAACACCACACTTGACTTATTTAAAAGTGGAAATCCATAACAAATTCCGTTTAAATGCAGGAAAATCTGATGAACGTGCTCTTTTACTAAAAACTTCTTAAACCTTTACTTTAGATCTCTAACTTCTGCTGAATGAGGTACAGATCTTGTCTGGTGTCTTAATCACAGATATTGAATGAAAACATAAAAATCTATCAAATTTTCCTTCACAGCCCACAGCCTGGTAAGGTCCCCCAGGGAGCAGCCAGTCCTGTACCCAGTACACACCCAACAGAGCAATCCTCACCAACCCGCCAAATACCTCTGGAAACAAGAGAGTCTGCGGTGCGTGCAGAAACAGCCTCTGCCACCGGCTCAGCGGGACCAGGGTCGGAGTTACCTCAACCCCAACGGGCGAGTACCCCTCCACTCCGCACCGTGGCCTTTGAGGAGTTTAATCATGAGCGTGGCAGTGAGATCAATAGGATACTCACTGAGAATAAAGGTAGCTCATATTTCTCATTTTAATCAACTCTAGGTTCTAAGGGGGAATAGTCATGCTCAGAAATCTCTTTTTATGCCATTGAGGAAGACAGTTTATTAGCTTTTATGTGCTAAAAACCTAGCTACCACAATCCATCAAAATGTGTTAGCATGTTTAGCTTGGTGTGAATTTGAAATTGACAATCAGGGTGTCATGACTGAGCGGTGGGACGTAAAGTCGTAGGTCCCCTGTTTTGTTTAATGCATTTAAAAGAACCCAGTACTCAGTCGTTAAGTGAGGGGGTTTTGCCCTGGTGTTTCTGGCATGGTTGTTGGCAATGTCTGCAGATTGCGCTGCAACACCTTGTAAACCTTGTAAAAACAACAATGATTGTTACTTCTTTTTGGTGACTTGTAATCAAATTAGCATAATAACACAATGTGTTTTTGCCGCCATTCATGGTTGAAGAGCCATACTTGACTACATTATATAAAAAAAAAAATATGTAAATAAGTTAAGTAAGTAGCTAAAAATTCCTGTCTAAAGTGCGTTTCCCTCTTTTTGCACCACCCTGTATCAGAACTGCATATTACTATTATGTCAAGGAGATCATAATTTGCATGAGGTCTGGATCAATTTGTTGGTTCAGTTTTAAAATGCCAATGGAATTTGATGAAGTCAAGAAAGTTGTTCACATGTTATTTCAGGTTTTGTAACAATAAAACTTCTTGTCAAAAATCAAAATCATGGAGCTTTAGTCACGATATAGAGAGCAGAAACATTTTGACAAATCAACAGCGTACATTTTTTACAAAATAAGACCAGTATTTAAAAAGTTTCCATTGAGCAACACACTATAGTCGTTGTTCTCATTGTTCCTCATTTTGTCTTTTGTGATTGGTCTCCCCAGATATCCTTAGTAATAAGAAGAAACAATGCAGAGACTTGGCAAAGACAATCAACCTGATCAAGGAGGAGATTGACCAGACTAGACAAGACATTGACAAGATGAGAAATGACAGAGCTGAGCACGGTAAGTACATCCACATGAAGTGTCTAATATTAATCTAGAATGAAAAAGTTGTCTTAAAGGTCCTATGAATTTCAATTTGTTTTCCAGTTTCACTATAAAATATGCACTTATTAACCTATGAATGCAAGTTTGTTAAACATTCATAGGTTTATAAAAAAAGAATTTAAAAAAGGAGTGAAACCCGCACCCCTAAAAGGGGACAAATTTGTGACGTAGAAATAGGAACATGCCTTCGATCGGCGCGCAGCGATCGATAGAGGTGGATGTGATACAACACGCAAACTTATGCGCTAAGCCTATTTGGACAAATCTCTTGATGTTTGGCTTTTCGTTTAGTGGAAAATGTCGCCATTGTGTAATGTGCTTGTTGCGGCAACACTCCTGAAGATGGTGTCATTCGGCACAGATTCCCATCAGATCCAAAATATCAATGAACTTTGGCGGCTGCAGTGGAACAAACCAGAGCTGAATGGTCAGGAATGTGCATTGTCGATGCTTTTGCATTGTCATTCGGTGCCTAGGTCTATGTCACGAAAACACGCCACAAGGCGATATCGAAATAGATATACAAATTATGGGGGATAAATTAAAAGGTTACGACTCATAACAAAGTCATAAAAATAGTACTATGTTTTGTTAATAAGCTAAGCTAAGCTAAGCTGTTGCCATATCCGCAAGGACGTTGGCTCTGCAAATATGGTCCTTCCACTGCTGTCGGTTCTGGGCAGTGTTGTAAGCCTGGTAGAAGGTGCTACTGGCAAGAACCATGCTCTCCCATAGCTTCCTTGGTCTCCCGCGTTTGTTAGTGCCACTGACTGTTTCTAGCATAATGCGTTTGGGAAGACGGGTGTGGTTCATTCTGGCTACATGACCGAACCAGGATAACTGTGTTTCATGAATGGGTGATGTGATTCGCTTTAAGGGACCTTTTGCATGCAGTGCAATGCTTGTCAGAACATTTTCATTTTGTTAATATCAAACTCATAAAAATAGTATTATGTTTTGCTATTATCAAACCATATATTAAGCCCCCAAAATGTAGCGTGAAAAAAACAAAAACACTTCATAGGACCTTTAAAAGACGGGAAAAATATAGCGCTTCTGCATCCCATACCCCACGAGGCCGAAGGCCGAGTTTGATATGGGACGCAGACTCGCTTTATTTTCCTGTATTCCACGAGCGTGCGTGTGATAACGAATTTATCTTCCAGTCAACTTCATACTGCCTCATTGAAACATACAATCTGTCTGTCTGTCTGTCTGTCTGTCTGTCTGTCTGTCTGTCTGTCTGTCTGTCTGTCTGTCTGTCTGTCTGTCTGTGTGCCATCTCCTGCCAGGAGGCTGGCTGCTATGGTTCTCCATAGGTTGCGGTCTTGTGATGTCCTCACACACTCCCTATTGACCCCTTGCACGCACGTCACACACGCCGACTGTGCTACGCTCACCATTTTGGTGGTCAATAGGTTTACGTGTAAACGTCGCGTTGCCTAAAATGCGCACTTCTTAGAAGAACACAGTATACATTGACCACCAAAATGGCGCTGCCAAGATTATTGTGATGATGACGTCAGGTGAATTGGGTCAATAGTGCATCCCTGTCCATTCCCTGACATTTGTGGTCCACATCAGTTGTCCCCTCTTCCTTGTTCTTCTACCTTGCCCTCCATTATTTTTTGTTGTAGAAGCTCTGATATTATGATGAGCCCAAAATATTTGCATTTCCTGTTTTTGATTGTGTTTAGAAGACTTCTTTTTTCTGACACTGTTTTCAGAATTTCTTCGTTTGTTATTTTGTCCACATATGGTTTGATATGGGACGCAGATGCGCTATATTTTTCTGTATTCCACGAGCGCGCGTGTAGTAATGAATTTATCTTCCAGCTGACTAAAGTGTGATCATCACACAATCAAACAAAGCTTACAACATATGTACGCTCCAACAGTAATTACTCACCATTGAATATAAAATTGCAGCTGTTGTTTATGGCTCTATAAACCACAGCTGTCGAGCAATCTGATTGGTTGATTAGCTCATGCTGGAAGATAAGGTTTATTATCACACTCCCGTTGAGCAATCTGATTGGAGGATTAGCACGTACTGGAAGATAATATATATACCCACGACCTATTTATATATATTTTTTACATATACAATTTTTTTTTATTGAAACACTAATTCCTCTTTTACTTTTGAGATTGAACACCACACTAACACAGTTGTAACCCACTTTTCAAAGTTTTGATGTATAAATAGTCTACAGCTGGCAATCCTTTGGTTCGGTTGAAATCTCTTCTGAGAAGTATGGATGAAATTTTTGAAATTTTTTCCAATGTGTACAGGAGATTTTGCCAGTGAGAACGGTGAGATGGTCATCTCAGAGGAGGAATTCCAGATGATCCGTAAAGTGAAGGAGCTAAAGGCTTCCTACAGGCAGGATTACGATGAGCTAAGACAGGTCAAGTCTGAAGTACAGTACTGTCAGAAGCTTGTGGATCAGTGTAGACAGAGACTCATCTCAGGTGAGCTGGTCAACTTTCCAATCCAAAAGCAAATCATCTTCGTCTCAAATCTGTTATTCACTCATTTTCATTTTGAAATGTGAATGGCTGTGAAGTCTGTACGATGAGACATTTGTTGTGGCCGAGCGGTCTAGTGCACCAGACTCAAGCTCTGGTGTTTCTGACGAGCAGAGTGTGGGTTTGAGTCCCGGTCTTGACACTGTGTCCCTGAGCAAGGCACTTAACCATTATTACTTTGTCCTTCGGATGGAACGTAAAGTAATTGGTCCTACGCGTTGTGTGATTGTAATGATTGTATATTCATTTGTTTTTTAACTACAAAAGGGAAATTAAGATGTAATTTTTATGGGTTTTTTTCGTTTTCTAAAACTTCTATCATGTAATGTTTTTTCATGTTGATGATTATATTGCTCCCATTTGGGACTCCTTTAAAAATTGTTTCAATTGAGGTGTACTTTTCTTAATGTTTACCTTTTAGTGTTCTGTAGTTTTAATTATTGGCTGGTCCAGGTTTAGGTTTAAATATTTGTATAGGTTTAATGCTCTTAGGATTATTTCATTGTTTGGTTTGCCGCTGTTTTATTTTTGAACAGTGCCTTGAAATCCAGGCATGGATGCAATGCACTATACAAGCATAATTTATTATTATTTATGATTATAAGAAACAGAAGGCTGCATGTTTAATACAAAGGTTACCATTCACATGGGTACCAACGTCTTGTTTTTTTAAGCAGAAATAAATGAGGATACAAGTCAATATTACAATATCTTGTACAACCTTTTCTGTTTTTTAGAATTTGATACATGGTATTCAGACTGCTTCTTGTCTGGTGAGGATCAGCAGACTAGTGCACAGGCAGGTCTAGGTGCCAGATCAGGCACTATCTACAATGTTGACATGGTGAGTGTTTAACAGAACCAAGGTTGGGTTGGAGATGCTGGACTTACTATATCTATCAAATTTTCCCGTACAAAATAGTTTCTTTAGTTGTCTGTAAAATAAAATACAAAGCAGATTTTTGAACTGTTCGATATTATTTGAGTTTTAGTATCAAAATAGCTAACCTTGGTGTTTTGATTTGAATTTGTTTTTTTCTTTGAAACCAGGGCCCATATTCATAGAGCTGCTTAAGCACAAAAAGAAGTAGCTTACCAGAATAAGGTTACCAGCCCTAAGAGCATGTCACATGCACAGTCTGGTGACTGGTATGCTGCTTATTTTTGCTTAGAAGAAAATTTTTAAGCACTGTTTTTCTGTGTAAGCAGCTCTACAAAAATTGGGCTCAGTTAATTATTGAGATTTATTGTTAAGCATAAGGAAAGGAAGGCCTGTTCAGTAATCGTCCATTGTTAGGGGAGACTTTTGAGACGCTGGCGGCAGCAGACACAACGTGGCCTTTTTGACAGTTCTGAGCATGCGCGCACATGCTCAGTACTGCATGTGTAGTTCTGAGCGTGCGTACCACTGGTAAGAACTGTGGAAAAGGCCGTTCAATAGTCTCCCATTGGTCTGGTGCCATTTGCAACCACGTTTATTCTCTGATCTCTCTTATATAAATGTTGACTTGTTCAGAGAAGTATGGGCAACTGTAAACAAAAAAGTGATCAGATCTTTATTTTTCCAACTTGTGAAATTTGTTTGTCATCATTATTATTATTTCTTTTTTTGAAGCCGGAGGATGAGGGTGAGAAGTTTGAACGTCTTCAGTCACAGCTTTTATTGGAAAATCCTGACTCGGTTTCCTTCTACAATGCCAGGATGAGGACAGACAGACGGGTAAGGAACACCGAGCTGTCAGAGATCCTTAAACAATGACTAGAGGCTCTTCTGTTTGTGTGTTCATAAATCGATTGCAAGAAATTTGCACCAAGAATAGACTTTTTTCAGAAATTTTAACTTTGACTCTGCAGGATTTAGAATAAAATACCAGTTCCTTTCTCAATTTTCTTTAAAAATTTGTGTGTGCTTCTATAACAAACAGAAAAAAACCATTCAAGTATTTGTACAAGCAACTCAATGTAATGGAGAAGATTTTCAGATACAGAAATTTTAAGAATAAATGTTGCAAAATTTGACGACTTTTGGCATTTTCATCTTTTTTTTTAAAACTTGATTATAATTTTTAATGTGCTTATTTCTGTCCTTCAGCAAACTCTAGAGAAAGCGATGCGACAAGCCCAGCCAACATACGAAACCCCCAACAGACGAGCAGTGGGGACACCAACCGTGACAGTACGCAACCAGCCGCCCAACATGATGACAGTAAAAAACTAAACGCTGAAGATTCTGCACCCAGTCCTTATTATGTACAGATATTTTGTAAAGTAACGTATCTGCTGCAAAAACTTGTAGCTACTACCAGTAGGTTAGGATACTTCATTGCAGCATACCTTGGGCATGTTGTATTCCCAAAGCTCACCTATTCAAATTTAGGGAGTATGGTTTTCAAAATCTTATTTTATCATTTTGATCCAGCTGACCCTCACCCTTTTGTATCCATCAAAATGAAACAGAATCATTTAGCTTATTTGAACGAACACAGTTCTATATAGACAGAAAATATAAATGAGTTCAAGTATGAGGTTGGAGTTGGACAGATCTGGGAAAGCTCTTTTTAAAAAAAAACTGGTTTGGAGGTTGGAGTTGGGCAATATTTGTTTTGGTTTTACATAACATTATAATAATGTTCTTGCAAATAGGGTTTATGAAAAATTCCCTTATGAAATATTTCTTTGGGTTACTCTCTTGTTTTTTGTAATGTTTTTTTTGGTAATGTCTGGGCTCTTTTGCCACAAAGCACAAAGATTTATCTTAAAACGAGTTGTCTGTATCATCATAGTGATTTGTATTGTGACATCACATGCTTAGCAGTTACGACTGATACAGTTAAGATCCATCTTAGCTTTTCGTGAAATCGGCCCCAGTTCACCCACCGAGACCAACCAACAATCGTTATGTGCACACAATTAACATCTCATAGTTTGTGTACATTTGCTTTCACACGGTCTTTAACTCTTCAACCTCCACCACATATCCATTCTAGAGGAGTAGCCATCATGCTTTATTACTTAAAATAAATGTGAACAGGTAAGAAAAGTGGATCCAAAGTAACTTGTTATTGTCTTATTTGCAAAGTATTCCTATTTGAATACTAATTTAAATACTAAGCCAACAAAAAGCTTCTTTTGTATGACATTAGTACTTCTCAGAAAACATTTGTTTCTAATTATGATTTTAAATTTGTATGTTAGTGTTATGAAGTTGCATCAATTAAGTTGAAATTTATGTTAGATTTGAATTTTTTCTGTAAAATATATCATTTGTAAATGAGTGTTTTTTCGAAGAAGCAACATGAGGTTAACATTGCAATTTGTTAATTTTTGAAACACTATCAGAAAACTTACTGTTGAATGTGTTTTTGTCAATTTGTTTTTTAGGCAGTCAGTGATAAAATGTAACAAAATGCCGTCCAAGCAATAACATCCACTCCAACAATTAAATAAGTAAAGGTATTAATGTAAATATTTATTTATGTACATAAAATATTGAAATCATTTCAACAATCCGTCCTCTTTTTGATCAGGATGTGCCTTCATTTAAGTAATAACCAAATGTTTCGAAACATAATTCATGTTTGAATTAAAACTAAATGGAAATTGTGAAAATGGCTTCTTGTGAATTCAACTTTTTGTTTTGAACAAAACACTTCAAACCTGGTATAAAATATTTACAAAATGTCATAGTGAAAAAGCAGTGAAAAGAAGAGCAGAGTATACTGTTCAAAATGTCGAGACCACACCGGCTCTTTTCAGAGCCACCACTCTTCCCAAAAGAGATGTATACATGGTTGTACCCGCAAGTGTACTAGTTTACTAGTTATAGTTTCCTATTATCTCTCACACCATGCACAGCTTCAAAGATTACCTAACAACAGTAAGGTTTGTAAAGACACTTGCGTTCATCGAGTAGTTGATAAAACAAACTTTCGGATTTTGTTTTGCTTGATAAAAAAATCATGTAAATCAGTCAGTTTTGATGAAAGAACACATCTGTTTGGTAGTTAACCACTGGCCTGTAAGCCATTCAAGATTCTATAAACAGCACTCCCTTAAACTTTCAGCTTCGTTAAAGTGGGAGTATACCATTGAAGTATAATAATAAATTGAGAGGCTAATCATCCTTACTGGCATCTGAGAAGCTGAATAGCGAAGGGCGCGTCTACAATGTGTTTGAGCTGGCAGCCATCCACATCAACCCATGTATGACCATGGAGAACAGCCTGAGATCAAAAGTGTTTGGTTTTTCCAGAAGGAGGAAAACTGGACGGCCTGGAGAAAAACCCTTGTGGCACGGGAGAGAACCAACGCAACAACTCAACTCACATATGGCCCTAGCCGAGAATCGAACCAGGGACACATTAGTGAACTGCGAACGCTTTACGCACACGCCACCTATGCCAGCCAGCCATCTTTTACCCAGCAAAGCAAATTCTGGTGGTGGGGGAGGTTGAGCCTAACCTCACATGAAATTTATATTTTACATCAAATAATTCCAGAGGAATATCACACTGAAATCAAAAATATTTCAACAAATATTATAAATATGATATAACATTACAAATAATGTTATCACACAAAGATTGTGTCTAGTTACTGTTGAAAGTTATGGGGTAGATCACAAGATGAATTCCTAAAATGCCCAGACTCCAAAGTAAATGAATCACTGTTGCTATTTCTCACACTCCATTGGCTCTTGGAGCTCTGGGATCGAGGAATGAGTTTGTGAATGAACAGGGAGGGAAACAACAACTTCGGATGCATGCTCCATGGTCCATGCATGTACATTAGCCGCTCCAAGCTCTGCATGAAGTTCGTCCTGTCTCTGTTGACATCTGTCTACTTCAGCGCTCATCCTGTGAAATGCAGGTAATTATAAAACAAAATGAATAAGTTGGCAAAGTAACATTCAATACAATATTGACAATTTTTTTTATTCATGGGGTTGGACACACAGAGTGTTACATCCAGATTTTCCCTTTATAAGTTTTATCAACTCTTACATCATGGAGGTAGACTAAAACTTAGAAAAGTATTGTGCAAACTCACTTGACTTAGTGTACTACTATTATAATTGTAAAACCCACAGTGCACCAAGAAAAAATTTGTTAAGATCACCTGCAACCCTTGTTTGCCAGATTGTCATGCTGCACTGGTGGGCCAACATCAGACATTAAGACTTTTAGTTTACAAATTAATGTTGGTGAACCAGGGGTTGATTTCACAAAGCATAAAGAGTCATCTTAAAGGGGCTGTGTCGTCATGATTATAGCAGACCCGTGGCTGTGCATGGAAAGATGAACTCTCACCCGGATACTGCACATGCGCATGCTTGCGGTCAAACCACAAAGGATGCCATCTTTGTCAAACTGTGATGTGACCGCCAGCGCACACGTGCACGTAGTAACTGGGTTTCTCCATTTACTGCTATAATCATGACGACACAGCCCCTTTAAGTTGAGTTGTTGGTGATTTGCAGTTAAGATCAATCTTAGCTCTTTGTGATATCAAGCCCTGTGACCACAGAAGAAAAAAAAAACTCTCACCGCTGACTTTCGCTGATCGCTCGCTGGAAGAAATTGTTCCTCCTTTCTTCATCAGCCTGTGAGAGGTCACCAGCTGCACCAGAGACCTAGTCAAAGAAGCAAAACATTAACCCAAAATAGCACTGGCTTTCCCTTCTCTACTGGGCTTGCACCAGATAACTTGTTGGTCACTGACCTAACAACGGTGACAGCTGTGCTTGTGCTTGATTTCACAAATCCAAAGCACTTAATAGTAAGACTAGTATTAGACTGTAGTAAGACTAAGCTAAGAGTAAATAAAGACTAAGAAGAGGAAGAGTTAACTGAATATGAGTTGTCAATAGACCTTTGCTTGCCAAGTAAAAAATACTGCCCGGTTGATTTCGCACAATTGTCGAAAGGCATTGTGGGAGGAAGGGAACACTTTTTGCACCTTTTCTTATCCTCGCAAAAACGACCAGGCAGTTTTTCGCAATAATGTCTATATTGCCATATTTTATAGTTAAATTATAAATTGACTGTGTTGTAGACCCAGTCACACTGGGGCGCTGTACTCCTTTTTTAAGATTTTGGAAATATAGGTCGTACTAGCAATCTTAGCTCTTTATAAATTCGGCTCCTGGTCACTGAGACTGAGTTTTATGAGAGTGAGATAATGTAAAACTAAAAAGCGTTACAGCAGTTTCAAGTCACAACAACAAAGTCTTCACTATATAAAGACACAAGTCACAAACGCCAGACAGTCGGTGGTCGCATGGAAGGTTGTCCTGTGTCTGAATCCAACAACTAACTTCTTCAACCTACCCTTTGGTCATGGTAACTTCTTGTCACAAAGTCAAGCAAGCTGGCATTCCCGTTCGGTAGGCCTAACTCGTTACCAACACCATTTTCTACCCCATTTTCAACAGGATCAGAATGTGTATTTAGACCGTTGTGATTGGCAACGGGCTTGTCGTCCGCCATTTTTGACAAGTAGTATTTATTGTTAAATTGCGCCCTCTTGTGAAGTGAAGTGCAAAGGATCAGAGGCGTCAACATTGTTGATTGGCAATGATTAGGTTACACCATAAAGCAGTGGTCACAAACCCCATTAAAATTAAGAAATAATCTAAAATTTCAACTTTTGGTTATCAAGTCGAAATAATGAATAAATCTTTCACGTCAATAAGTACCTAATACAAAACAATGTAAAAACAAGGCAAATGCAAACGATATTAAAAATACCTTTAGGGCCATGAATTATTTCCCGACTTGGAACTCGGGTTCGAAAATGAATACAATAGACCAATTGCGCGACCAATGTTTACATGTCATCACGTGACCAGTAGTGAGCACTTTATCATCTCAGCTGATGGCAAACTACGTGCAAATACATGCTGTGACCGACAGAGTCACACAGACAGTCAGCTTTTGGTAATAATAACACAGTTACTAAGCCCTTTTATTAAAGTTGTACGTTGTGATATTGATTTAATCACCACTTCATAAACTACCAGTATTCTGAAAACAAAAAGAGGTTTATTTTGAGTTACGCCCTACCGGCGTGGGACGACGCTGAAGCCACCGCATGTGATTTTGTTTGTAATGTAAATAAATCCCTGAAAAAAAAGAAGAAAAAAAAGAACGTTGGAAAAGTGAGCATTTATACCTAGCCTTGCGTAATTTCAAATAGACAAAACAAAAGAGTCACGCAGTTTTCGAAAGCCTTTTCTTTGGATAAACTTCAGCTGCAAAATTGTAAAATTCTTTCGTTGAAAAGTGTGTGATCGCGGTCGTGTTTGTTTACGTTTAATACCCACTACAGGTCACGTAAATTGGAGAACGCAATCCGGCCTGTTGGCCCACAAAAATGCCGTGCACATCAACATAAGTTCGTTCTTTGATAGAGGGCTTTTGCCAACGAAGTATAGAGAGAAAGAGAGAACAAACAAAAACTTCTAATAGCATACACGACCATGGAGTGTCTGTGAACATCTGTCATTGTAACAGTCCTCAGGTTTATTGTTTAGATGTCACAAAAACAAGCAGCCTTTCATTTTTCGTGGGGTGGGGTCCAATTAAAAATCAATATTGTTTTTGGTGTACCAGTTTAAATTACCGTTTATACGTTTGTTTTTTAATTATAATTTCTTTTAATAAAAACATGCTTGTGTTTAATATTAAGATGAAACATGACCCAATCAGTTTATAAGCGTTTATAGTTAAGCCAATCATTCCGAAAAAGGAGAGAAAAAGTCGATTTAGCATCTGGTCAGGCACCTCGTAATGTTGTCGGTTCCCAGTCGAGAAAATAAGTCAGTCTCCTAAAAATAAAATCTCTCGTTTGTGTCAGATATTTTTAAGATAATTTAATAAATCGTTGTCCTTGTGGCATTTTTATTTTGCGAACACAAACACTGAACAAGCGAAATCTCGGACAAAGACAAATAACAAAAAACAGACCATTGTGAGATTATTAAATTGACAATTTTTTGTAATAATATAAATGGAATTCTGACCCGTTCAAATAACTATTTTTAGTAGAACTTAATCAGATGAGCTCCAAGGTCGAACGCAGTTTTGTGATGCACTCATTTTTCAATGGATAGAGTCCTTATGAATAAACAAATTACAAGTCTATAATCTCACGTTAAAATAATGTAAAATATCATTTCATTTGTTACTCTTTCAGCGAAATTTAAAACATGACGTCATTGGGTATCAACACCGAATTTTTGCGTCAGTCGAAAGGTCAAATTCAAAGCAGTTTTGAATATCATTGTAATTCAGGAATGAACTAACAATGTCCTGTACAACAGTGTACAGACCCATGTGTTTGAAAGGTGACGTCATCGGACGTTTTGCGATTTTGACAAAATTCGCACTGGAAGGGTATCAAACACAATGGCATTTTACGCCGTTTTAAAGTGAGGTTAGAGACTCGTAGATTTTTTCCCTACTTTCTAGGACTCTTTTGGAAAATGAGTGCATCACAAAACTGAATTCGACCTTGCAGCCCCTAACACTTCTTGAATAATGTATAAGATAATCACAATATCTAAAAACACATATTTTTTGGTGTGACCATTATTCCCACTTTCGTTGAAGAAAATATTGTGCAAGAAGTATTATGAAAATACGGAATAAGCTGTTGTGTTGGGAAACTACTAGAAAACTTGGGTCTTTTGTGGGAAGTTTAAAAGTGAAAAGGAAATGGATCATGTCAATTTGGTTCGAAGTATGATAAATCATCAACAGCACTAATCCGTTCCTTGAACAACTTCACGGTGATTGAATCTGGCCTTGTTACACAGGGCAATTTTTTTTACAGGCAACTTGGAGACAACCAACTGCACTGCATGCAAATGGAGCACTTCGGTCAGTAAATCAGGCGTTTTCTTCTTAGAGATTGCCTGGAAATGGTTGCCTGTAAATTGCCTTGTGTGACATGGTCCTCAGATAACCATTTGCCTCACACTGAGATGAATCTGTGCATGTAAAAATATCAATATGATTAATTTGAAGCCTGGTATGATGACACATAGGAGAGGTTAAACCAAAGTCTTTTACTAAGCACACAATTAGTGGGGCACCAGTCACATGGGAAATTAATGGCTTTTTGGATGGTAACCGTTTTTTCTGGTAAGCCATATTTTTCTGTACCAAGCAAAACAGTTGTGCCTGCTAGCTTTATGAAATAAATGTTGTTAAACATAGAAAAACCTTGCTTACAATACACAGGTTCTACAAAATTGTCAAGGTACAAGGCAACTGGTTTCTTGCTCATTCTGGCTCAACATATACACACGTTAGGCAAGATTTTAATGCTTACCAGCACTGAGGCATGATTGTTGAACTATCACCATGGAAACATATTTTCTAGCGTGGACTCTTACAAGATCCCATGCCCACCCAAGCAAGATGTGTTTACACGGCGGCACTCAGCAAATTTCCGATATTAAACGAAACCAGACAGCATTTTATGGGAAAAAGTCTGTCTACCTTTAGTGATGACAAAATGCTCTTATAAAAGAAGTAAAAAAAAATATATATAGGGGGCCTATATAAAGAAATTATTTAAAAATTAAATAAAAGGAAGTTATGTATACATCTCTTTAAAAAACACCCCAACTCCACCCACCTAATTTTTTTTTACAATAAACAAACAAAAAATATATTGAGCACATTTGCTTAGAATCTTACTGTCATGCATCCCCACCTCTCCCCACCACCGATCAAGAGCTTCACAAACTTATCGATTATTAAACACAACAACAAGACAACCAACCGTTATCGGCATGTGTGTGGAAGCAGTCACCATGGCAACCACTTGAGACCACACACTCAGCTGTGTGTCAGCTGTGGAATATTGATTGTCCAATGTCATTGGACGAATCCCTTCAGAAGTTATTGCCCAGTTTGAATACCCCCTTCGAATATCTTTGTTTCAACTCTTTAATTTCCAGAACAAATGTTTTTTTCCCTCTCAAAAGCTTATAATTGTCCGTTAAATAACTTTGCATAGCAGCTGACGGTTTTAAGGGTTCATTTTGTTTCTGTGGCGCAATGTAATACTGCCCTCTCTCGGTAAGTTGATCAGCATGTATAATTAAAATTCTGGGGGAAAAAATTAGCAATCACTCTCCATTTATTGAGAGTTTGACTAAACTTGATGAAAACTGTAATCTGATTCTAATTTACATAAGATGATATATTTAAAGTTATAGTTTGTTTAATTGTTTCAACGGCCTGTTCTGGGTATAAATAACTATAATTACCAGCAGAAGACTAGATAAATAAATAGATGCCTGGCCCCCCGTTAGGTGAGTATCTATCTTCATGCCTGGCTTAAGCAGGTATACCATGGTGTATGTTGTTACTGTATCACCTTTATCACGTTACTGATCAACCAAACAGACAGTCGTCTTAAATATCCCTCCATGTATTTTTAGTTGAATGTTTTCAAGTATCCATAAAAACAGCAATTTGAAATTTAATGTTTAGTCAAGTTTGACCGTAAATATTTTTTTCACTTATTTGTTTATACATGGTTTCCACTCTGTTTTCATCACGAGATGAGCGAGCTGACGGCTTTATATTTCAATTTCTTTTATTCAGACCTTATGTAAGGTCATAAAAGTGAACGAGCTGGGCACAATTGCAGAATTATAGTTTGCTTAGCAGACAGAGTACCAGTCAGAAATGTCAAACAAAATACAATTGTTTTATTGTTACCAGCATATTTTTTTGTCCATATCCAGCACAAATCTTTTGATTAACAGTTTTCTGAATTTCGACCGTCAAATAATGAAAAATACAAAATCTTATCAGATGTCATTATTTTCCCAGATTCATTGAATAAAACACACTTTGGACCTGTGTTGTTTATTTATTTTTGGGGGCGTTTATTTTGGCCGATACCATCCCAATGTCACTCGTGCTGACATTTCACCAATCGATTCTTGAGTCCCACTTGTGTACATTCCAGTTTGTGTGTCCAGGTACTACATGTATTCCAAGCCAAGTTTGCCATGGGCTTGAGCCAGAGAGGCGACGAGCATTTTCAACGGTGGGTGGTTAGATGTCCGATAGTCCGGTAAAAATAAAAAAAAATTAAAACAAATAATTAGTACAAATGAAAATAAAGTCAGGCCCCCCCCCCCGGGGAGTTGGGAGGGCGACCGCAGGGGCTGGAATTGTTGAAAGAATCCACCGTTATTGTACCGTTTATCTTGGCATAGCCCGATAGCCCCCGGCCACATTAAAAAGACTGAACGTACACAAGGGTTGATGACATTGCTTTTACTGCACCACGGGGCTTTGGCGCTTCGATTCGATTTTAGCTTCGCCAAACTCACATTATAGCTTTCTGGTGTAGATAGAACCAGTTCATGTATATGCATACGCTAAGCCATGCGCTGTGAATAATAAGGTTAGTCTGGGTATATCATTCTGCTACTCGGTAGGTTAGGGCCTAGGTATTTCACAAGCACGTATGATGTTCAATATATCTGGTGTTTTAAAGTCAAAACCATTGTCGGGCCACACTACCGTTTTAAATAACACACAGCTTGGAATGCACCGTATAAGGGCTATCCTCAGTATCTTAAAGGGTAATTCACCTAGTATGAATAGTGAGTGAACACACGTGAATCTACCCGGAGTGATGCACACGCGGTATAAAGCAACAGCTATAGCTGAACGTGTTATTTATCTACCTTCTCCGTCTGTTATAATATCGACGTAAAAGGCAGTCGTGGCAAACCTATACACTATACACTACATTATAAACTTGGGACTGTCCGCGTGATCTTTTTTCGGCAGGGTGAATTCGCGCCAAAAATGCTCGTGCTCTGATAACAGAAACTGCGACGTCTGGTATAGACTGTTAGTCTCCGCAAGGGGGCACACCAACGAGCACCGAGGTTTATTATTATACACGCCAGGTTGGATTTCTTCAGCGACGAGTCAGAACGCCACACACACACTGAGAGGCTGTAGTCTCCCGAAGAATGTCTTTTCTCTCATCTTCGGCTGTCGTTGTACCGGCACGACCGCGCCATTCTATCTAGCTTACCGCCCAGAGCCAAGATTTCACAAATAGTATAATATCCCCGAATCAGCGTGCATTTATGCAGGTAGGTCGGGAGCTACTGTGTGCTGCGGGTGTAAATACATCGCGTTCATCAGTACAGCCGGAGATGTGTGCCTCCACGTTGTGTGTATGGCTGGCAAGGGCAATGAATAACGGTGATGTACATTGCTAGCAGTGTGCTATGCAGATCACGGTGAATGCGCCTATAGACAGAGAGGCATAATATGGACGAGCTGGTTTTGGTGCGCATATCACGTCCATGCTAAGGAAAACACGACAGTGGGTCCGTCATGTCGAGCACTGGTCGAAACAAGATGAGAAAGAGGACAGTGTACATCGTCTTCGTTTGAATCCGGAATTATTAAGTTGTCACTGGTTCCCCATCTGTTCTGTGGCCAGGAGTATACGTGAGTCTTCCGATTGCAGTTAACCAGCTTTTGGAGGTTGCTGCTGCAAACAGCCGGCTGTGTGTGTGTGTGTGTGCGTGTGTGTTATGTTGAGATGAAATTGAGACCCGGGAGGATATATGAAAATGTCGCCCAACATTGCCCACACGCTCCTCATAGGGTTGTGTTTTGTTTATTTGCTTGTGATATGTCATTATGCATGTAATGCACGATTCACCTTTTATAACCAAGATGATAATGTTGAATTGAGCAATGCCGTCAACGACTGGAGAGGAACCATTTCAAACCATGGGGATATGGGGTACCATTCTTCGGACACAGTGCGACATGTACAAAGGAATGTAAACGATCAACTAGATGAAAAATCACTGCCAGATAAACAGAAAATCGTGGACGAGAACTTCAGTGGTGTAGAAAACAACAACGAGGTGAATTTTTTAAAAGAGCAAAATATTGCAAGTAGAGGAAGTACTTTTGGGGGAAACCCACCGCGGCGTGCCCGGGATAGTTCAAGGGGTATTCGAAGTTCCTCCTCCCGTGTGAAACGTTTGTCGACGGGAGACGACGAGGTTGCCACCCAAGGGATTCCTTTTAACAAACAAGAAGAGAAATTGTTTGAATTTTTAGATCTAGTGAAGAATGAAGGCGCCCAGAGTGATTACTGCCAGAAGAAAGACCAAACTTCGGATTGGAATTATCATGAATTAATTCTTACGAAACAGTTTTACAACTCCTTCAGTGGTAACGCCTCGGCGGCCGTCTACACCGCCAACCTCCTCAGCAGCTTCTATTCAAGACAACGGGCCAACGACAGCGTGTTTTACAATGTCAACTGTATATACGCCTCTATTAGGAATAATGTGGAAAATTACCCAGCTGTTTCCGGATCATGTGTGGCGTTTGATCGACACAAATTCTCCAGGAAGAAGGAGCTTTTTGCCCCGTGTGCTCATTTCGACAGCACCGGCGTCCTGATCGAGCAAGACCTCGGGAAAATCTATAACTACACGTCTTCGAGCTCTTTACACTACACGGAGTGGTTCACCAAGTTTAAAAGTACCCTCGTTCAGCCTGCAGATGTTAGATGGGGACATTTAATACCCCGGCTGAATGCCACAACAAACGGGGAACCAATGAACACTTCGTATGTGTTTGTTGAGGAAAGCCTTGGCGCATGGGGGCCACCGTACTTTGACTGCAACAGGACTAGTCGGTGGCTGGTGACCTACTCCGTGCCGTTCTTCGACCACGAGTTTAATTTCATGTGAGTACAAATCGAATTCACTGATGGAAATTTCCATGTACGTCTATGGTTACTTTGTTCGTTTTACATTGGATGCTATATTTTTCCCCTTTCTTATTTTGACATATTTTTACCTTTATGTAGTACCCCGTGTATCGACCATAGGCAGAGGTTGTGGAGACAGTAAAATAACTTACCATTACACTTCATTTGGCAAATTGATCTCATCGGTTGCACATCGACAAATATGTTGAAATAAAGCAACTGAAACTGTGTCAAGAATTATTCACATAATTCTATACTAATTCGGCCTTGATGTGGGGTTTCAATAGTAAACACTACTTCATAGCGTTTATACGTGCACTTATCGTGTAGACTAAGGCTTAATAGCATCGGTGTGTCCGTGTAACCGAGGCTAAAATAATCTACAATTTTTATGCAAAGAAATCACGCGAGATAACCCGTGCAGACGCACCGCTTGCTTGGCCGCCATTTTGTTTCCCGGTGACGTAATGCGTTTCATCATCAGCAATTGTTGGTAACCAAATGTTTGAGTTGATGGATGATCTGTGCAAATAATTATATGCATAGAACTGATTGATCAATTACCAGGCTATTACAACTTCCCTTTTACTGTATACAGCAGAGAGCCATAATTAATTTTCTGCAAGGCCTATATATACGACTGGGAGCATGTGTGACCCAATTGAAGGCTGAAACTGCCGCTCGCTGCCAGTTGTTGAATCGGTGTGAACTTCGACACTGTCGATCTTGTACATCGCGGTTATGAGCACCGTGCATCTAACAAAATACACGTCACGGCGTCAAAAATATCTTCCCCTGAACGGTGTGGGATCTAAAAGGTGTGTTTGTCGTTGACACATGTGGTTCACGCCTAGACTTGATAGAGAATTATAAGCAGCTATCTTTGTGCAGTGTGCGTGATTTGAGTGGGCATTTCTTGTTCTTGATCTTTATTTATGTCTGTAATTTTCAAACGAAACTGAACAGAAACCCATCGTATTAATTATTATGAATTAATCATTTGTATAAAAAAGGGTGTGTTACAATTTCATTTTCATCCATCGTACTTAAAGGTGACTGAGTTACAATTTCGTTTTCATCCATCGTACTTAAAGGTGACTGAGTTACAGTTTCTTTTTAATCAATCGTACTTAAAGGTGACTAAGTTACAATTTCTTTTTCATCCATCGTACTTAAAGGTGACTGAGTTACAGTTTCTTTTTCATCAATCGTACTTAAAGGTGACTGAGTTACAATTTCTTTTTCATCAATCGTACTTAAAGGTGACTGAGTTACAATTTCTTTTTCATCAATCGTACTTAAAGGTCTGCCGCAGTAACCCTCCATCATTGGTGTTGGGAAGAGTAATTTTCCATCTTCTAACTCTCAAATGCATCAAATCTATGAAAATTTGTCAGGGATTTTGTGCAAGTTCATAATACATGCTCGGGCAAATTTCAATTTAGCAAATCGAAAGTATAAGTTCGTATTAAGGAGCTATTTCCCCACAAAGGGCAGAATTCAGATGGATTTGCCTGGGCAGTAAGTTTCGCTGCACTGTTCATAAACTGTCAGATTTTAGAATATAAACCGATCATCACAAATCACATATTATACCTTTATCTACAGGTACAGATACCGAAAATAACAGTGGCTGACGGTCTCAAGGAAATGAAACATTCATGGGTTTATTGGCAAGGCTTTAGGGAAACGCCCTTTTGGAATTTGGTTTCGGTCTGAGTGTGTGAAACAAAGATTAAAGAAACATGTTTGTGATAATTGACAATACAGAAAAGGAATCTGTGACCCGTTATGATGTGAACTGGAACACCGTCAAATAATTTTATTCTAGTCAGTGTTTGATTTTAATTTTGTAATGTTTTCGATTCAGCCGAACCTAAAGTTGGAAGGGAAACAGTTGATGTACAATTATTTTATTTACAGGAAGCATACATGCATGACGATTTAAATAACCTTGAAATTAAATATTCTTTATGGTTGCAATTTCAACTGTACATTTGAAGCCAATAAGTATCCGTGTTAAGCTCAGAGGCACAAATTCCAAGCACATATGCGATGAAATGACGGTGGCTTCAATGCGATACTCTGCAATACTGAAAAGTGAAATATTCGGCATCTAATATGCGGATCATAATGTTCACAAACAGGGGAGAGAGCAGCCGGGAAATATTATATTAATGTCACAGTTTCCCCCGGCCCGTAAATCAATTTGCAGTACATTCATGTATATACGCGGAATCTTATTTGATTGATTTTACCACTATAAATCTTTCTCGTGTGCGTCAATTCTGATTCCACTGCCTGGAATAATTTAGACATTTTGGTTGACATTAAAGGGAGTGGGTTTTGGCTTGGTCCTACTTGGGGGGGGGGGGGGGATAGGTGCGACAAAAATATTTTTATGAAAGTTATGGAAAAGCCTTTTAATTTAAAAAATATTGCAGTGTTTTAAAACGTAAATGCTACAGACAGCACAGTTTCACTAAGATGGTGTAGTTTGGTATATTGCCCTTCACTTGAAAAATAAGTTGCACTGAACTCGCCCCCGGCTACATTATTTTACAGTCGGCAATTACTTTCCACAGATCAAACCGCTCTACGTGATAAAAACAGTGTAGTGTATGAGTTACTAACAACATAATGGGCACCGTAGTCATGTTTCTACCCTGAAAGGGGGATATTTTGAGAAGTAGACATGCATTTGTTGTTTCCATCAATGTTTTTTTTTTTTTAAATGTGTTTAGATTTGGTTAATTTCCATCAACGGTATGATAGATGATGTGTACAGAAAATGGTCTGACAACAATAATTATTAATATAATCTTTTTTTTCAAGTTTGGCTGGTCTGCTATACAGCATCAAGTTCTGTAAGAAAAATGCAAAAATGCAAAAAAAAAAAAAAAAAAAATAATAATAATAACAACAATAATAAATAAATAAATAAATAAATAAATAAATAAATAAATAAAATCTGGACATTAATGCAATTATTATTTTGTTCCTTCTAAGTACAATACTCTATTTTTAAGAATCTGACCTTAAAATCAATACAATTTTTGACATCACGGTGCCAAATGGTGCCCCATTCCTGAGAGCCATCTCCCATTATTGTCTTTTTTGGCAATCTCGCATCAACAGCTGTCGTACGGACTGTGCACTGGAATGGTAACTAAAAAAGCTTAGTGATTATAAAGTTCATACCACTTCAAATCCTCCAGAGAAATATTTCCGTCTGGAATACTGTCAACATTAAAGAAAAGGCTTCTGAAGATCCCACTAACGCTAATAATCTGCATCTGATTGCTGCAATTGAAGTAACCCTGAAATGAACGTAAAATCCATACATAAAATCCCTGACCAGAAAAAAAATGAAGATTTTTGTTGTTATCACCAAAACGTTGCCACGGGTTATGAGGGATTTTCACTTGGTTGTAAATGGTGTGTTCACTGAGGATGGGAATTAATTTACTCTTCAAAAAAAGAAAAAAAAAAAGAAAAAGAAGGACCCCCCAAAAAACCCCGACATACTTTCCGTTTCCGTCGATTTGAGTATTGTTTTCACTTCATCTGACTTTTGCATATCTCATGTGTTATTCATCACGGGTATCACTCTGAAAACTTCCGGGTCAGATTTGACCCGGATTACGGGTCTTGTTGGGCCAGACCCATTGACCCGGAACCTACCTCAAATGACCTAGGAATCCGGGTCAAACTGACTCAGAATCTGTGTTAAAAGCCCATTTAAAAAAAAACAGTTTCCGAGTCAGCCTGACCCAGAAATGGGTCAGGCCCCCCTGGAATCAGGAATCCAGGTCAATTCTCACCCGGGAGTTTGTAGAGTGTGGGGATAACTTCTAAAGCTGCTTGGCAAATATATATTTTTTCTGCCTGCATGGAATTTCTATGAAATACATTAAATGGTGCTGGCCTCACGTTTCGACCCTGGCAGAGTATTTCTCAAAGGATAATAAATGAAATAGTAACTTGGCTTGAATTCTTAGCGGGTGACGTTAATGAAGCCGGAAGTGTAATGCAAATGGATTGTCCACACACGCGGTCTTTGCGTCAAGCGCATCCCATAGGGTGTCTAACATGTATCAGGAGCCTGGCCGGAAACACGTCACTATACTTAAGGAGAAGAGGTCAAAGTCTTGTTTTGCACGAGGCTCTGCGAGTAATCCTAAAAAAACTGGTCCTTGGCCCTTATTTGAAATAGAATGCTTGTTAAGGATGAAGCAAAACTAAAAGCGAAACAATGTGAGAGAGATCTTATCAACGTAAACCAGATAGAAATCGCTATGACGTCACTCGAAGGTCGCCATAGGG
This sequence comes from Marthasterias glacialis, assembly GCA_911728455.2. Classification (NCBI taxonomy): domain Eukaryota; kingdom Metazoa; phylum Echinodermata; class Asteroidea; order Forcipulatida; family Asteriidae; genus Marthasterias; species Marthasterias glacialis. The sequence continues at coordinate 19,723,258 of OU452223.1, forward strand.
CTCTGCAGGTAGAACTGGTGAAAAGTTTGAAGGCAGGCAGATGACTATCGGCGAAAGGTGCAGTAAGACTTTGCCGGCGTATCATCATTGTTTGAAGTTGCTTAAAGGAGCCAAAAGCTCCCCGCGTGCAGAGCAGTTGTTACTGAAATGTGCATCTACCCTTGTTGTAACAGTTAATCCTTTGTAACTAAAACATTATTTTCATGCTAGTTTTTTTCAAACCTTAGTACTAGAAATTATGAGAGAGATTTTGTTTTAATGGTACGTAGGAGCAGGCTCTTTTATTGATGCCAGTCTGCATGCAAATTCCGTGGTTTTACATACGTACCCTTATATTGATTGAAGAAGAGTAAGCATACTGAATTTATAACTACTATACATGCTGTACTGGATAATAAAGAAAGCCATCGACGCCATTTTGGTAAATAGTACCGGTACCACTGATGTACCTTATCTTAAAGCGATTCAATTCAGACAGTTCTGCCACCATCGTCAAGGTTGTACTTTATCTTGATTCAAGGTGAGTGAGCAAACCAGCACCAGCCCTTTTGCCGACAGTACCAATCCTGTAACGTACTATATTAACATGATATATTATATTCTAGCAGTAATATTTAGAAGATGGTTTTAATACACCATTAAATATAAATTGTATCATTGTTTTCCGCCCTCAAGTTAAAAAACAAAACATCAACAGCATTTTGTTATGTTTTAATTAGTACCTATGCATGCATGCTTGCGATTATGATGCTATCAAAGTATGCATGTTTGTTTTTTGTTTTTCGGGGTGTTATTTCTGTACCTTGACAGTATTTCAGATGGAAATATTTCTCTAGAGGATTGGCAATGGTGAAAGCCTGCTGGGCTTCACGTTGGTATAACTACTACACTGTATCTGTGCACAGAGGAAGAGTCCTATGTATGACTAGCATTGGTGAGAACTCTGTAATCAGTGAGCTTTCAGATGGAAACTAATCAATTTCTCTTACGATGATTACCAATCTTATATTTCACCTTTAAATAATTTATTCTAATTATCTGTTCAACTATTTACGCCAGTGCTTTCAGCTTCATTGACCTTGTAGGTCCAATAAACCAATGCTCCGTTTGTCATCAGGAAAGGGTTGCACGGCAGCTCTTTCCCGTTAACTCTACTGATGATAATGATTACAATGGTTAATTAGTATCAACACAAACATTTATATAATGATGATTGTACACAAATAAACTGGTTTGTTGCCGTTTGAACCAAAGGACCATTGTGGCGCTGCCGTATTCTTTACCACATCTAGTTCTCTGTGTGCAACAGCAAGAATGAATACTGATTCTAGTTATACCTTAAAAGGGATCTGACTATTTTGCCCCCAGCCTCGTTTTGGGCCCATTGATTTGAATGGAAGAAAAACCAAGATGGCGGCACTATGGTAAAGGCCCACTGCGTACATTGCCAACACTGTCTACATGATTGTTATTATTCAGACACAGCTGTTGTGTTACATTAAAAGAAACGTTGTCGTCCGTCTTTGGTTCTTGGTAGAAACAATGAAACCGTTGGCTCCCCAAAAGTGACTAGAGCATTGCAACCCGAGTGCCTGAGGATAATTATGAAGATAAGTAAGACAATAAAAACACTGTTTAGTTTTAGATGTGGGAGAAAAATCCCTAATTGTCAAAACCCACGTCAACAGTAGTAGGACTTAAAAATCCTGATTCATGCGATGATGATCTGATTCTGAAAACGATCTGAAAACGAACGTTTCCTAAAAATCCGCGACTGAGAGGACTTCCCTATACAAACAGATGGCTTGGATAAAATAAGCTAATCAAGCAAAAATAATTATTTGCAATTTATTGTTCGAGTTAAAATGTAATAATAGCTTGATGAATGTTCAAAACAGATTTTATTCACAGTGATAATGATACAGTCTTTTTATGTCGATGAATTCTACAAAAGTAAATGCCATTCATTCAAATAAAAAGTACAGACAAGGAAAATTGAAACACATTGTAATACAAACTTGTAATCAGAACGGAAATTTTAAGTGTTATTCCCTCATAATATGCAACAACAAAAATAGAAGTAATAAATACAATATTTAAAAATATTGTATAAAATAGACGCACGTACCACGCCCCCACCGTGGATCTGAAAGCCAATTTATAATCCCAGGTAGTAAATTCAATTGAATTCAATTTTGCCTGGATTTAATTAATTTATGTCTACTAATAATACAGTCTCCCATTAACACGAGTGCCTAGACAATAGTAAAGGTCGTCAAGGGGCAAATCCGAGGTCATGCTAGGAGGTCTCCGGTGACCTAAAAGATTAGAAGACACACTCGCGAGATTTCCTTCTTGAAGACGTTTGTCTTTTGTAGTTTTGTGGTACTTCACTCGTTTTAGTGCTTAAAATGACGTGCATTATTTTATTCCGTACATTGTCATGACTGCATGATTTGGAAATTGACAGTGGACAAATAAAAATTTTCATCGTACAATGTAACAGCTGCATTTTAGTAAATATTTCTATGTAATTCCTTATGAAGAGTGAGGTCTACGTTTGAGACATTGCGAATACTTCCGCGAAGGTTGCCGTAATGCAATGCGTATAACAATTAAGAAAAAAAAATGATGTACAAAGCTTTGCATTGGGAAGTTTTATTTGTTGCTAATTGTGATTGTTTAAAGCTGCTGCAACAGGTAAACTTCCTGCCTTTGAATCAAGATAAGGCATAGCAGCGGTAATGCCAAAACCGTCGGTACATGCTTTCTCCCTCTAAATCAATATAAAATACATATAATTGATACTTATCATCAACTGATGCTAACTGGTATCTCATTGAATCAAGATAAGGTATACGGTGAGCGGTGACGTTGTCCAAACTGCTGCCTAAGATGGGGGTAAAGCATTGGTAATGTATTGCTATGATGGTATGGTGCTTAAATTGATACATAATGATTTTGTTAATACAATGGGAATTATGATTATTTTTTTTTATCAAAGGACAACAGTTTAGGATATATCATTTTGCTATGAAATGGGCAAATTTTCTTTGCTCACCCCAATTAATATATATATTTACATATTTACTTATATATATTTAAAATATATTTATGTTTATAAAGATAGGGAAATCCCCACACGCACTATACTTGTAAATCTGGGGGCATAAGCTACCAACGAAGAGAAGACGATGCAGACATTTTCAGATGTGTATGTAGAAGGGAAATGTATACAAATAATTTTCTAATTATCTATATAATTATTTTTTCCACAGGAAGCCCCTGTGGCCGTTTGTTCAGTCTTCCTTGATTAATTAAATGGTGCATTTATCATCAATCTAACAAATCAAATAATACAAAATAAAATACCAAAAAGGAAAAGAAAAAAAAAACCAACTACAACGATATTACAAAATGAAAATCTTCACTCAAAATTTATGAATATTACTGTTTTACTGGCGTATACCTCGCAGACAGTGCAATACGCAGATCAATTCGCATATTTTGCATAATAGTTGCTTACTTAAAAGAAATTTGACTCAGATTACGAATTTAAGTAAGTATATGTTGGCCTTAAAGGACAGCAGGGGTTATGGGTTTATTGCTTATGCGTGTTGTGTTACACAAAAGTCTAAAAATGGAAGTGGTTCATTGAGCTTATATATACTATCAATAGATATTGGACAGCTGAAATCTTTTGTCTTGTCTCGTTCTTATGTGTGCGTGCAAAAGCAGTCACGAATGCCTGTCCTAATTATTATGCTAAAAATGGCCAATTTATTTTGTGTTTCTAAAATTTGTGTGAGAACACTGAGTTCAATATAGGAAAACAAAATCTGGTTTGTCCGTGATATTATCACATAGAGTTTATAGTACATATTGACTGGCGTAATTGGGGATAATGATCAAAAATAATAAATTTAGGAATTATAGTATTAAATATACTACATTGATACCGGAACGAGAATTGGACTGAAATATTGTCACGTGTGACAGAAGTGTTCTCCAACACTAAGTATCTTATTTTGATATGCCATATTGAAACAAGCACTTAAAAGAACGTCACACCTGTCAAAATTAGACAGTAGGCCCACCATTGTTCTCGAGAACATGACCATGTGATGCATTTGTTTTGCTGTTGTTGGGACGATGTTTATTCTTAAAAAAAAACGACGATACCTTTAATAAAAGCATAGTTTGTTCCCCTTCTTTTATTTGTAAAAAAAAAACGATGCTCACTAATTAGGCCCATTCATGTGAATCCGAACATAATCCGGGCATAAATATAATTGTCATCAGCGAAATCCTTAATTAAAAGTGTCCTTGATTAAAACACGCTTGTTGATTTCACAAGGCACGTCATTAGTTTTGTAGCATTTCTTTTTTTAGAGGTTTCAAGAAGTGAAGGGAGGAGGGTGTGTGTGTGTGTGGGGGGGGGGGGGGGGGGGGGGGGGGGTAACTGTCTTCATTAAGCTGTAATTATTTTGATGAACATTAGGGAATAAAGACCCAGAATATTGTTGTAATCAATTAGTAATGTTTAAACAACTTGTCTATTTGCTTGTATTAATATTGGATTGCGCCAGAAATTAATGTACAAAAAAACCTCATACCTTCATGAAGTTTAAATGCGTAGCGCTTGTCACCGGATAAAAAACAACACAAATATTCTGAACGGCCGACATTAATTCCGCGTTCTTTGTGGTGCGTTTCACCATTAGACGTATTATGTCGCATGGAATGTAGAATTTCATAATTTATTACTGCTGTGTCTCTTGAGTATATGTGTACATCGCCACAGGGCTGTATTTCTGCAATACAGTCTCTAGCTAAAACATAAATAAATGAATCAATAAAACAAATCAGAAAAATATCCCGTACATTGTAATATCGCTACACAATGTAAAGGCGTGTGTGTCTATAACGGAAGGATCGGGCTTCGTTTGTACGAGATAAACGCGATGCTACTGTCATTCTCGTTTGAAATTCAATATACGGTTGTATTTATAGTTTTTTTCTGTGAGGAAATTTATTTTCATGAGCTACCGCTGTTTGGTTTGATCAAAATTCATGGTCATTTTGCTATTAGAAACACTGTGTATTCAGTTCTCCAATTCATTAAAAATGCCGAGTTTTAACATTAAGGTACTATCGTATGTATGGGCCATGAGCAGCATAGCTCTGAAGAAAAAGAAGAGAAAAAAAATCCCGAGTTATGATTGCACATGCACTAGACTGTCTCCCCTAGGCTAAACGAAACCCGACTTGGCTTTGTGCCTGCCGTATACCGTGGGGACAAACTCGATGTTCGATTTGAGAGTGCATTGCAAATTAGATGGTTTGGGGTACTATTATCCATCTTGCATGAAATGCTGACCCAGAAAGATAGAAAACTCCACTCCGCCCCCCCCCCCAAATCAAAATGTGGTGAGACATTAGAATAATGATTTGCATATCCACAGACATAAAAATAGTGCCATGTTAAGTCATCTGTGAATAGCGATTCAAATTCAAATACACAATTGGTTTGGGATGAGTATATCTTACTTTTTGGTCAACAAAAACATTTGAAAAAAAAAACCGTCAAATAAGGTTGTCAAGCTGTTGAGGTGTTAAACATGCTTATCTTTTGTCATGTGACTTTTATTTCGCCTTTAATTATATAGGTAAAAGATTCTCAGGCGTAGTACGGACAACTGTTTTATCACTGATTAAAAGCATTAGAAACAAAGCCTTCCCCCAGTTATATATCATACCTCTAATAAAGGACATTTTGGATTAATAATTAATTAAAACGTTTGTCCCAATCTGTGAAAATACTTGACTTGGGAAATCTATTATTAATGGACACGCTTGTTGCTTTTTTTTAATTTAATGCTACCATTATTTGTACATAATACATGCCCAACAATTTGTCATTTAATGTTACCCGATTTCAACACATTTTCATGACAGAAAGAAAAAACACATTACTGCAACATGGCAGTAATAAAAGAGATGTTGATGGAAATCTAAAGAACAATGAAACAAAACAAGCAGCCGTTCGGAAAGCTTTAGAAAAAGAAAATATCAATAATCGTTTGGACAAATGCCTGTGTTCAATTCAACGGCAGTTTACCAAAAAACAGAATTTAATTGGGTTTTCGTGTTTGGATACATGTATAGCAATCGTTAGATTTATGACGGAATTTGAGATCGAGAGCTTTTGGAAAAGTGCAAACGAGTTTTCAAAAATATTCTGGTTGAGAAAGGTTATCCCAGACCAAACGTTTCATTTCTTATTAGATCGAGCAACTGCACCCGCTCTAAGATTTGTAAAAACAAAATTCCTCGATACACCGATTGAGTTGTAAGTTATTTCCCGATGAATAATAACTCTTTGCAGTCAATCAAGTTCATGAATTTTACTTATAAAAAATGTTGCAAGAATAAAATATAATGTGCGAAAGTGATGGGCTCTTAGGAGAAACTTGGCCTGGTTGTTTTCAATAACTTGAGTAGACGTGAAACAAGTTGATCTTATGTTATTTCGTAAGAGATTGTGCAACTGCACCCGTTCCAAGATTTATAAATAAATGGTTTCTTCGAAACACCGATTGAATTGTAAAATATTCCCGATGAATCATAACTGTTTACAGTTATCAAGTTTATGAATTTTACTTTACAAAATGTTGCATGGGTGAAATATGTGCGAACGTGATGTGCTCCCAGGGGAAACGTGGCCTGGCCGTTTTCAATAACTTGAGTAGACGTAAACAAATTGGTCTTATGTTATTTGATCTGAAGAATCATTAATTTTAATACCAACAACAAATTTACACAAACAGATGCATCAGAGAAGTGTAATTTTTTTAAAAAAATAATATTGTAGTTTTAAATGTAACAAACATAGTGTAAAAAAAGGCACTCTGTTACAAATAACATCCAATTATACATGGTTTGCTTATCCAGCTAATTAATTTTTCAGAAACCTTGAACAGTGTGAAATCATCACATGCCTCGTCAATTAAAAAATAAACTGGTTTTGAATTTTAGTATTTTTCTCTAGATTTTATTGTTAGATAAAAACAACAAAGTCAAGCATTTTTTACCCTCTTTTCTTTCCTTTACTTTGTTTTGCAGAAAAAAATCGCGTCATGCACGTCTCTACCTATACTTTGAATTACAAAGAAACAGACAAACACCCAAATGAACGCCCCTACGAACAATTAAACACACAAATAACTGAAAAAAAATATAACATCAATTATAAACACACCGAGGCTGTAAATATTCAGTAACTTCATAAAATATTACCCAACACCAGAGCTAGGATTACATTATGCAAAAGATAAAATTAGAAACGTCATGGCAACACATTCACTGATCAAATGCTTATTGGTAAAGAAGTCAAATAACTTAAATCGACATTTTCTAAATTGACCGTGAAATGCAGGCAACAGAGTTTTGATTTTACCACATGTGTTACTTATACCCTTTATTTTTAGTCTGAAAAAATATAATATTATAACTTATTTATAGCCTCGGCGTCCTTGTGGTATCTGCTAATGATGGTTTTGATGCGACCTCAATCACTTAATGCACCTCAAGTGAATAATTAAGTCAGAAAAATGAGCGTATACGCACTCACTGTGAAATCTATATAGACTTTTTATATAGAGATGTGCTTTGTGCAATTATAATTATTAAGGCTTGATCATTATCCCCGAAATGCCCATGACACCACATCCTTAACGACTGTATGTTAAAACGACAACAATCTATTCTTGTCTACTTCTGCACATTTCCAGTATCATTGACGACATGATCATCATAACATGGCGGCCCTGAAGATAATACAAAAAAGCGCACATATTTTTGAAATTATTCTCGAAAAAAAAGAAAAAAACCCTGGATATTTGCAAATAAGATTGTTGTTGTGACTTGACAATTCCACATGTTGTAATATTTTGAATGGGACTGTAAAGTAAAACGAAAAGAAGGAAAAACGGGTTCGTGTTTTGTTGTGTAAAATGTAAATCAAACTTGAACAACTTTTAAAAAGATGTTCAAATTATTTTAAACTCATCTTTACTACACAGCCATCACTGTGATTCAATTTGTGCTAAGAATTCTGAATTGGACAGTCGCTAATATTGATTGATTGATTGATTGAACTATAGAATTAAAGGGTCTGTATACGTTTGGTAATGACTCTGAAAATTTATGGCAATAATAACTCACTTGGTAAGAAGTACAGCAGCAGCTTTTGATAGTATAATGCATTTTGAGAAACGTTTCACTTCGAAGTACTGCAGTTATGGAAAAATACATCACTTTTTATCCCCCCAAAATTTGAATCTGAGAAGCTTTATGGCTTTAACGCTTCTCAGAATGTGTATTCCAATGACGGATTCTTCTGCGTGAACACAACCGCTCCAGATTTGTGGTGATATCTTAAAAACGCTGCCACCTTTTGAACTGAAATTTACACAGGTTAGTTTTATGGCATATATCTACAGTTATATAGCATTAAGTCAAATGTACTGTTCCAAAAACCAAAGGTATACTTTGCCTTTAAACTGCATTATCGAATATTCTTTCTGATTGGCAACTCGATTAGTCAGTGATTGAACTGTAAGTTAGTTGACCCAGGTCAGCCTCATTTACACTACAGCTTGTGTATTTGAACATTATCATGGCTCCGAAATTGACTGAATGCACTATTGATGTAGAGGGTCAAGTTTTGAGCAGTGGTTTCTGACATAGTACATTGATCTACAAGCTAGTGGATTGGCCAATATTGATCCAGAATGCTAAATGTGGAACTAACGCCTTACACTCTGTGAACTGGTTATATCTGAACCAGTACATTGACTCAATAACACGGTGTATTGACCCCGTGAAAAAACCCGTGCATTGACTCAGTCTATTGATCAAATGCATTGACCGTGTGAAGTGACCTTGCACTGATCCAGTTCAGTGATCATGAGCATTGACACGGTAGAGTGACTCAAAGTGTTGACCCCATGAAATGAACTTGAACAGTTCGTTGATCATGTGCATTGGCACAGTAGATTCACTCAAAGTTTTGACCCCGTGACATAAGATTGCGCCGGCTCAGTTCATTGATCATGTGCATTGACCCAATAGAGCGACTCAGTGCGTTGACCCCTGAAATGACCTTGCACTGATCCAGTTCGTTGATCAAGTGCATTGGCCCAGTAGGTTGACTCTATGCATCGTTCATGCGAAATGACCACGTGAGTGCTTTCATCGCTGCACTGTATTAACCTTGTGCATTTGTCAGTGACCTGAGTGTTGTGGCACTGTTTCTTGATCATTGTATTAATGAACCGATGCACTCTCACTTGGCGCCATTTCTTACTTGTGACCCACTTTTAATCTCAACTGGCCAGGTATATAAATAATGGTGTCAAGTTTGCGACTGGTTATTCTTTGTCTGTATAAGACTCTACAACCCCTCTTATGACAAGAATGTTCCAAGAGATTCTGTTAACTAGATTCTGTTGAAATAGAACCTCGTATTTTACCAAAGCAAAGCTGTTTGTTCAAAGATCAATGACATTAAACACACAGATGGTAACTTGTGCCTCTCCTTTTTTTTTTTTTTTTTTTTTTTTTTTTTTTTTTACAGTATAAGCATTACAGGTTTAGGGCCTTGCAAGTTGCTTAAGGTACCGTGTGGAGATTTTTTGTACAAATCTCATTATTAAGGAACACAAAGTAACCCAAGAATGAACACTCAAGGAATGCAAACGCGTCGCATCATGAATGCGCTGTAGGATGGCTGTTATCAGTGTCAGCAATGGTTTGTTATGAGTGGCAGCATGTCACCCATTGGCTGCAATGTAAGGGCATGGCCATCTATCCACTCTCGATGGTAGAGATCAGTGACACACACACACACACACACCCAAACATCCCTCTCATCTGCCATTCTTGACTCATGTATCACATACCATGAAATTAATCGGGTCTCCCCATTGTGTGCCTTGACGGTAGAACCGACTCGTCACAAATGAACCTAATCTCGAACTCTGGACATTGAGGGACAAATACAACCATCCCATTGTACGTCTTCTCCGTGAAAGATCTGATTTTTTACCTCCTTCCTCTTGTTGTCGAGCAGTGGCATTTGATTCGGTCAACGGGTATACAAAGCAGCCTGATGTCCGGACCGGAACGGTTTTGACCGACATATTAATGCGAGCATTTTCGCTAAAAGGCCAGCTGTGACGGCACAGCTCATCCTTTTTACAAAAAATCATGTTATCAGAAGAAAAAAACGAACGACCTCAGCTAGTTGGTAATCTACATCGGGCTCACTGTGACAAAGAATGGTTAACTTACTTTTGATTTGTAATGTCAAACCTGCCCCTTACACCCCTAAAGAGGAATACTCAAGGACTCAGACATTATGGTTGTGGGACAAACAGAGAGGATGCGTAAAGATCAATTCAACTGCACTTATAGGCAAACTTGCATAACAATCCAGCCCAATTTAACACCTCCTATGCCCACTGGCCCAATGCAACCTAACTTCGAACCCGACCCAATATAACCTAGCTTTGACCACTCCCAATTAAAATTAATTAGACAAATTCAACCCAGCGCAAACACAATCCAGCCATTCAGACCCAACCTAAACACATCCAATCCAGTCCAATCACTGATTGAGTATCACTCACTGAGTATCACTCACTGAGAATCACTGATTGAGTATCACTTACTGAGTATCACTGATTGAGTATCACTCAATGGGTGTCACTCACTGAGTATCACTCACTGAGAATCACTGATTCTATCACTGATTGAGTATCACTTACTGAGTATCACTGATTGAGTATCAATCACTGGGTGTCACTCACTGAGTATCACTCACTAAGTATCACTGATTGAGTAGCACTGTGTGTCACTCAATGAGTATCACTCACTGGGTACTCACTGATTGAGTATAACTCAAACTAATTATCCCTCACTATTGAGTATCACTCCCCGAGTATCAGTAACATAGTATCACTCACTGAGTATCACTATTGAGTATTACTTTTGAAGTATTGCTTTTCGAGATACTGTATAAAGTGGTATTTTGTCCTGACTTTCACTTCTGTGGATCCCGGTTCAAATCCTGCTTCGGACCGGAGTCTTGCATGTTGAATGGGTTTGTCAGTCCCTCCCCGGTTATGTTGGCTTTCCCTTAACAATACAGGGTTTCCTCTCAGATCTAAAACTGACATTTGTATTTTCTTCGTCATCTTCTATGCACAGGCATCTTCAGGCCTAAGTGTCACAATGCTAGTCGCTTTTGAATATCCATTGGTTTCTTTACCAGAATGATTTATAATAAACTAATAAAATAAAAAAACTCTTTTTTGACTACTTTGCGTTTATACCAAACTTCAAAAGTTGTTCTAGCTCTATGTATAAATGACCACCATGCCATATGAGATGTTATTAACATCTGTTTCTTCACAAAACAATAGCAAATTACCGAAGAACCACCCATCCCTGAGGATCTCTGTAGATCTCCTTAGCTCTGTCCCTTTCCACTATTTCCGTCGTCTCTGACCACGTTCCACACGACTCCATGATCCCCCGAGGCTGATGGTAATTTCCCGGCAAGGTTTCCGTTACAGATACGCTGTGGCCCGGTTTTGTCCGCCAACATTCCTGTATTTGAGATCCCCTATACCTTTTCACCGGCTTCGAATTTTCCATTTACGGGTTGTGTAGGATTTTCTTTTCACAAAAAAAAGTATATATAATAATAATAAATAAGTAAAGTGAAAAATTACATTAGCATGCGATGCCGTGTGACCGACGATTTAAAAAAAACTAACAGTATTAGAAATGTTTAAGTCAAGACAGATTGTTTCTATTTCAGACATTTTAGCCGATAAACCGTTTCTATGGCAATTGTCCGGACTGATATGTCTGAGGCACACGCCGTGGACTTAAGATTGTCACTCTTACATCAAACCCCTCCACACTGAAAATTGTAATTGCTTCACTGGTACGCATTCTAGGCTTGGGCTCCCTCGTTAAGAACGTTCCATGACAAGAAAATTAGCATTATATTTAAAACAACATCATCCAGCTAACTGTGAACAAAGCATGTGAACAAAGCACAGCCATTATCCAACCCACGGTCTTATGGGCAAAAAGTCAATCCGCATTACTTCGCTGTTAAAGAATTACCATATGTTATACTCTGATAATAAGTTTTTAAAAAAGAAGGGGAAAAAAGTCGCTGTAGAAATGTCCTTGGAATGTAATTCCATTCCTCTCAGGAAAATGAAATTAGCAACAACATTATTTTCATGGCTTTAATTTCCAGAAAGTCATCGAAGAGTTTCATTTTTATTTTCGTTTCCTTGGATTTGATCTGATGAAGTACAGTTGTTGCTACGAAAGCTCATGCAGTCTATTTGTAATCAGTCAGTCTTGAAGTGCCACCACTACCTTCTTTGTTTTATCTAGCAGACTAATCAATGTCGTGGATTTTATTGTAATCGTTTCGATTTGTACAACACTTGCACCCAATGTGGATGTGAAGTACTTTATTTAAAGGCGAAGTACAGGATTTGGAATTATTGATTAAAATATTTATGAGATCCAATATGAAAGCTAACTGATTATAAGGATCATCAAGAGAAATGTTTCCGTCTGAAAAGTTGAGACAACGGGGTCTCAACAGTTGCTTATTTCGATTGTTGTAATCGAAATAACGCATCTGACAGAACAATTTTTCTTTGTTTTCACTCTACGCGGGACCACCGATTTTGATAAAATTTTCATTGGTTGGTTGTATATGGTGTGTTCATTGAAAACTTGAGGATGGGAAATAATTTACTCTTCAAAAAGCCAATGATGTACTTTCCTTAAGCGTACACGTGTTACTATAAGTCTGTGCATTTAATTTTGTGGGAGGATAATCTACAACTTCAACTTCAACCACTAGGTCTCACTCATTTTTTACGTTTTTAATCATAATATCTAGGTATACACCGTGGTGAACACACTTTTATATCACTGATACGACCCATAACATACCCTGAAAATTGCCAACTGTAATTTTATCCGATTTTGTATATTCGTTTTGGGGCTGTCGGTTAGTCTTCGCTTGTGGCAACGCACGAAACTCCATCAGTGCACACACACACATGCAGGCAGATCGCAATAATTGGTTCTGCTCGCCTAGATTCTATGTGGAGATCGACTTCTCGAGATAAATATGCGCACGTCACGTATTTGTTTCTTTCCATTGTAGAATCTTAGAGTTTATATTTTATGGGATTCGAAGTTTGCCGGTGCCCTAAGACTAGGCCTATTCACTTGGCTCTGATGAAAAACAACACGACACATTTTGTACGAGGTGCTGAGTTTTATGGTATCAAATTCTTATATCATAAAGAGAAATCTGACACCATTAAAATTACCAACTGAATAACTTATAACTTATTCTTCATCAAAGCTGCCCAGAAGCGAATAAGTTTTTGCTTTTACGAAGATATTGCTGATGTTCTGGTGCTATTTCGTCATTTCAGTTGAAGAAGGCACAAATGTATTATCATTTTTATTTGTATTATTGTAAGTTTTTTTATCTGTTATTTCTTTCCTGTGCCTTTCTTCATTTTGTTGAGGTGGTGATTTTGTATCAAAATAATGAAATTCTGGTTAAAAGGATTGCACTATCAGACCAGTCCATTAAGCTCCGACCCTCACAGCATTGACCAACCACAACGTGACCAAAACTTAGACAAAAGTGAGACGGTTGTTATAGTGGGCGGGGCCTATTAATGAGTGGGGCCAAATTCACCCATTATTTTAACCTGACATAATCACTTACGATTAATCTTTGTTGCGCTATTTTGGAAGTCGTATTTCCCGTGTGTTGTAGAAGTGCACATTTTTAGGCAATGCGCGCGCGGTGAGACGCGCACCATAATCTTCCCATGACTCCCCAAACGGCAGACCATGGCCAGACAGTAGCCGCGTGTGACGTCAGTGCAAGGGGTCAATACAGGACATTTGGAATAACAGAGCTACTTCTTTTCATTAAAGATGAGTCGGTTTCACTATAAATCTTTTCTGAAGTATGACTGTAAACTAATTAATAATTAACAATCAAAGCCTCGCTACATTACTGGTGAAAAGATAAGATGTTGGAGTTATAATTAATAATTGAGATTTTATCTGATGATTATATGGGAGGGGAAATTTCTGAAAAACTTGTACAAATACAAAAGTGCACATCACTCGTGATGTTAGTACAGGTATGAATGCAATGTTAGTTGACGTCATCAAGGGAGACAGGCTGCGACAACATTTCAATGATAAATGGACCCTAATAACAATGGACTGATATATAGACATTTAAAGGTATAATGAAAAAAAAACATTCATAATAATATTATTATCATAAATGTGTTTCCATTAATCGTCATTTTCATTATTTCTTACCTTTAAAAGGAAGTATATCTTTGCTTTTTATGGAGGGGGTATGAAAAGGTAAACAAATTCCAATCATCTTTTAAAAAAACACACCAGACAAACAACGTGTGAAAAATTAATAGATGTATTTCTCTGAAGGATTGGTATGAAATGTATAACCATTGAGCTTTCAGCTCGAAGCAAAAACATTCCCCTGACAATGACACATTTTGCGTTTTGTCCTTAGACTGATGTCGTTCTGGTATTAATTTTTTTTAATTTTTTTTTAATTTTTAATATTTATCTTTGTTTTCAAAGAGCCACTATGCTTTTTTTTAAACACGAGGTTTTAGTGTACACGGCAGGGGCGTGACGTTTGAATTGGGCCTAATGCCTAGCTCCAGTAGGGCTCTTTCTTTGCCACTGTAGTATTTGTAAGGCAGCCCTCAAGGTCTAGGCACACTCCTTACCAATGCTGCAGTGACTTTGGTACACGTTTTCTTCAAGCTCTCGGGGCTGTGGGCGCGATCGTGCGGACACCACACAGCATTTGCCGCCACCTACAACACACACCCCTCCAACCCGATTTCCTCCCTCGACTTTGCTCAAGGCGGTGTAGCTCGTATATGTACATACTCCAACCGCTGTGGGCTTGTAGGCATAGGCCCACTCCGCGGCATGTTGCCCACTTCTTTATGATTACAGATAAAATCCCACTGGTATAATTAAATCTAACCGTCATTTCATTGCCATGGAACGCTGGCATGATATCCTATTTATTGATAATTGGTTCATGCCGTGTACATAAAAAGACGTAATGGTCGCGTGTATCCAGTCTGGTTTATTAACTCCCGGCCAAAGTATAACAGTTGGTAACTTCTTTCGAACTTCATACTTTAATTTTCCAGTAGATTTGTTTGAATATAATTTGTAGTTTTTAATCCTCCCATATTTACTTCAAAATTACTCAATTTTGCAAATCCCCGAGGAGCATTTTTTTAAAATAGATTTTTGGTCTGTTATGTTAATTATAGGCAACCATTTTTTAAATTTCAAAATTGACCACCCCCCCCATAACATAGCTAATCAAGAACAATCTTGAACCATTATTTATCACTAAGGCAAAGTGAACCACTACTAATCTTAAAAATAATAATACTAATAATGGTGAAACTGAGTTATCCTCGTGATTTAAAAAGAAATGAGAAAGTATTTACTTCTGCCAAAGCAAATACAAGAAATAGATGAATTGTTTTTTTGATTCGTGCGGCATGTGGAGAGTGTTTCTGACACCCGACATATCCCTACACTGGGAGAGTTGACCCCAATCGGAGTAAAGTATATACTCCGATTTGGATAATTTTGGTTGCAGGACCAACCTCACGAGTGAAAGCTGTAATAAAATGTACCTTTTCTACATCGAGCAGATTTTTTTGTTGTTCTCTGTAAAAATGGACAATTTAATTTTATATTGAAGTTAATGCAATTACTTTTACCGGCATCATGGCCATTGTCAACCGCATAACGTGTCTCGACCCATAATTTAAGTATAAAAGCGAACTCGGGAACTTTCCATAAAGACGCCTCGACTTTTATTCGCTTCTTTAAACAATTACTTCATTTCAGTCAAAAGAGAGATTGTCACCACCATGAGCAGTGAATTCAGTAAAACATTGAAATTCGGTTCTGTTCCCCGTGTGTAATGGCCATTATGACAATACTGATTTCCAGCATTCCGAATTGGGGCGCAGACTGTTTTTGTCCTTATGGCCTCGTTTTGGTTTCATTGATCTATTCAACTCAATTCACGTCAAGAAGACATTTATTCCAGACTATTTTGGACAGTACATCGATTTTTAAAGACAAGAAGATCAGTATCCTACATAGGAAAATGACAAAACTAAGGTTAACAAAAAGAAAAAAAGTAAATGTAAATAAAAGCATTTGTTAATTAGTCGTATGAGACATCGTTTTTGACCAAACATTAGTCAAAATGATGTCTCATACGACGCTGTTTTGACTAATTTATTTTTAGAGTAATACAAACTAATAATTAAATAAGTATGTAAGAACAACGAATTATGACAGATGATGTCGTTTCAAAATGAAAAACAACTTTTGCATATACCACGGACAATGCACAAAGTACATGTAACACGCAAATTGTTTGTACATGGCTGGTGGACGTGAGATAATTCATTCTGAGTTTTTAATTAACTACCACTTGTTTTGCGAGTTATTTTTTTCGTGCAAAACCTTAAATGAAAGCTTAACGGTATAACTTTCTCAATCTTTAAAAATAGCTTAATATTTAAATCTAAATGTTTGGATAAAATCGGCCAAAAATCGAACCTGGCATCTTTGAACGGCTGGCTGAAATAGGGCCCAACATTGTACCTTGGGGTTACTCAACTTTATGTACTTGCGGTAAGCTAGGTCCTGCTTGGTTTTGCTATGGTTACAAGCGTAGGGACTAAATTCCAAGATGGCCGCTTTTCTGTTTGTAAATCGGCATTCTTTTATGTTTGTGGTGGGCTTAGGTCTAGAGGCCTATGTGGGCAGTCCCCATAAAATTAAACATTTAACATCAGTTTAGGTGTCGATGCATATCTCTGTTTCTAATTCAAGAAGTTGTGAGTGGGACTTGTAAAAACTATTTTGAGTACTTTTGACCATGCATGGGTTGCACACAGGACTTCTGTTTAGTGGGGTGCTTCCTTTATGATCTGTACGATAAGAAGAAACAGTATGTAGGTTTACTACGTGTAGATGTAATGACTGCATTGTGGATAAAGACTGGCCTGTTATTTTGGTTTTACCCTCACACCGATGTGTGATGAGCACAGAGGAGCCCGGAAGGCTTCCCGAGTATACGGAGCTTATCACACATCGATGTAGAGCCAAAATTATACTATGTAGGTTACTTCCCTCTTATAATGACAGTGTCTGACTGCTATTAGAGGCCAAACACGGTGCCCGATTCTACAAGCAACTGAGTAGGTCTGAGTTATCTAGATATCTAGAAATTACAGATTAACCCAGTTGAATCTAGATTCTAGATTTGCCGGGCTTTATTTCTGGTCTCAGTAACCATTCTGTCGACGGTGGAGAATATGATTCGATAACATAGGCAGGGACCCGAAGCAAGAAATCCACGTATATCATTCCAGATGTTGACTGGGGCCAGATTTCATAAATCTGCCTTGAGCTCACACTTTTTGCTTAGCCAGGGAATCAGTTGCTGATTTATACATTGTGTATGACTAGTTCCCGGACCATTTTTGCTATAAACACAATAGATTTGTTTAGTAGTAGTATCTGCTTAAATCCCAGCTCAACATTGGTAAGAAGAAAAAAATAAATGTTCACAGATTCAGATATACTTATGGTATAAAGATAATGATGGTAGAAAACTGTCCTTGAAATATTTTTTGCCTGAGGTGTTATCGTTTTAAATAATAAATGAACAATGATCCAAAATTAGTTTTCGTCTTAGTGAGACAAAAACTCTGCCTATAGGAATGCGTACAAAAATGCTGAATGAATTTTTACCGTTTTCTTGCAAATAAAACAACGAAATGAGTTGAAATTTTAGCAGGTTGTTTTTATTACATATATCTTAATTTTGCAAAGAATGGAAGCATACAGTCGGTTTACCAATGTTGAGCTTAGGCTTCAACAGCTTTTTGAAATGCTGCTGAAGGTCCTAAGGTCACAAAATTGCCAAGATCAAATATAAACAACAAAAAAGGAGTGAAGGCTGCTTGGAGAATCGACACTGTCGTATATCAGATGTACTAGTGGTATATGTCAATATCGATTCTATGGAAGGGTCCATCATTGTGAATCATCGCTTATGAGCACGGGAAACATAATTATCCGGATTTAAAAAAAAAATATCCGGGACTCGACACTAACCGAGTAATGAATATGCCAGTATCGGTTCTACGGCAGAGTCCATCATAATTAATCAAACCCACTCAATTCTAGGTCCTCGCCGGTATGATGATTATTACACGGTTTCGTGTACAGGCCTTCATTAATCACGTTTTCTACTCTCTCTCTCTCTCTCTCTCTCTCTCTCTTTAAGGCAAAGACTGAGGGGAAAATGGCTTTGTTTCCAAGGCTAACTCTCAGCATTTGGATCATTTTTTTGAACAATTTTGACCAACTTAGTACCGGTAAAAATTGTTCTGAGAATTATTTCACTGTGATCGTGTTTAAATACTTGGTGTGTTATTTTTTCTTATTTAAAAACGCGACTCCACCCAAATTTGGTGACATTTTCATAGGTCTGGTTGGTTGTGTGTGTGTGTGGGGGTTTTTTTTTTAGTTTTTTTTTTTTTTTTTTTTTTTTTTTTTTTTACTATAGATGGGACTGAGTTTTAAGTCTTCCAAGATCTAATGTATTCGTAAAATCAGAGTTAGTTTGACATGAAATATTCTGAGTTTATATTTAATCTGGAAGAGATGCCACTAGCTAAAGGGAATTTCATCTACAAGTATAAAACAACATTGATAATTTTAGTTGTATATGATATACACTTTGTAAAAAGTCAAAGTGGACTTCTTAAAAATCAAGTGTTATGCATAAAGCCTGTAAGCCTATCTACTTTTTTTAAACACAGATAGGTCTATATATTTCAGCATTATACCTAAATTTGAACTCTCAGAGACTGGGAGGGAGTGTGTTAGCAGACGCGTGTGCATACAATTTCACATCTCTACCAAAGGTTGGACTAAGCCAGTGCTAGATCAATGAAGCCATTCACAGTGGCTTTTACACACACATGCAGCAACCTTTATCACATAATGGGTGCTAACAATATCATTCTCACAAACTTGTCTACGAACGTCACAGCCTCTGTTTGCGATTCATACGGCTGCCATCTTTGTCCTAATCCCTGTCTCCCCGTTGACGATTACGACACTATATCTCCCGAATAGGAGAACTGGCTATTATATACGCTTCCTGTTTTGATTTGGCTCCATTGCTTTGGACGGGTGAAAAGCTAGGATACCATTAACAAAACTATATCTATATAATGTTGGGGGTTGGCTGATAAATGTCATGACGTCATTCGCCTTGTTATTGATGAATGACCCTAATCGCTCATGAGTTTGTGATGTGTACATTTATAAAGCTTCTATATCCGGTTTCTGCATCCCTCATGGCGCCTGCTCCACGGGTAGTCTGGTTCCCTGACCAAAGATTCCCTGACGACTCTTGTTAAAAATCTTAGGTCGGGCATCATCCAAAACTAAACATAGATTATGGCGCAACATATATAAATATGCATTACTTGTCACCAACGGTGGACGATGTCATTGGATGATGACGGCTTTGTTTACTTTCAAAAAGCCTGGGATAATCAGTTTGTAAAAATGTTACAAATATATTCAAATATAGTGTTGAATTTGTTGGGGGAAAAAGAAAAAGAAAAACGATGATGGGATGTGTCTGCAAAATTTTTGAATTTTTATCAACAAAAGAAATGTCCGACCATCAACGACACTGTCCGAATGTTGACGACAACGAGTTCGGAGCATTTCGGATATTTTCAGAACAGGAGGAATTCCTCCTTTTTTTCACGTGACATTTGGGTGATACCTGACCCTAAAATCGACAGAGAATAGTCGGAGACTTTTTTAGTCTGGTAACCAGACTACTCCACAAGCTATGTAATACATACTTTTAATGCAAGTGCTTTTTATTATTGCCAATCATCCCTAGCACATCAATATCCAACTGCACGTTTTGTTTGATTCTGTTGGACTGCGGACTGGCACTACACTCTTCAAAAAATACCTGATCTGAATTGACCCGGGGGGGGGGGCTGACCCATTTCTAAGTCGAGATGAACCGGAAACGGGTTTAAATAAAATGGGATTTAACTTCAGTTGGACCCATGGTAAATTGGTGAATGTTGACACAGATTCCGGGTCATACTGACTCAGATTGGATTAGGCCCCCTGGGACCGGGAATCCGGGTCAATTCTGACCCAGGAGTTTTTAGAGTTTAGGTAAAAATGATTATGGTTTACATGGAATCAGGCATACCACCATAATCAGAGTCTAACGGTTTGGGTGTTGACTGACCATACGGGGTAATCTTAGTAAACCGCTCAAGCGAGATTTTAAAAAAAATTGTAAAAAAATTACAATTCTTTTTCGAGTAATGATTTGTTCCTACAGCTCTGTTGTAATTTTCAATAAACATACCATACAACCAGCCTCTGCAAAAAAAAAAAAAAAAAAAAATCAGTAAATGGTTAATAATCAAGATAATACCAAATAACTAAGTGTTGCGGACAAAATTGCCCATGGCAAGAAAATGTTATAATAAATAAATTCTTAAATCGTTCCTAATGTCTCAATCGATCATCGCAGATCATGTAGGCCTTACCACACGTTTAATACTTCATTTATATGTAATGATCTTATGCCCTATGTTCGGTATCGTTTAATGCACATGCCCATATTGGTGAGTTTGTCTGTTTGCATATAGAGAAACAGCTCGTTCAATTGCAAATTGCATTTGTAGTTAATTAGATTGTCTTTATTCCCCCATGCTAGCAGTGTGACAAATCCTTTTTCTTCCACTCGAAGGAAAGCTTTCTTGCATTGTGTACTTAAGAGCATGGTTTTTAAGACTGGCTAAACAGACTAGCATGCTAATTGTGCTCGCTTTGTCATATTATTAATTCGCTAAATATGTTCGTGAGGTCCGAAATATTCTGTTAAAACCCTACGTGAGGTTAGTTGTGTATGTGTTTTTACGTAAGGATTCGGAGTTTGCTCAGGTTTGCGTAGGCGTGGATGACCGGTGACTCCTTTGTCTCAGCTATATCTCCCAGCTTAAATATAAAAATTGCTGCTAAAGGAGTTTTCTGAAATCTTTTTGACCCCATGACCTCCCACCCCCCCCCCCCCCAATAAAAAGATATTTCCCCATGTTTTTTTTCTTCGAAATCTGTCCAAGTGTTACGTGATTTTCCGTACTCCAAAAATGAAGTTTCGGAGTAGACTAATAAACATGTCTTAGGCAGTATCTGAATTGGAGGGTACGGGCTATGGCTACGGCTGTTGGACGTCCTATACTTCAATGTATGATGACGCAGCTATCCAGCCGTAGCCGTAGCCGTAGGCGCCAATTTGGACACGGCCTTAGTCATTTGTTTTTGGCCAAATGAAAAGCAGGTTGTGCTTATTATTACGTTTACCCAGATTGGCTCTGATGGGACACGGAGGGGATGTGGTGATGTGATGGGGCGGGGCGGGGCTGGTTGGGAATCTAGGTGGCATATAGTGGTGGGGTTGGGAAGAGAGAGAGAAAAAACAAATAACCAAAACGGCATAACGTACCCCCCCCCCCCCCATCACATTGTGACTAATAACCATGTACAGACCAAACGACTTCATCCCCTCTGGTTTAGTTGGCTTATTTCAACCCATGAAAGTGTCATGAAAATAAATGATCACGTCTTTTTTGTGTGAAAACACCGAATGGCGTTTTTATTACCAAGAATACTACTGTAATCATGACGACACAGCCCCTTTAATTCGATTTGGTGAACTGAGTATATTTTGGCAAAACTTTCTCGAACGTGGCAGTTTTTTTAGCCGGAAATATTTTGTCAGGACAACTTTGACATTTATCAAATTTATACAAAATAGGGCTTTGAGATTTAACAAACATCTTTCATCCGTTTATATAAATCTTGTATCATATCTTTTTTTAACTGCTTCAGTGTAATAATACATAGTAAAAACGCAGATATCCATCAATATTTTCTTTACGTCCCTTTGTGTGACAGGTAATCGGTAAAGTTTAGTTGCGATGCATGTCACGGGGTACCAGTTTCAACCTGGTGTCACGATATACTACATCAATAAGGCCGGGTTCTCCATACGCGCCAGTTGCCATGGTAACCGCCTTTTTGCAATTAGGATTTATACAGCTTCAGTCGAATCGAAACCATAATGAATGTTGGAAACTAAAAACCCCAAATGAACCCTCTTATAATCCTGACTTGGCCAAAAGAAACCACATTGTCATCCAAAATGATCCACTACATGCGACGGACTCCTGATGGTGGGTTTTGCGTGGAAACAGCCGCCGGGGAGTGCGCGGCGAGAACCCGGTCTGTTGACCGCGCCGTCCGGACTCAAAACAATGTCACTATCGATTCAGAAAAGGCACTGAATATTCGGCCAACTAAGCAGCTATTTCCAGCTAGACAAATTCCCCCAACGATGTATACACTACCGCGTCTACAAATTCTCTTCTCAAAGATGACACAAATAAATAAGGCTAAGATCACGCGGGATTCAAGTCTCGCGGGAATTTCACGTTCATTCGCCGTTCGATTGGAAAATAAGCTTTAATCTGATTCACTTTCACGACGGGTGTACTTCGGATAGGACCTGATGACGTAGTTGATATCAAGCCGCCGTTTCTATGGCGGGGAGCAATACTGAGATCGACTCCAAGCACAGAATGTTTTACCAATGTACTGTGCAGGGACTCTGACATAACAAACGTGCACTACAAAATGACAAGCACATATTGAATGCATGTTGAAGTTTAACGTCCAACTGCGTCAAGTCATTGAAGGCCTGAAATCGTACATGGCTGAAGGAAGTATAGAACTTGGTTATATGCCTACATCTTGAACCAAGATACGAGTATAACTCCTCAGCTGCCCGGGGGGGGGGGGGGGGCTAGGTATTTTCCACGTACTAAAGCCACTTTTATAACTAAGAAAGCCGTTTAAAAGAGTAATGAACGAGCGTGTGAAACCGGATCAAGTTTGTTTTGCAAACTTGCCGAAATTAAGATTCCATATTTATTAAGTTGTTATGGCCTTTTTCATCTGCTTCCAAGCAAAGCAAGTCACCACACTATAGAAATGGTTACAAAGAATCATTGTAAATTTGCTGTTAGCAAACATCACAATAAATAATAAGAACAACAAGAATTATGTGCAGTTGAAAATGCCATCGGTTCGTATATTCTTGCATTGTTGAAGCCCGTTATAGCTCCTCTCATTTGTCACGTGGTAGTACCTCCTGCGAGTTCACGCAAACAAAAACAAGTATGTCAAATTTACCAATGGGACCTATTTTATGTTGACGACAGAAACAAACTTTGACACAAACAACAGAACAAGAAGCCGGTATTCCCTAATTCGATTTTTTGTTTTGTTTTTGTGTTTACATCTTTGAGATTTTTATTGTTGCAATTTCTAACACGCGAAAGTCTTTGGAGTGCTCATGGAAGTCATGTAAATACGTTTCGATAATTACTGTTTGTACAATACGGGAATGGCATATGGACGTACACTAAATATCCAAATTTTGTTGTTAAGTGATGACGTTTTGGAGCCGGAAGTGTGATGTAAACGAATGGCATACATTGTGCATGAACATTCGTTTCACTGCACTTCCACGTCATCACTTACCAACAGGATATTGAGATAAAACAAATAATGATATCCAAGACCGGCATGTATATCTGATGTTTAATTAAAGTCATTTAGGCTAGAAAAAGGACCATAAATCAACTTGTGAAAACCACATTTCATTTTAAAGGCAAGTGCAGATAAAATGATGGTATTATCAACGAAGTGTAGCAGATATTTCCTCCCATTCAAGTCAATGATAAAACAATGTCATATCGATGGATTCTGCATCTGGCTACGTCGAGATTACTGCAAATGCACATTCTTCAACGTTGCTGCTTCAGCCATGCTGCCATAGTCGGGCCCGAAGTCGCTTAACTCAAGCCTGGGTTCAGGGGGAAAAAGGTCTTACACCTTTTTTTGTCAGTGACAAAACTGTCACTGCTATCATGTATTCAGGGAGCCTGACTAAGATGGCCGCACTGTGTGCATGTGTGTTGAGCCGTGCTTAAATCAATAGACATTTAATGCAAATTTTGTTCGAAGGGAAGAGGGGATCAAAGACCGTGAATATGACCAGCCTATGTCAACAATTATCCGCGACCTAGTACTCTCAACACCCGGTTAAACAAAAAGGAGATTTAAAGAAAATAATAAATTGTAATTTCTGAGGCTAAAGGCCTGTATACTGTAATCATATAAAGCTTGTACGCGGGCGAATAGTCACGAGGTGTATTGATGATGCCATGTTTAAAATAAAGACAATTATGTTAATGTCCAATTTCATCTGCACCGACCATACCGGACAAGGCATGACAATGGTGTAGTAGTAACAGGACGTGTTTTTTCCCCTCTCAACTCTCAACCGTTAATCAAAATAGAAGATTGGAACAATGTTCTCGCCCACTCATACATCTCTTTAATTGAACGGTTAAAGATACACTTTCAATGAGGAAATACTAGCGACCGGAAGGGTTGGGGTTTAATTGGACTTTCAAGCCACTTCATTTATACACCTTACGATAATGTAGTTATTTTAATGATGTTTTTAATTAAAACAAATGATTTCGGTGTCTGTTCAGGATTATTGTTTTCATTAACAGCTGTGTTCATGAAGGCAAATTAAAAAAGGCTGTTTGAAAATATACATTTGTTTGTCTTTACTAATCTGTGGTTTCTTCCATGTTAGTCTTCTTCAAACATTAAACATGGTCGGCAGAAATAAATAGGGTCGGAAAAATGTCTTAATAAAAGTTTATGTATCCAATTTAAAGAAAAAACATCTGTACCGTTTCAAAACGAACAGTATGTAAGATATTAATATTTAAAGACAAATTATATAATTGATAATTGTCTTATTAATCTCCTTATTATTGATATTTATTCTTCCATTTTTCTAAGTAAAACATACAATATACAAATATTATCATTGCACATGACAAGAAAAATTTAAATAAATTGAAATGGGAATACATTAATTAAAAAACAATTATGGCCCAACTCAAGTTAGCCAGGATTAACAAAAGTTATAATTAAACACTGTGACTCGAAAAATCTGCCAATCCAAACTTTGAAAATCTCGGGAAAGTGATTAGTTTGAATCTATAAAAACCTTCTTTATAATTATAGAGTTCATACCAAAATCAATCCTCCGGAGAATCATTTCTGTCTGTAATTCGCCATAAAAGTTGAGGAAATATCAATTAAAGACTTCCCACCCCAAATAAATAAATAAATAAACAAAAATTAAAAACGTTGCAAATTTGCTGAATTTTCACAGGTTGGTTGTGTGGTGTTTTTAATAAACACTTCACAGGATATGAAAACTCTGTATTCGTGTGTAATTCTCTTTAGTGTAGTGGCCAAGCGGTCAAGTGCTCTGGTGTTTCTGATCAGCAGAGTGTGGGTTCGAGTCCCGGTCTTGACGCTTGTGTCCTTAAAGCAAGACACTTCGCCGGTGTTGCTTTGTCCTTCGGATAGGACGTAAAACCGTTCCCGTTTGTTGTGTAATGCACGTGAAAGAACCCAGTACACTGATCGTTAAGAGAAGGGGTTCGCCCGGGCGTTTCCGGCGTCGTTGGCTGCATTAAGTTTGCGCCAGAGCACCTTGTAACCCGTTACAAGGTGCTACATGTTTAAATATACACATATAAAATGGATCTTATAATTTCAAACAGCTCTGCATACCCGTAGAAGAAAAACATAATGAGCAGCCCATTGGGTGTGAAAAGCTCTACATAAGAACTGCGTATTATTATTAAAATTGGACAGCTAAAACACTATGAGAAAATTACAATCCTCGGATGTATAACATCTCCATCGACTCCCAGTTAATCCGCTCCATCTTATTAGAGTTCTCAGACCGGCATTCAAGTTCTTATAGGCTGATTGAATTATTGGATGAAGGACTAATAAGATTACGTACGATCAGCATGAATGGGGAACATGAAGAGCGACCAATCAAATAGAGCAGTATATGCCAAATTAGTCTGTTATTTGCCGCAAAGTGAAAACGTAAGGGATTCCAGATTCAATATTTTGGTACGATCAAGTTTAAAGGAGATGTCACCAAAGATCTTAATGTTATTATTATTATATATATATCTTTCTGGTATACTGACACCCACAGAAGTGTCTTGGACTGTAACCTGTAGTCCTGAAGATACCTAAGAAATGTCAAAAAGTCTCACTTTTTAGATGTAGAAGGAAAACCCAATCTGAGGGGAAGAACACACACAATCAGGGACTATGAACCCAATCTACATGCAAAGCTCTGGCCCGAAGTGGGATTTGAACCGGGTCCAGAAAGGTGAAAGGCAGGGTAGAAACTCCTAAGCCAATCTGAATGCATTAATTTAGTGTACAATAGTTGAGTAAATTAATGTATAACGCCGTCTCTAAGAATCACATGATGCAACCCAACAAATGACGTTTTTCACAAAATTCCGCGGTCACGTTTTCGAGAAACGTGGTTAATTCGATTTAGCAAATACTAAGAACCGAGGGTGTGGTACGGGTAAAAAGTAACCTTTCACATGAGAAACCATAAATTTATGTTTTCGAACTCAACCAATCAGGATTGGTACAACTATATGAAGGGAACATTTTATGTGTACCTTCTTTAAAATAAACACATATGAAAAAATAAAATTTGCTGTTGCAAACTGCCTACCAACCACACGGACCTGTTGTATAAATGCAAAAAGAAAAACGTTAATGGCCTCATATTTCGACCCTAGCAGAGTCTTTCTCAAAGGCTAAAGAAAAAGACTCAACTAGGGTCGAAACGTGAGGCCATTAACAACGGTTTGCATTAAAATAAACACCATAAATGTCAGTCTTTAAAAATTGCACTGAGCTTGGTAGCCAACGTTTACAATAAAGTGCATAATTGTTACTTGCTTTCTGTTGTCACACAAGCTATACATGCTTATTTCTCTCTGCCTCGCGAGGCAAGAGAAATAAGATCGGATTCAAATACAGTTTTCTGGCAGAGGGAATGTTTTGTTACAGTTTATAGCGGGACGCTTGGGTACCAGGACCAGTTTCCTTACATCTAAATTTAAGCAATTAACCACAAGGGAAACTAACTGGGTAATTTTGTTTTTAAATCAATTTATAATACATTTAAATTCCTAAGGTCACAAATAACCATTTTGAAATGTGACTTTAGATTTCGACTTTGTTTTAAGGTGTCATGAATTGAATTAATCGAGTGATTAACTCAATGTTTTTGTTCACATCATCAGAAAAATTAAAGTAGAAAAAAGAGTTAAAAATCAAAAATAAATGAAAAAAAAATTGTTGAATCGTCTCTTCCTTCCTTCATTATTCAATATTGCTGCTGGGCTGAAGGGGAAAATCTAATTACCCCATAGCATCACCACGTGCTTCATGTTTACCACTTACCTTTCCTTATACAAACTTTATTTGATTTTGTCAATGTTTCTTTTGTGGATATCAAGTCAATTAATTTACTGCTACTTCAAAGGCAATTTGGTTGTTAACATGCAAATATATATATAAATATACAAATTAAAATGTCAAGCAAAATGAACAAATGCTAACATTACCGCAACAGAAGGTCTACATTGCAAGAATTAAAAAACCGAGACAAAATTATATTGACGCTGAGGATAATGCATAAGGCAAAGTAGGAATTATTTTCCATTACTGTTATTTGATGTATACAATTAATTTTGTTGTTCTGTTCAACCTTCCTCTTATTTTTGTGTGTGACTTTCACCACAAGCACTGGCTTTAGTCTTCGACTCTTCTGTGCCTTATCCCTTGTTCGTACTACTTATTATTCATACATTTATAGTATGGAAATTAAAGCAAATATTTACATAAAAGATACACGAATCTTTCCCGCACGGAGGAAGAGCTTTTGAAGCCTCTCTTGCTATGAAATGAACATCAGCGTATCTTTGGATACATGAATGCAGACGTATTTCCCAAGAACAGACACACAGAATAATGAAGAGAATGCATTTGAATACATTCATTTAATACAGGGATGTGTGTTTACGGACAGCATTGCTGACTGGCATATCAAGTTTTGCACCGTTAATTTATATGAATAATTCATCGAGGGGTATATCGCATGGACTCAGACTGACGTCAGGGATTCACTTCGATTTAAGGAGATGGTGACCACACTTAAAAATGTATATACATTTGTATCAACTCATCAGGAATAGTATTGCAATGGTCTGGTTTCGGTTGTTTACATCTAAACTCAACTGGCGAAAATGTATCTCCAGTGACAACTTGAAGTGGTCCCAACATTTGTTCGGTGATTTCCCGGGCAAGATGAAATGTGCGATTGAAGAAGGTTTTTACATCCCACTGTTGCAAAAAAATAAAAGTGTTTTGATAAAAGAATATGATACAGCATTACTTTAGGACGAGCACTCTTGTGATGTATCGTTAAGTTGAACATTTAAAACGTTTTTGCGAAATATTTGAGAAAACGCGCTAATTAGCATGAACAATTTAAAATCCTTACAAATTGTATGCTTCTTAAAACTTCATGACCGTTTTCTCAAAATGACAATTACTTCAGAAATAACAAATTCGGACTTCTTTTTTGTTTATATTTTGGAGTTAAGTTTGAGATAAGTTTACAATTTCCACTAAGTGCCCATTTTGTTTACGCATTTGTTTGTAAACTAGGCTCTGATCGGTCATTCAGTTTTCCCAAAGAGAGAATCTTGCTAAAAAAAATAACTCATCATTAATAAAATTTGTTGTATAAAAAAAAACGACAACATATTTGTAAGATTCAGGATATCAATTTTCAAGGTTTGTGAAATTTTTAAAACGTCAAAGACTAAGCGACTAACAACTAGTTCAAAAAGAGTTGAACTTCAAACACGATTTTCTCAAAACATGAACGTTTCGGCTGCGGGAGCTAATTTGTCTCTTCGTGAAAACAGTGACGATTTCTCGTGTAAAAAAAACATAAATCATTTAGAATCATGTGTCTTGGATCTAACCTTACAAGTCACTAACATTACAGCATTTCAGACAGAAATAATTCTCAGTGAAGTTGGGATCTGAAATCATATCCTTAGCTCTCTGGATAACGCACCCAGACTACGCCTTTAAACACACCCATATGTATACCACTTTAAAGGGAACGTCCTAGTTTGCTAACTTGACCGTGACCACGTCAAACTCAATACGTCAAGCATGGATTCTTAACCTACATCCGGGCCTTCAGGAATCCCCCATCCCACATTACATTCTCCTGGCACTTAATTGGAAACTGCAGGGACGCGTTGTCAATATGAGAAGAAGATGTGGAATAAGTTCACGGCCGGGGCCCAATTTCTGAACAACAAAACATGTTGAAAAGAGAACACTTTTGGCTCAGCGTCAAAAACAGGTTACAAGCTAAAAGTATCACGTATGTTTAACGTAACTGGTACCCCGCAGATAGTTTGCCAAGTAAATTAATGAAATGTGGTTTAAGGTCGGTATACAGTACATACCAGGTACTGCTTTTTCTAAACTTATTGCCATTTATTCTGAGAAATATTTTTCCTGAAAGACTGCAGTGTATGTCCCCAAAAAGGAAATTGCTAATTAATTCAATTTTCAAATTTTGAAACAGATAATTTTGCTCGTGCAAAGCAGAAATAATTAATCCTGGTTTTGTCGAAAACGTTACTATTAGGTAATTTGTGTGTGATTTTGTTTGTTTATGAAGTTATTATGTACTCAAAAAAAAAAAAGTACCGGATCATCATGACCCGTTCCGTAGGTCAACACTGTCCCAGATTCTGAGTCAACACGTCAAATTACCAAAGTTTCTGGTCAGTGTGACCCGTAAAACGGGTCACGTTGACTTGGGTTTGGCCAATTCAGACCCTACTCTGGGTCAGTGCTGACCGGGACTTTTCAGAGTGTTTCTTTATTGAAACCTATATGATTGGAGTAATTTTACTCTTTTAAAACCCAACGGTGTATCATATCTTAACCTAACAACAGAGTTGATATGTACCTTTATAACATTATAAAGCCTGTTACACTTTAGCAACCACACCATAATTATGGAACGAACAACAATATATTAAATACATTCTATCCAACGGAGAACAGACACAGGTTTTCACTTGGGATCTGTGCATGCATTCATACGAAACTGTTTGAGCTAAAGTGTGTCTCTGAAAACGAAGAAAAGAAAGAAAGAAAAAGCTTGAATACAAACTACACATCAGGTTGGTAACTATCGCAGTTTTTTTAAAGTTAGTTTTAAATGAAAGCTCACTGATTACACACTTAATACTTACACTTATCCCTCAGGTAAACGTTTTTGTCAAGTATATTGTCAAAGTTGATAAAATAGCATTTGAAGACCTCCAAAATCACCATTGCTTATTTTGGTGGCTCCGATCGAAATAAGTGCGTATAATCCCTAGCGAAACATACATCTTTTTGAGTTGCTTTCGCTACATAGTTGCACGCACGTCACACGCGGTGACTGTGCCGCGCTCACCATTTTGGAAGTCAAATAGGTAAGCGTGCAAACACTGCGTCGCCTTAAATTCGCACTACACTGCATAACACACACGGACACGACTGCCAAAATGGCATGCAACCAAGATTATTTGATGATGACGTGATTTTGTTTTTATGTTTTTTTTTTTAAACATTTAAAACATTGCGGTCCAGAGACCGAATTGCATTTTAAATTTACAGTTTTTTTAAAACATCAATTCACGTCACGTGAATTGGGACAATAACTTGTTTTGTGAAAACTAGAGGATGGAAATTATTTAAATCTTACAAAAATAAGGCTCTTTAACAAGTTATCTCTCAGCAACTTCAAGTTGAGGGTACAATTATATTCACTCTTGTTGTGGTTCTTGGACATTTATAGTTACCTAATCGTCACTGCTATGTTATAACTGGTACATCATCGCGTGTATGAATATCAATACGTAAATGGTCACGTGATCACAAAATCAAAGGTATGACTTGTGATGATCAAAGCGAATTGTTTTGAGAAAATATCTCCATCTGAAATCCTCGAGAAAAAAAAATGTTCTTAAAATCAAATCGGACTCAGCACATAAATGAAAAGACCTGAACATAAATCATTGCTCGATGTTTTCATCGAGTGCATGGCCGATGTGGTGAAAGGTTTACTGGCCTTTGTGAACTAGAGCATATGAATGAATGCACTCTTCCCGAGACCGATGTTGTGTTATACTTTAAATGAGCGTATTATACCGTCACTTTGTTGAACTGTTGCAACCAAACAAAATGAATCTAATTATTGCAGAGTTCATGACAAACAGTTCATCGTCACCATTTATTATATCTGGAGTTGCTATAGTCAGATCAACGACTAAAGTGTAATGTCGACTTCAGGCTGACGTTTTCATTTTAACGTTTTTGTAACACTCATTTTGTATTCGCAAATACAAAGAATTGGCAATTATTTCTATTCAGTTTTTAATTAACGACTTTTTGCTGTAGATATATGCGGGCACAACATCACTTATATAGTAATAGTTTCTGATTAAATAGGCAATTTATGACTGCATAAAAATGGCATTTTCAAATGATATATCGGTTTTTGTTTTTTATTTCTTTAAATGCAAAACGGACTTTCAGTTACACAAGGAAACACTAATAACAATGCGATTTTTGAAGCCTTATTGATGTTATACCTTTTTATTCATGCTTTTGTTCCGTTTGTGTATGAAAATAAATTCATTTCTTTTGATGGCGTTTTAAAACATACCATTGTATTCAACACTTATTTGGACTGTGGTAAAACAAACCAAACTTATGTTTCTCATTTTTTTTTGTAATTGACTTATTCATTACTTCATAATATGGACTTTGCAACATTTAAATGCCATAATACATCATTGAATGTAAATTTCAATTTGCCTAACACCGATGTGTGATGCAAATATTAACATCTATCTAATTGTTTGCGGTACCTGCCGCTAATAATACTGGATTCGAACTGGCCCCTCGTCACCGGGCGTGCTCGGTGGTCTATTGGTTGAGACATCTGCTCTAGTCATGCGGGAGTCGTGGGTTCGAATCCCACCCGAGTTGCCTGTGGTTTTTTTTCCACAGGACTCGAAAGCACTGAGTATACAGTGCTTATCACACATCGGTGTAAGGCAAATTGAAATTTATACTCATTCCCCCGATGAAAAATATTAACATCTATCTATCATCATTGAATGATTGGAAAAACTTATTAACAAGTTTAGTTCCGAAGCTAAGTTGTTGTTAACTTGACAACTGTACCGTTGGTCCAAAGAAATATTACTCCTGGTTTGTTATATTTAGATCTGGCAAATTAAAAGCAGCACACCCAAACAAGCACATCACCAACAAACAAAATTAATATACACGTGCTGTGTTGTTATTGTTGTTATTTTTGTTGTTGTTTTTGTTGTTGAACGGCATCACCTTTTTAATGTACGTTTCACAGGTTGATCTTATAGTGTGTTTATTGAAAGCTTGGGACGGGAATGCTGTAGTCTTTCAAAAACTAATGATGGTTTCTATAATTATCTTGAACATGTTTATATAGTAATGGCTTCATTATTATTGTTGTTGTTCTTATCATTTTCTTTTCCCTATTATGGCCGTGGCATCAGGCTCGAATCGTTTCTTTTCAGACTGGACCTTGATCTTTAAGTCATGGTTCTGATTAAACGCCCTCACGAGCGTCTTACATCTACAATTTGCAACCTTTTAATGTATTAGTATATTGAGTATGAGTATTGGTTAGAGGAGGAGAACGTGTGTTCATTCCCACTCACTAGTTTTCAATAAAAACACAACACACTGAAATCATGAAAATTTCATCAAAATTTAGGTGGTCCACGTTGAAAGTAAAAGAGTTTTTATGTTTTTCATTATTAACGGGATAACGCGCATTCACATTGGTAAATTGAATTAAGTTAAAACCAAATGTTAGAGAACAGTTTTTGCACAACGTAGTTTTTCAGACTGAAACGTTTGTTTCTAGGGCAGTTGTTACTTGTAGACCCATATCGCTTTATTTTTGTCTTAGCTGTTATATCGAAAATCGTCATTCCACTCACCATTTTTTTAATAGAAACACAACACACTCAGATGATGAAAATTTCATCAAAACTAGGTAGTATACACGTTGAACATAAAACGTTGTTTATGTTTTCTTTTATTAACGGGATAACACGCGCATTCACGCTGGTAAATTGAATTAAGTTAAAACCGATTTTTGGTGGACAGTTTTTGCACAACGTAGTTTTTCAGACTGAAATGTTTTATATAGGGCAATTGATACTGGTAGACCCATATCGCTTTATTTTTGTCTCAGCTGTTACATTAAAAACCATCATTTCCACTCACTAGTTTTTTAATAAAAATACAACACACTCAAATGATGAAAGATTCATCAAAATTAGGTAGTATACACGTTGAACTGATACTGGTAGACCCATATTGCTTTATTTTTGTCTTAGCTGTTATATTAAAAATCGTCAACGTGATGTTCATTTAATACAAGCATGTATCGTTTCTTTAAACAGAAGGCTGAATGGCACCACTATTAAATGTAAACTGTTAATAATGCATTTGTGTCACCATCCAAATTCATATAATCAATCAAAATAAAGTTGGCAATGTAAAATATAACTATATTATAATGAGATTAAAAGGATAAAAAAAATAATCATTGTTTTTTTTTAAGAATAAATTCAAATCCCTCTGTAGTTTTCAGTCAACACACCTAATCAACCCGTGAACATTAATTTTCATCAAATTAGAGGGTCATGTTTTAATGGGGGAAAACAAGTTTATATTTTATGGGGATTATGCGCGCACGTTCATATCGGGTGGCAATCTAAATAAGTAATACTGATCTGATAGAATATTCAAATGCATTTTCTTTAAAGGGGCTGTGTCGTCACGATTAGGTGAAAGTTCGTCTTTCCATGCACAGCCACATGCAAACCTGTTATAATCATGACGACACAACCCCTTTAACTTTGACAATAATATTTTAGGCTTAAATAAATCTCTGGAGGATTGGTACAAATTAAATAATCACTGAGCTTTCAGATTAAAAGTGAAAAAAAAAACAAAAAAACAACAACAACAACAACAACAACAACACACATTTGATAATTAGACCCCCTAACCAAACCCGTGCTTTGTCTTTAAATTATATAAAGCCGACTAAGAATAACTTCCATTTGGGAATATGCTAAGTTGTTTAATTGCTGGAACAGGAAAACGTTTCATTGGTTGAGGGAAGAATTATGCTTATCTGAATTCGTATTACACTTAAGTGCTGGTGCTGCGTACACCTCAGGAGTTGAGATGGTTTCAGGACGGCCTCAAGGCCCAAATGGACACCAATAAACAAGGATGAATGATAGGTAGGGCTCTTCGATAATTAGTGTCTGCTTGTATTGTTAATATCAACAAAGTCACAGGCCAGTGGTTAAGACAAACACTGAACGATTAAGGAAAATTCCATGAGCATCCGCCATATCATTGAGAAAAAAATATCTGGAAAATTGGACAGATGCTGGGTAACAAATGAAGAAGTTCATGACCTGACCATTGGCCATTGTAAGCACGTTTTGGTTTAATTTAACCAACCTTAACAAGGTCCAGAACATTCATGGAATAAGATGAGAAAACGCATCGTGTGTATAAGGCGCCGAATAAGTTAAACATATTTCATCATTGTAAATAACCCATACAATCACAGAAGCCTCTTCTGGTTTTACTTCTTGTCCTAATTGAATAGATTCAGATGTTTAAAAGAAAATCATTGATATAAATGATGTAAGGAAGTAACTTTTACTGGTAAACTTGGGTGTATACACCATGTGTAAATATCCTTTGGCAGGAGTGTTAGGTCTGAAAAAAAAGCCGTTGTTGTGGCCCCGACGTTTCGAACAGTATACTCTGCTCATCTTCAGGAGAGTGCTGGACTGCTGATGATGCGAAGGGCTGGTGGGATGCACATTTTGGCGGGAATTACATTTTAAAAACAATTGAAATGTGGCTAACATGTAAACAATCATTTGTATAATCAAGTAAAAGAAAACTTTCGAATGAATCCAAAGAGAAGTTATTTAATGCTTATTTCTTATAATGTTACGTAATTTTAATCTTGAAACTTTTTAGTTGATGAAGGAAGCAAACACTTCGTTCTTGGGTATCCAAGATGAAGCAGTCAGTGTGCATTTTGATTGTTATCCTGTGTTACTGACATTCATGTCTATATAACACTTGTTCTAATGACAAGCATATATTATCAGTGAGCAATCTGTCATCACCGTGTAGTCCAGGCACACAAGGGCAGCGCAGACCTCGGACGCGGCTCGGGTATACACGCATACTTAATATAACCGACGACTGGGGCACCGTAATCGTTTATGCCTATGCATGTTGTTCCCGCTCCTCATCGCAAGAGCTCGTTCCACGCCAGCTTGAGTTGACAATCAAATTAAACATTTATACAGCCCGCTTATCACTCCTCCCATGTTCAATCATGAGCCGGTTCTGTTGCACTTAACGGCAAAAGGATGGCAAGGAGCTGTGGGCATCTTGCGCGGGAAAACCGAGAAGTCATGTATTTCTTAAATCCTTATGAATATTCACAATTTAATGGTGACGTGTGTTAGGCGTAAAGACAGCTATTGAGCTGTCACTGGCACTGCTCGCTAATAGCAAAATGTTCTAAAAATAGACTACTAAATACAGACACATTTGTACACGTTGTGTTTAAAAGCAGACCAAAATACACGGTTTTTGTACGCTAATTGCCGATGGAAATCTATAATGAAGTCATTAGTAAACTTTACTATTATTCCATGTGGTTACAACGTTGATGAAACTGCCCCTACTGCCAAGCTAACTCTCTTGAATCAAGAGAAGATACAGCATGGTATACCGTATAGAGAAACTGCCACTGTAATAATGGTGTCTTTATACACTTGATATACTTGTGAGAAGGATCTTTAAGAAGAAAGTAAGTAAAATCCAAACCGATCGTCTGTATTTCTTCTTACAGGTGATTTGGAAAGGCCTGTCATTTCTTTATTCACAATAACCAATTCTTCAAAGTTGAAGGAAAATTTTCAGGACAATTTATTAAAAGGATATTAATGATCATCTACACTTTTCTATTAATTAAGCTTTAAATTGGAATCCTGTACAATGTTGAAGACCACTACATGAGATGATCGTCTGCGGAAGTGGCAGAGTTATAGTCAGATAAATTAATTTTTCAATACTTCCTGAAACATTTTCCCGTGGACCTTGCCCCCCCCTTTTTTATAGAATACCACTGTACTACAGTACATGCAACGTGTCTCTTAAAATCCATCTAAAGAATCTCTGATCATAATTCATAGATAAAATGTGAATGTATAAATATCTTGAACTTTACGGCAAAGCTTCATTTAGCTTCATGTTCACACCTCATTATTTTCAGATATAAATAGGTCCCTCAAAGCAAGAGCGTTCGTCGCTTCTTGAAATGTCTGGCATGTGTTCAAATTGAGGGTTATTTTTGGGAGGCACCCCGTTTCCACTGAAACCTTTTTAAGCATTGCAGTCCACCCGGGGAACTATGTGTGTTGATAAATCGTGAGCTAAATTTAGTTCGCAATTTTAGAGTCATCTTGTAGAGGGATCTGATATCAAAACCTGCTATTTTTATGTTGGTATCTACTGATATTTTAAGGTGAATATTAGAAATGTTCAGGACTTTATCTTTCAGTTGGGCCGGAAATCAAATTATGGCTTTGTTCTCAAGATGACGATTCATAAATAACTTCCCTGCTCCCAATTCGCTACAGTTCCTCAACACACAAACTTGCTAAACGACTTTAAAAAAGCAAATAACTAAACCAGCCCAGATTCTAAGTAACTTGTTTTCTTGTGTCTGAATCTCATGTAATTTTACTAGGCAATTAATGAATCGATTACAGGGGCCGATGGCCCTATGGGCCATGAGTATTAACAATTTATTGAAACTTACGTTTCTAGAGAAAATGATGAACAGGTTACATGTATTGATTTTGATTATTATATCAGTGACCAACTTTATGAAGCTGTTAAGCAGATTAAATCCTGCTTGGTAAATGTTTTTGCTAAGTAGAAGTTTACCGGCACACCAGTCGCAACAATTTAAACTTGACAGCATTTTGGCTGGTAACATGTACCTGCTGAGCAAGATTTTTCCGTGCTAAGCAATATTTTGTGCTCAACTGCGTTATAGAAATTGGGCCCAGATACTAACCCCAAAAGTACAGCATTTTCAGCCGGTCAATGGTGCCCAATTTTCTATATCCCAAAGTCAGCCTTCAAATTAGATGACGAAAATCTACATTATCGGTATTTCATAATTACCACTAAACGGCTCATGGCCTTTGGAATTAAACCCAGGTTATACCAATCTTGGTTTAAGTGAAAAATCCCCGTAATTATAATGGCAATTATCAAGTAAATTAGTTTTACTCAACTGGCACGCGGTGATGCACGAGGAATTGCAAGATACCAATCACGGTCGCAGCGTTTTTGTCTTTTGATGTCATGAGAATCTCAACTCGGCATAATCGTCCGATGCCATCATTCGCCTCGTTCTTGGCTTCAATCCACTTATACACAAACCCAACGGCTGTTCGATGTTCATACGAAGAAAATTATGTTATGAAACAAACTTTTTGTTATGTAGCTTATGTTGTTTTTCCTGTTTTCGGTAAAGGTCTGATGCATGATTGTTTTTAGGAAGACTGCATTCGTTTTAATCAATGTTCCACTAATCAATGGTCACATTCGATTTTGTGTGGAATGAAAACATACATATTAAAACAAGCGGGTTACATCGTGAGTATAACGGCCAATGTCTAGCTCAGCTGACCAAGGTTAGATGACCAAGCTCAGATGACCACAAGTTCAGGGTCAGAATTGACCCAGGGAGGGGTCCGTGTGGGCCATCGTCAGCATGGTCTGTTTGCTGGGTCGCACTGACCATGAAGTCAGGGTCAGTCACGTGTTTGAGACTCAGACTCCAGGTCACGTAGACCCAGAACCAGTCACGTTTTGACCATAATCCAGGTCATGTTGACCCGACACCGGGTTACGTTGACCCTAACAATGGATCATACCGACCCATAAGTGGGTATTGATTATACGGAACATTCCGCTGGTCATGTTTCCAAGTGTTACTTTAATCATGTGATCCGGAATTTTTCTCAAGAGCGAGGTTTCAAGGGCTTTGCAATAAGAGCAGATGAGCTACATTTAAACTTTTATCCAACAATGCTGTAGAGGGTGTGTACAGCTGTTTTCCTACAGTAAACTTACGGCCGTTTTGACCTCATTGAGGGCGCTGTTGTGCATATCTATATGGGACTCATGACTTCAGACGCATATTAAAAGGTCAATTGCTATGGACACTGACACAAAAGCCAATTACCTAATGTATACAAAGTCCGCTACTATTCGAAAAGTTTATGTTTTTACCACTTTAAGGACTAAAAGTCAAATGTAAGGGTCCAACATTTTAAAAAGACAATTTGTATTTAAACAAAAGGGCGATCTAATTATCTCATATAGATGTCAAAACTGACACTTTTGTAGTTCAGACATAGCATCAAAAACCGGTAAAGTTTTCCCGCTAAAATGCTTACATTTTTAGACAATGAATTACAGGCCAAGTCGGTTTGGTGAGAGGGGTATTTTTCATGTTAGTAAGTTAACATTCAACGGTGCATTTGCACTTATTTGCCACTAGACAAAAACAAAATGAAGGCAAAACATTGTCAATAGTTGGTAGCAGATATGTCAGGATTAATAACAAGTGGACATTGAAGAGCTGGCCTGTCCATATAACCCATATCATAGAAGTAGCTTGGACAACTTCACCAATTTGCTCTATGCCACATCTTTATTCAAAGAGAATAGGCAAAACAGTTGCAGCAGTCTTTACTATAGAGAGTAGGTATGCCACTACGAGCAGGTTTTGTAGTAACAATGCTGTACCACTTTTTAAAAATTTTTTTATGGAAGTCGCCAGATATACAAGGCCAGTAAGCCACTCGAGGTGTGGGCTACAAATCAACTGTTTTTCCAGGGGCCGTTGCCACCTACTCCTGGGGCTGAAACAGAGTTACCCCCTTTACAGTCCGTAAGGATGTAGGCTTGGGTATCATCCATCAGAAGCCTGAATGGTAGAGCAGAAGGCTCTACCTCCCCAACTTTCACGGAGCAATTATGGTTAAGTGCCTTGCTCAAGGACACAAGTGTCATGACCGGGACTC
The DNA here is from genome assembly GCA_911728455.2 of Marthasterias glacialis. Taxonomy (NCBI): domain Eukaryota; kingdom Metazoa; phylum Echinodermata; class Asteroidea; order Forcipulatida; family Asteriidae; genus Marthasterias; species Marthasterias glacialis. Next base: position 19,762,917 of record OU452223.1, read on the forward strand.
GAACCCACACACCGATGACTCAGCCACCAGAGCTTGAGTTCAACACACTAACCACTCGGCCACGACACGCCACATCTTTAATCCAATCAGATGCAATGCTGGTGACAGAGGGAAAGAATAGGAACAGCGAGTTTCCTCACGAAAACTTATACCCAAAACCTATATCACTTTTTTTTTATTTATATAAATTAGTTCATTTTAACTTTCGGACAATAAATACATATTTACATTTCCAATTGTTCGGGTTAAAAAAGATGTAATAGTCTCATCAAAGATGTGTCACACCCAATAAACCGTCAACTAACAAAAGATAACGAACTAGAAAACACTTGAATTGTATAGAATACTGGATAGCTCAGTTGGTAGAGCGTCGGTACGTTAAGCCGGTGGTCGCAGATTCAAATCCCGCTCCAGTTAATTTGTCTTTGTTCACCCCAAAATTGATTAAACAAAAATACCCAGTCAATTTCCCTTGTGGTCTATTGCTTGACAATTAGAAAAGTTTAAGTTGTACGTTGTTGAACTGTATTATATACATTAATGATATCGGCACATGGATGAGCTAAAGGTGAAAGTAAAAAGCATTACCGGTACTAACACTTAGGCTATACAATATTAATAAAAAAAGACCATGGTCAGAACTTTTAGTGTTTTTGTCGATGAGTATATAGTATTTGCTGCCAACAGCTTTTATGCGATGAACCTTCCTAGGCCGTTAATCATATGTTAATTGTAATGAAATGCATTTGCCTGTATCTCATCTCAGGTATTTATGGTAGATTGGTGACAAGTACTTAACATGCTTTGAGTTGCACCTGGGGCCAATTGACTGTCAAGTCTCGCGTGTATTCAAACGTTGGGACCCGCTAAAGTGTGCGATTTTGTTTTATTCACACATTAAAGCAATGTATGTAGGAGCCAAGGTTGATGTGAGAATACGCGCCAGCGAGCGGCCCCTTAATGTAGACCAGACCTAAATTTAGACCGGACCAAAATGTAGACTGGACCTAATTGTAGAATGGACTGGACATAAATATAGGCTGGACAATAAAGACCGGGCCAAAATGTAGACTGGGCCTAAGTATAGACCGGACCTAAATGAAGACTGGACCTAAATGTTGTCCGAACCTATTTCAGTCCGGTCTAAGTCCGGGCTACATTTTAGGTACAAGATTTGGCTTCATTAGGTATGGGCTAAATTCAAATAGAAGATTGTGGCTACATTTAGGTCTTGGGCTACATTTAGGGGCTGCACACGCCAGACTTGCATTCAAAATCGCTGAGTATGAAAACTGTTGTACGTTGTAGAAACTGATGACCAGCTTAACTGGAATTCAATGTACATTGCTTGTTACTGGTTTGTTTCTTACTTTTGCTAAGCAAATGAAACTGGTGAACAAAGTTTTTTTCCAAGCTCTACGAAATTTGGACCCTGGATTACACAGTGGTTGTATAATGGGCGTGGTCGAGGAAGAGGTGTTAAATGCATGGAATTAATAAATTCTTGCTATATCATGATTACATTTTTAGGGGCGTGGTTACAGTAGACATTGACCTTCGAACTATCGATATCAACCAATGCGATGATGGGGAAGGGGTCTTCGCTGGGACACATAAATGTAGCAATACAACACAGGTAAGACCATATTTTGTACACGTGTTTCTATTTTACAAATAATTATTACTTTATTATTATATTATTATGTATTAAAGTTTACCAAGAAGTTACTTTAATAGGAGAGCGCCCAAGACGCAAGAATTGAATAAATGTTTGGATCAAAAAAAAAAAAAAAATAGATTGTAGCCCACATTATTAAAAAAAAGGTCAAAAATTAAGCAACATTAAAAGAAATTAAAAAAACATCCTATAACTTGTAACAATAAACATAATTTACTGGGCCTAGTCATAGTATGAAAGTGAACATAAAACACAACTTATACACAAGGCACAAATAAACTTCTTGAAAACAGTTTAAGGAAAACTTTACCTAAAATCAGTCTCAAGTACACATGACAATACTTTTTGGGCTGATCTGTGTCAGCTGAGCACAATGTGTTATCACTCAGAAAAAAAGTGTGGCTATTGGCCCCCATCAGCGTTCAAACTACGAAAATCGAACATTCAACCTTCAACCTTGATCAGCAGATTCGATGGGATGAGAGAGCAGAGGCAAGTGGGGGGGGGGGGGTAGCCCCAATCTCCCAATGACCCTCGCAGTTTTCCTCAGTCCTTTTGTAGAATCAATAATTTCATGTCTCAATCACAACAACTTATCCCGCATGGCCGCAGAAACACTCGGTGAACTGTGAACTTATTTAGACGGCGACTGCAAGCAGTCAAGACGGGGCCCTACTCCACCCTTAGGAATTATTGTGTGCATGTGTGTGTGTGTGTGGTTTTATATGGATAGCACAACTTTAGGATAAAGCAAAGCACGACTTACAGACGCAGTTTTAAAGGTTTCTTGCGAAGGACAATTTCGATGGAACAAAAATCAATGGCCGTGTAGGATTCACACGACCCGTGGTTACAGGTGTAGAAAATGATTTTAGAATTAATTCTGAGAGGTAGTTTACGGTGAATGATTTTAGGCTTGTATTATGCCGTGTCTTTTTAATGCATCTCGGGCCGCGTCAGTAGATTTGCCATTTGCAGTAGAGTATTTTCATTATAATCCTCAAAGTCTCCAAGAAATTGATCTTGGCCTTTTACTTTCCCCCCAATTTCGAGATATTTCTGTGTCGTTCCTTTTAGGATGTGTGTTATCTAGTAAAAGGTTTTTCTGTATGTTGGATTGATCGATCGATCAAATAAAAAAAATTGCTAACTAATTATAAATTGGTTGATGGATGGTTAAACGATTGATTGATTGGCTGTTTGAAAGGCTTAAAAAACATGAAATGAAAAACGTGTTTAAAACAAAATATGGCAGCATTAGAATGCGTTGGATACCGTTGGGCGGAGCAGCGGTCAATATTTATAATTGAGTAACAATACTAACAATTTGGTTACAATCGACTCACTACTCCTTCAGCCTCTGGAGGTTGCAATCTATTAAAAGCCAAGCACTTTTCCCATTGTCGGTCCTATGGTACCTGCCGTGGGAAGTGAAAATTTCACTCTCAAAGATTCACAACGGACGCGATACCATTCGGCTGGGTTGTAAACTTTATAAATGCAATGCAGTGAAATGAAATGAAAAGAAATACAACAGCCGTCGTGCACCCTGTTTTCAAATGGGCGATGACGTCAAAACAACTCTGATCTCACTGAACGGAAACATTTGTTTTCAACTCCTGGTGATTAACATTGTAAATCACGTGACTATACGTCTTCAGCCTAGCACGTGATACCAATTTCACCTTCCATCCAGATTCAGATCCCTGAACTATACTCCAAACTATACTTAGAAATCACGAGCCGCCTGAAAAATGTACGGAGTCCGTCACATGCCTCTTTTATATTAAAAGTGCTCTCACTGTCGGGGCAGGTGGAATAACATATTTCCTTTGTGGTCGCCGTATCGTTCTTCTATAACCATTGCTGACATACGTTGTGATAATGCCTTGAACTACTTTTATGTACACGCGGAGTACCACTACACATGGAGAGGTAAAGGCGATACTTTATTTGGTTACTGAATTCGAAATGATTAGATGTGAGGAGAAATCTGCGCGACCAATCAATTTTATTGACAGACTATTATTTCAGACCACGCCATGGAAATAATGAGTAAAAACCTCCGCAGTGCAACTCATTTGTATACCTCCCAACTGAATAATGAAATACCAGGTCGGTCGGTGACATATACCCTCTTCTTAAACACTGAGTAACTGCTGAAATGTTAATGTATCGGTCCCATCATCAAATTGCGAAAAGAAAAGAAGAGGGGTGGGGTGGGGGTTGAATGGATCATTGACTTAAAAAATTATCTTTAGAAGGTTTTTAGGTAAGGCTAATTATTTATGCTTCATCTTTGAGAGAAGAGTTTTATCTTTTCCTGCTGATTTTTTTTTTCGTGAGGAATCAGGAATGTTTCTTTACAAATCCATAACCTTGGTGTTCATAAACACCAATAATATGTACTTTTTCTTCGTCAGTCTGCGTCAGTCTGCGTCAGCAGCACAAAAGACGCCTCTTGGAAAGGCTAACACAAGTGTGATGCCTCCGAATGTATGGTACCCTACTCAAGCTAATTACGGTATCACAATAATACTTCCTAGCAAGTGGGGAAACGCATGGGATGTCTCCCAGATTATCGAGTCATTAGACCGTCTGGCCTCCTCCTATGATCACAATCCTCGCCCAAACTGTTTTGGTTCTCTCTCTTTGCACTTACAAAACAAAATAGAAACGAAAACCCGGATGATGATGATAATAATGCATGGTTTAATTGAAGTCGTCTGGTTTGTACTGTCTACTGGTCGGTCACTCGGCTGTCATAACATCTCTTGTTTTGTCAGCCCGCTTATACCCCGAGAACTATACATTCAAGAACTGTATGGAGGAGGTTTGTCGATAAGCAAGCGACTGTTTCGTCTCCAAATTTATTTTGTGAAGATTCTTTTACTTTGTTGCGAATGCCCCTGCTTGTGTCTGGTACCTGAAGTATTCTTGGGTTGTTCGTTATTCACAAAAAGGCTGTAATGTAGGCGGGCGTCCTGGGAAGGGATTTACTTTTAAATGCTCATTATTTTTTTCATAACAATCATTTCGCTGCTGCCTCCAAACTAACACGGCACACAGACGTTTTCAGAGTTTTGTCATAAAAAGAAGAAGAGGAAGGTAAACAACTAAATAAGTTGACAAATTCCAGAAGTTGATTTTTGACATTCTCCCTTGATGCTCAAAATGTGGTTAAATATATTTTAGTTTAATGTCATATTATCTAGATATAAAATATTATTTCATCCTGTCAGTAAACAAAAATCTTCTCTTGACCGTACGGCCTTTTCATGACTTTCCCAGACATAAATTTTAAATGGAAATATATAATATAGCTGTATATTATTTTGACAAACTGACTAAAATAAACAAAATCAAACTTACAATTTCAGATGTCAAACTTTATAACGTGCTATAAAGAAAAAAGATTCCTGCCTTGAAAAACTGAAGAAAAAAATCAAATATGAACAGTCGTCTGATTCATCGAATCCATTGTGCACACCAGGCTCCAAGTACAAATCAGATCTTCTCTCCTAAAATAACATGAGACAGAAATCAACTAAGACACACTAAGTGGTGAGTCCTCCGTGAAGAACAGAGTTTCCAGTTCAAGTCGAAGGTCGGAAGATCTCGGGCCCGGAAACAGGAATTCAAACTGCACAAAAAATGTGCACCAGACTGGGGATGAACATCAGCAACCATGATGGGAGGTTTGCAATGACTTGATTGGAGACTAATTATGTGTGGACCCGGTCATTGTACCCGGGGCAGGGGGCAGCGGGGGGGGGGGGGGGGGTGAGTGATAGCCTACCGACTTGAGTGAAACTCGTCAACAGTGCTCTGTCCATTTCAACTGATTAACATCAAGGAAACCTTATGCAGGGAAGAAATGAAAGTCTATGCGTTCTTTAACTCATATTGATACCCCACATAAAGATGCCTTTGATCATCAACCCCAAAGGTTTTAAAAACTGAGTCCGGTCAGAAGAGGGATAATTTTAATGGCTTTCAAAATAAAAGTTCATCAAAAGATGAATCAAAATACAAGTTTATCTCAACCATTAAAGTGCGCCATGACAGGGAGATCGTCCTTAAAGACACACCTACTGTCATAAAGCTATATACGGGCGTACAGCTTTTAACAGTGATTTCAAATTCACACACTTAATCACTCCCCACAGCCATCCGAGTGCGCCATTTTGGACAGTTCAACACATGTATATCTATAAGTCACTGTAGACGGGCCGCACCATAGATTGCAACAGTGATTTAAAATTTCACTTTATGCATGCAGCCTATGGTCGAATTTTTGAATGATGCACATAATGTGTCTGCTTATCTGCTTTTTGTTTTGTTTTGTTTTTTTTACAATAAAATTCCAATTCAGGCTGAAATCACCGGCGGACATCAGCGGGTAATGAATACGGAGGGGGCAAGCAGGTGCGCCGCCCGGTGTGGCTTATAGGCGCCTGCAGCTGCACACCAGTGCTATCGCACACGATGATATCTCTTGTTTGTTAATCTCTATATTATGTGATGCTTCTATTGACGACAATAGCATGTGCTTTATAATCATGGTGAAAGTTTGCAGTCCTTAAGTTATAGCTCTCGTCACTTTTGTATGATGAAATGCACATGCAAACTCGTCCTTATCTTATTCCATTATACAGTGTTGCCCAAGTGGCATCGAAATATTTTGAATCTGATATCCCTGGACAAATTATAATATCATGTTCGGGACACCTAAATATGATAACATGTTCAATAAGGTTCAAGGGTTTTTTGGACTGATGGTACTTGTTGAAACAAGAGGATCGGAAGAAATAAACCCTTTCATGGTATCTTAGCTTTAAGATGCTTGAAGTTGTCTCGAATGTTCGTCAATATACCCTTAGAGGTTGAACTTCAGTTTCTAAATGCGCCCCCTTAACAAATTACACTTGCACTTCTCCACTCTTAGTGTCCAATACGCCAGGAGACCCTGCTAAGCGTCTCGCCGTTATATAAGGTTATTCCTGCCCAACTTTCCAAACATTCGGAGGACGGAGGGGAAGCGCAAAATGTCATGTGGATTTAGCCTGTTGACACTGTGCTGTGACACTGGCTTTATGGATGACGACACGTGTATGACGTATAGGGCTATGTTATCGCGATGGCCTTACCAGATCTCACGGGAATGCCGGTTCCCGGGTGACTGTCAAACCCAATGTGCAATGTATCGAAATAGTGAAACTAATAACATGAACTAGTCACTGAAATTTGAGCTCATGTTTAAAAACAAAGGCATAAAGTTACGTAACTATACACGTTTATTTCCCTGCCTTTCAAACAAAAATGCTTTTCATGGAAGGGGAGAACAATCAGATCAGACTCGAGCTGTTTTTGGAAGGAAGAATTTTCAGGACGATTTGTTAATTTAAAAATGTCGATACATTTGCCTCACAATCTTCTAAACTGTTACAGATTATAATGTTGACGACCTCATTACTTATAAACACTAAATGTACGGTAGCCACACTATTGTGTGGAGCTTCGGGAGTTATCGATAATATGTTGACTTATACCACTAAACTTTAGCGTAGTAAAACATCTCTTCAACTAGCATGGCACTTCTAGAGCACCGTATATTTAGCTAACAACATGTACACGTACGATTCTGTAACGACTCCGTCTGCAAAGTCTACTGGCTTATTATCTGTAGATACGTTGAAATTGCATGAAATCCTGGGTCATGCAGTGGCATACTTCAAGTTATCAGAATCAGCAGATAAACAACAATTTCCATTAAGTAGCTCTCCGTGACTGGCTATCACACAGGATTGCTTAAACCAACAGTGTGGGTTTTAAAAAATGTATTACGCGGATTTGCTTTACACTTGAGTTGGCGAAGTGATACATTCTTCAGTGAAGCGATGTTATTTCACATTGCAGTGGAGTTGGTTCCCGTTCTTCAGGGGTACGAGTCCTGAATAAATTCAATTTTCCAGCAGAGCGAGGACCGAGGACATTTTTTTCCTTTCCGCAGCGGCTTCAGGGAAAGACTTGCATGATGTATGATCAAGTCAACATGGAGGGACGCTTTGTTGGAACGATGTACTTCCGTGTGCAATAGCTATGACGGAATTAGTCTCCGTTCCAGTGTTTTTTTTAATAAGCCGTTCATAACTACCACTTGAGACATCCTTACAGAACGAGTGCCTAATACAACATGACCATTTGTAAACGGATCGTATAGGAGACTAAAATGGTCACATTATTTGGGGTTCGCGATTAATACCTGAATGCTGTGAATTTGCTTCACTTTACGTCACAGTCAGTCAATAGTGGTCTGAAAAAGATTTACGCGCATCAAAACACACTCAATAAGAATTAACAAGCTCCGTAAATGATTTCACGATTTTACATCGTAATTTATCACACATTTATTACAAACATCACCGGAACCTCGAAGTGTTTTGCGTATAATTAAGAAGTCGACTCAGAAGATTTCCAGTTGAAGAAATAAAAATGAGAATCTTCACTGAAATACAAATCATCTGTGAAATTGAATTTCCCGTTTTACAGTTGTCATTAAGTATGACACAATTTGTCAGCGCATGGCCCCCAAAAGAGGACAAAAAACTTCACGGCAATAAAAATAAGAAACTGGGGTAATGCAATCGTCTGACCCCTTGGCAACATTCCAGATCACGGGTAAAATGGAGAGTAAAATATAGCTGGAGAATGCTTTGCACTGAAGCAAAGATGATCAATAATGCAGGTCTAGTTCCTTGCGGCTGTGGATCAGTTCAGGAATTTTATAATTGATGTAGGCCTATTTATGTTGCTTGAAAATATAGCATCGGGTGCACACTGTCCGTTCAAATAAATTCACATTTTTTTTATGTGAACCTTTCTTTTTATGTGGCTCGTAATTGTGTTGTAGCTTTCAAGGAAGTCCGTTTTAACAAATCATTTTGGGTTTCGATTTCATTATTTTGGAATGCTCCATTGACTGATTGGCTTTGTAGGGTAAACATTATTTCAAAGAAATCAAAAATAGACGTACGAGAAGTTAGTGCATCACCAATGACTTGTATATGCGTCCTCTTTAAAAACCCACATAATGAAAGGACGGACAGTAGCTGTGACAAGTAAGCGCATAATTTATGCCAGACTTCCACTATGAGCGAAACGTGGACATTTTATCGATGTGTGTGGATTCACTGTAAAGTGAAAGAGAAAGATAACTGAAATAATCCGGTGTGTCATTATGATTATCGTTGGAAGCTGGAGGATAACAATAATTAAGACAAATATATTTATGTTGATTGTTGGGTGAAGGACTGGAGTAATTTAAAACTATTTTGACGTGCGTGTGTTATCATTGTTTATTATCATATAAAGCTAGAACAATTGATTAACCGTCATTCTTTAAAGGTGGAATACCTTATAGTTGTTTGGAATTGTACATTAATTTATTTCAATTTATTTCAATTCAATTCAATTCAATTGAACTCAATTAAATTAAATTCAGTTCAATTCAATTCAGTTCAGTTCAGTTCAGTTCAGTTCAATTCAATTCAATTCAATTCATTTCATTTCAATTCAATTCAATTCAATTCAATTCAATTCAATTCAATTCAAGTCAGTCAAGTCAATTCAATTCAATTCAATTCAATTAAATCAATTCAATACAGCATTTAGTTCCGTATTGGCGCAAAAAGATATAAGTGAAGATGAAACTAGATAAGGTTTAAGCAAAGATAAAAGGCAATCAAAGTAAGAGAATTGTAATAAGAAACAAGCCAATATGGGGACATTTTCGGAGGCCAAAAAAGGCTTGTGTTGAAGAGCCCTTGCCAATTAACCTACGAAAATCATTTGACAGCCATATAAACAACAACATGAACAAACATAACAACATAAACTCCAGACAAGACAAACAGACATACGAACGGGACTTCATTTGGGACCATACAACCAACTTGTAAATATTTAGTCACATTTTTAAAGGAGAAAGCAGAAAAGAAAATAATTTTTGTCAGGAATTTTGTGCACGAATTCATGTTTGATTGGTTTTATTTGCCATATCGGAATAAGAAAAAGAGTATTGTGGAACAATTGAGTATTGTGGGCCCTCTCACACATCGTAGTTAAGAGGGAAGTATTTCTTAAGGACAATTGGAACGGATATCAAGTTTTAGTAGATGTTAATTTACATCGGGAATAAGGAATATTATTTGTGTTTTTACCCATACAGCGATGTATGTTAAGCACTGTATCACTCCATACTTTCCCCGAGTCCTGTGAAAAAAATCCATAGGCATATTAGTGTGGATATGTCTGGATTTTGTTTTCCACAGGACTCTGTGAAGTATTGAGTATACACACATTCTAAAAACTCCCGGGTCAGAGTTGACCTGGATTTCGGGTCCGATGGGGCCTGACCCATTTCTGCATCTGTGTCAAACTGACCCCAAACCGGGTCAAACTGACGCAGAATCTGAGTAAAAATCCGAATTTTTAACCAGTTTCCGGGTCAGCCTGACCCAGAAATGGGTCAGGCTTCCTGGGAGCCAGAATCCGGGTCAATTCTGAGCAGGGAGTTTGTGGAGTGCAGTGCTTTACGCACATCGGTTTGTAGGTGACACACATGTAAGATATCAAGTTTATAAAAATGTGCGTAATCCAACTTTCCAATTCAAAACTTCTCATTATAATTTGTTCTCGCTCATTTCCAAATGAAGCCTTTATTTTCTGCTCTCTCCAAACGCAAAATAGTGTGTTCACATCCCCGGCAAGGGTTTCCAGAGTGGTTCCTACAAATGCGTCTGCAGGGCCGGCTACTATTTTCCTGACAAGAATCTGGAGACGGGATATTTCCAAGGAACCGACGTGGAACGGGGCGGTGCGAGCTTCGACTGTCTGCCGTGCAAGGAGGGGTGTGACACCTGCGTGGATGACTCTCCATGTTTCCTGGAGAATGATATCTTACTGCGGATCCTTATACTTGGCGTCCAGGGTCTGTGTATTTTCATGACAGGGGCACTGATGGCGGTGATTTTCAAGTATAAGAATCTCAAGGTAAGACTTCACAGAGATTTGTATAAAATAACATGTGATTTGAACTTTGATTTAGTTTTGCCATACACCGATGTGTAATTAGCACTGTATATTCGGCACTATCCCAGTCCCGTGGAGAATAACATGTAATTTAACTGAAGTGAGTATTTCATTTCATTTCTTTTCATTTATTGAATCTGGTTGTGAAGCCAAGGATTCTCAGAAAAGCAAACTTAATGACTATATACTAGCCAAGAATCCCGTACACGGACAGAAGACAAGAAAGAAAGGAGGAAAACCCCAGATAATCATTCCAGGGAAAAACCCACGACTGAAAAACCCAATCCACACAGTGCCCCCGGCGGGATTTGAACCGGGGTCTTAGAGGTGGAAGGCGAGGAAAGATACCACTACGCCAACCCAACCACCCAAAATATAATACCAAATAATTATAGTTCTTATCTCCTATGCATAACACTTACACGGTGGTTTGCAATAAAAGAGATTGATGAGACCAAACTACATACATATGAACCATTTACGAGAAGATTGGTTCTAAGAGAACCAAGTTATACTGTACTATTGGTTTTCCTGAACGTTTCATACACTGGAAGATAACTCTGGACAACCTCACCACTTGAGTCATGCCTTTTATAAACCTGTAAAAATATCACTTAATTGGCAAATTAGCCTTTTCAAGAATAGAAAAAGGGCCTTTTTGAAATCACTTGATTGGCACTTAAATTTAAAACTAATATCCCCAGCAATGGAAGACGACAAAATCAAGTTCTACATAAAACAGGTTTGTAAAACTCAAAGGGTAGACCTTGATCATAAATTATTACTAATTATTAATTTACGGAACTTCCAACAAAAACCAGGTATATAAATAGATCAATTGTACAAAATGATTGGAGATTTTCAGAAAATTTCATTATACTTCTACTTCTTCTACTTCTAGTTCGTCACACAAATGATAATTCAAACTTCTTTAAAACTACTCAATCACTCCAACATCATGTAAAGCGCCATTAAGTCCGGTAAGCTCTATATTGCAACGTGGGGATACCGTTTGGCTGGGAACGAGGATTTGCCCTTCCTCCATCCAGCCAACGCTACATCCCAACTAATAGATATCCCTTACGACCCACTCTTTCTGTCTTGTAGGTCATCAATTGTGATAGCCCATGGATGCTCGTAGTCGTTCTCCTTGGAGGTTTTCTCCTGTACTCGGAGCTAGTCGCCATGTTCTTCCATCCCAGTGTAGTGGTGTGCTTCATGCAACGCTGGTTGCGAGGCTGGGGATTTGCCATTGCTTACGGCATGCTCGTCCTAAAAATATACAGGTAAAAATCGACCCTTTGCTGCAAAAGTCATTACATGACTGTATTGGAACGGGAAACATTCTCAATCAACAGTACAGTTGAGTGATATCCAAATGCTCGAGTACTTGATGTCATTGGGAAGGTCTTTCGATTCCTAATTCAGAAATTTCGTAATCTTAAGATGACTGAAAGTGCCGAGTTTACTCTCATTTTGTGATCGCATTGCCCAATTTCAAGGTGCTGCTTTAGAAGATAGTTTTTATGTTATCAATTTCTGCCCGAGAAACAAATGAGGAACCAGCCATAAACAGTAGGCACAGGGCATGGTATTTTTGCCTGGTAAGCAAAATTGTGCTTATATAAACATGTTTTTGTTCCTAAACATGCAGCTCTTTGAAAATGGGCTCAATTTTGGAGAAATGAATAAGCAGGAAATATTTTTTAACATTTTCTTGCTGAGCGAAAATTAGAAGGGAACCAGTCACGAGTGATGTACATTACATGATATTTTGGCTGGTAACCTGATTTTTCAGGAAGATTTTTCTGTGCTAAGCAAATTTGTGTGTTTAATAGCAATGTGAATTGGGCCCTGTGTGCAGTTTCATAGAGCTGCTAGCAAAGATGTTGCTCGCTAATGTTCTGCTTAGTAAAAAAAAAATGGGCAGGATACCAGTCACAGATGGCACGTCTAAAATCCTATTTTGACTGGTAACCTTATTCTGGTAAGCTTATTTTGTTGTGCTGAGCTACTTTTCCTGCTTTATAGCAACTCTATGAAATTGGTCCCTGGTCATAATGGGTCAATGAACGTCTGAATATCAAGCACTTGGTGCCTTACCCATCAGCGGGCATGGAGGGAGTGTTTGGGAATCTCCGGTTAAACGGATTAAGCCGTGTTTTTCATCGTGATCATTATGTCCATCGGTGGTCATACTTCAAATTACAACCCCAGTTTGAATGCGTGGGCGAGTTGACGCTCTTCAAAACTTGCGATGACACCAGCCATCACAGGACTTGCTGGCCATGGCGGCACTTCCAAGATTATCCCCGGCAGATATACTCTCGACCCTCAAAATGCCAATGTGCATTCCTAATGTGCTTAACATTTTAAGCGATCGTACTTTTTTTGTTGGTGGAAGCTCAAAGATAAAAAAACATAAGGAAAACAAATCACCGTACATTACACGACGACTACATTCTGTAATTACGGTACGTCATGAATGTGCCTAATCAAAATGGTGCAATTACCCCCTTGATTCTATACGGTTATCTGGACAACATATATGTAAAGGATCAGCAATGGCTTCCATAATGTCAAACCAAACATTAAAACAATATATACATTAAATGTCTGTAAATAGAACAAAAAGCACCAATTCAATCTCAGCATTCGTTGATTTCATTTAATTTCCACTTCGTCGAGAATTTAAAACAAAAATTAAACATTTTTCTGAGCTCATACTTAACGCAGAGCATGATGAGTCCGATCTAGAAGCCAAAGCTCTCGTCTCTAATGAATCGGCATACACGGTCGTTGTAAAACTCATTAATTCTATGTGTGTGTGACAGTTCATTTCATTATCCCCACACAAATCTATCATCAAGCTTCAATAATTATACAAGGGTTGTTTTTTCCCCTTAATTGATGATACAGTCACCCAATCATGCCCGCCCGTGCTTATTGCATTGACGACTTGTATTAAATGGCGAAAATTCAGCTGAAGGTGCAGTAATACAGTGTAATAAATGTATGTATGATTTGTATATCCATTTCGTCTGTATACTATACAAAGGGCAATCAAGAAAGGCCATCACGGCTTCTCAATTACCCCCACCAACCTTAATTACTTCCTTTAGTAACGAACTTTGTGAAAATATGTAGTATGACGGAGATACACCATGCATGTTACTCTCTTAATGTAATAGTGAAAACATCACTCTCTTGCCCGAGTGGTGGTGTAATTTTCACTCTTTTTAGAGTGCAATTCATTCTAGTTTGCTCTTTTAGAGAGTAATGATGAAGTTTGAGCCAGGTGGTTTATTCCGGACGTTTCGACAAGTGTGCTCTAGCTGTCTTCATGTGATGTATGCGAGAAAACAAGCCGGCCTTTCAACCTTTAAAGCCATTATACACTCTTGGTAAAGTGTCTGGAAATACTTCCATACCTCATGAGCATCAAGAGTTATTTAATAAATCAACCTGCGAAAGTTTCAGCTCATTTCATTGTTTCCTTTACGAGAAAACAATACAAAGTTATTCAGCGTTTTTGTATTCATTCTAACGGCCGGAGTTTTCGTCTCATGAGACGAAAAATCATCTGTGGATCTTATTTCACTAATTATTCGAAAACGATAACACATCAGACAGAAATATTTCACAGGAAGTTTTCTACCATCATCGTCTCTATACCATGTAAGTTATGTGCAAATCTGTGAACATTTTGTTTTTCGGTGTTCCCAAAAGTGGATATGGGCTTTAAGTAATTTACATAACAATAAACCTGTCCAACAGAAATGTTTGATCACCATGACAACAGTTGACATTGATTGTTTTTTTTCTGCGGCATTTCTGCCAGAGCCTTGTCATTGTTGTATCTTTTATTTGATGTAGTTTTGTTTAAATGATTAGCTGAGCTGGCTGGATCACCCTGATTATATAAGTTTTTTAGAAGAAAGAAAAAAAAATGTGAATAAAAACAAATATAATAAAGAAAAAATAAACGTGAATAAGTTGATTAGAATAAGGCCAAGAATCTGATGTTACGTCAGTATGATAATCAAGTCGCTTAAATACTAATAGTAATTTACATAAAAAAAACCTGTCAAATAAAAATTTGTGATCGCCATGACAACCATTACTTGACATTTGACAACACAACATTAAGTATAGCAAGTTGTATTTAAAATGTGCACAAAAATAGTGATAACTTATATAAAAATGGAAATGATGCTAACAAATTTAAAACGGTGGCGCTTAGATGAAAAGCTCCACTTGGTGTCCTGGATACTTATCAGATAGATTATTTATTCTCAGAATATTCTAGAGTGTTCTTTATGCAGCCTTATAAAAACATTTCAATGTGATATTTCAACACTCAATATAAAACTGATTATTTATTTTATCTTGTATTCATTTATTCTTTTTATAGACAACTTATTTTGATTATTTTGATTATAAAAACAACTTTACAGAGGCCTAACTAACTGAGAAGAAATTTACACATCAATCACATTCTATCAAAAACTCACTTGCTATCTTTTGGGTCATCTTTAGAAGCTGTTTATAGATAGGGACTGGTTGTGGTTTTTGACGGCTCTCGGCAATGGACGAACCGTACGGTACTTGACCCACATCTTACTACTAGGGAGGCACCGAGCCAACTGCTGAAACAGACTGCCTAAATTTACTAAATATAGATGAGAGGAAAACAGGGTGTTTTTACTTCTCAATGGCAAATACAAGCAAGAGCAGATCGGGAAACTGCCTAAATTCAAACTAATATCCCATCAGGAGGGACAATTGAACTCTTTTTATACAGTGAATTACACAAAATTAACATAAAGTCAAATAACGTTACAGGGCTACTATAAATAAATAAGGACAAATAATTGTTAAGGGAATTGATGATTTTACAGTGAGTAATTTAGTGTCTTCTAACTGTAATATGCAAGAGCAATGGGTAGTGAGCATCGAGCAATGTACGGATGTATAAAAGAAATGGTACATGTCCTAGGCGTGTACCGTTTGGGTTAGTATGAACGGTAAAACAGTTGGGGGAAAAAAACAACAAAACACGGCCCAGAAAAGACCATTAGTAATCTCTACTTATAATGTGATAAGTCGCGCTACGGCTACGGCTATGGCTATGCCCGTTGGCTGTAACGACAACATTGAAGCACATGACTTTCCGGCGTTCCGGCCATAGCCACTACTGAAGCCATCAGTTCGGACACGGCCTTACTCCCTGTCTTAAGCTTTATTTTCAAATCATGAAAATACTTGCTGTCAATTACGGTAACCCATTGTTGTAACCGTTATCGTACGAGACAAGCGAGATATTTTACATTATTGTCTCGACGAAACATGATCACCCGTAAGTAATTCAATGTACACAAATAATTAATTTTCATCTGCTTTTCATGAAAAAGTATGCGTGTTAATAACAAAATGAACCCATACAAAATCTTGTATTTTCCATATATGTATGATTGGTAATTATCGAGATAGCCAGTGAACAAATTTAAACCTTAAATATTAACTTATAAACTTGAGACCGTTTTCAATTGTCCCCTAATGTTCGGTTCTTGACAAATCGAAATGAGCAGGCAAAGGAACGCGTGTTTCACAAGTATTATCAAAAGTTGTCAAAGCATTACAAAACGAGATCATTACTGATAACATTTTAATGACTCATAATACATGTTTCTTGTCTTCACTCCGGTAGGCCCCACTTCATCTTTAACGCAAAAGCCCGTTCAAATGACGAAATTTGTGTGTTTTTGCAGGGTTAAATTTAATTAGGTTTTTGACTTGATCAGAACGGCCCGAGGGCAAGCGCAGATAGACGCTCTTGTGTATCTCATGATGCACGATGTGCGGGAAAAATTAAACAAATGGAAAGGTATTTTTTATACTCAGTGATTCATTAACGACGATGCATCGGTCGCAATAAAAAGGAGTAATTACGTGAGTCCTGCAGAGCCGATGAGAGGGGGGAAACATTGCTTAAAGGCAGAAAATTCAGCCGTGAAAACGCTTGTATTAGAAGTTTTAATTTTGACAGACACATTAAATAAAATGTAGGTTCAGAAGACATGCATGTTATTGTCTTAGATTATTGTTCAGTTATTCCGAAGGTATACATTCATAAATTAATTTCAATGCTTAAAACCCCAACAATAATAATAATAATAATAATAATAATAATTTAGTATTGCCTTGGGGCGAGTCACTGCAATTACCTGATGAAATTGCACTAAATACTAAATAATAATACAGTATTTTTAAAAAAGTGTAATTGTTTATCCATGTAGTTGTTTTCCATTTTCTCAATTGAACATTTTTTTCGTGACGGAGATGATTTTTCGAGGATGAACCATGAATCACGAGAAGGCATTGGTTTTTTTTATATATACAATTATAATAATCGTTCTAATTTCGAAATAATTGGCCAGATGTTGGCCCATTTATGTACTTTTTTTCTAGGTCTTTTCAATTCCTAGACGACATACCCAGTAGCTTCTCAGGATGTTGGGACCAACTTTATGGTCAATATATCAATAATAATCAATAGCAATTTCAGAAATGTCAGAGGGCAAATTTTGATTATTGGCAAAAACTTAAATTCCAATGGACCGATTGCGCGACCAATGTTTACATGTCATCACGTGACCTATTGTGGGTACTACGTCATCTGGGCTGATGGCAAACTACGTGCAATTACATGCCGTGACCGACAGGGTCACACCAAAAGTCGGCTTTTGGTAATAATAACACAGTTACTAAGACATTTTATTTACGTTGCATGTTGTGATATTGATATTAATCACATTACTGTTTCTTAAACTACCAGTATTCTACTACAAAAGATGTTTATTTTGAGTTATGCACTACCGGCGTCGGATGACTATGTAGCCACCCGCCTGTTATTTTCTTTGTAATGTAGGCCTAAATCACTGTAAAAAAGGGTAAAGCACGTTGGAAAAGTGAACATTTATACCTAGCCTTGCCAAATTTCAAATAGGCAAAGGAATCACACAGTTTTGACAAGATTTCTTTGGATGATTCAGCTTCAAAACTTTGAAATTATTGTGTTAAAAAGTGTGTGATCGCGGTCGTCTGGCCCAAACGTTCCGTTCCGTCAATACATTACCTGTACAATTTCCAAGACTTGCTGGAACCGTCCTTAGTGGCTTTATTCAGCCACTCGTCTCTGGTACAAACTCTGGAATATTTTTCACAGATTTCGAGAAAGAAAAGCCTCGATCGAATAAGCAAATGCAACAATCATCATGTACCGTACCGCACTTTCCTATGGAGGACGTCGTGCTTGTTTACATTCAATACCCACAATAGGTCACGTGATGGATAACTCACTGCTGTTTTTTTTAGCAACATTGAAATTTTTATATATAAAAAAATATATTACAAATAAAAAACTAACAACATTAACAAACACTTGGAATTTTATCACAACCTGTTTTTTAATACATATGTATTCTAGAAAGTGAAGAACTTGAAAAATGGCATCTTGTCACGAATCAAGATTTACGGTTTTACAACTTCTTATAAGAGATACCTGAGCGATATAATCAAGTAGACGAAGAAGCAAAAAAAAAAACAAAAAAAAAAACAAAACGGGTCAGATAAGAGCATTAATATTATCAATCAATGTCACAGCGTCAATGGAGGAACAAAAGAGCATAAACCAGAGACACTGGTTTTACGTACATGGTTATAGGATTTGTTGGTTGCATCAATAGTCTCTACTACATCGAGACGAGAGATCGACCCAGTTGAGATTCTGCGGTTACTGTCATGGGGATCATTAGATTTCATACTGGTTTATGAATTAGGGTGTACTATAGAAAGTTATGAAATGACGAAATGGGGCGGATACCGATTTGAAAATCTTCAAAAATATATATAAAAAACAACAACAACAACCTCCAAAACAACACAACAAAGCCCAAACTGAATACATTACGAAATACATTACACAACTTTAAACCTGGATTAAAAACGAAATGCTCAATATTTGTTCGGAATATTTCTGAAGTCCTTATAGCTAAACATTACAAAATAACAAAACAATTCCGAGGCTTTCTTTTTATTTTACTACGATAGCGTTGTAATAGGAGTAACCGGCCATTTTCAATTATCATCCACGAGCTTGAAAAATATCCGGAGAAGAAGTTATTCCACCTGTCATGTTGTCAATTACTGGAAAATGTGATGTATGTAGACTCTAACATGGAACACCATGTGATCAAAGTGAGCTTGATAATTATATAATATATCCACAGCATTGTCTACGCAACTCTTTATCAAAGGCTATAGTTTCTCCTGCATGAAATTGTATTTAATAAAAAAAAAACGTAAAATAGTCAATGATTTGAAAATTCTCGTGAAGTTTACATTGGGATATGAATGAACGGTTGATACTAAGCTGTTACAAATTATGTAAAACGCTACCTACGGGAAACTTTGTTTTATAGACAATTTAAAGTGAATAAACCTCACTGTTTGAACGCTGAATTTAAAATCAACATAGCAATTTCCTTTGGCCATTTCTTTCACATATAATATTAGTATACAATTGGCTTCTCGAATGATTGCTGGTTGGAATGATTACACTTTTTATATACAGTCTTCTTAATTTAAACCCAAGTGCAACATAAAAATAGCAATCTTAATCTAGTCTGCAGAAATAAAGTCAAAAGGGGTTGAGAAATTCAAACTTCAATAACGGTAAAAGCAGTACTACATTATGGATGCACTAATATCTGTAATTGCCCATGACCACAAGCAATAATTGTGCAAATAAAAAATGTACGCAGCATCTTACATAAGTTTTATTACCTTC
Source organism: Marthasterias glacialis (assembly GCA_911728455.2). NCBI lineage: Eukaryota > Metazoa > Echinodermata > Asteroidea > Forcipulatida > Asteriidae > Marthasterias > Marthasterias glacialis. The sequence goes on from OU452223.1 coordinate 19,782,539, forward strand.
CTGCCATGTAGATCCACCCGAGACTTTGGAAAGTACGGATCAAATGAAATTTCACTGTAAAAAATGGCAAATTCATATTTTCACTTGTTCCCCACCAAATTCTGTGCACTTTAGCAAGCTTGTTAAAAAAAAACCTCGAGCAATGTAAAGAACGCTCGAAAAGATGGGGAAAAACTGAGAAAAATTCATACAGTATTTATTAAGAAAATTGCTAGCCTGTCTATAAGTAGAGCCCGCTTATGCACGCGTCACCGAGTTTTTGACGTACCTTCATCAATAACAAAATTGCAGGCAATTTAGTATACGTTTCCAAACAGTATAGAAAATTCCATCCATATATATTTAATCGGGTAGTGGAGGTAATTTATGCTCCAAACTTTCTCTTTGGGGAAACATTTCTTGCATTGTTGTCTTAGTTGTAACATGCATTTCTAGGGCCCTGGGATTTGACGATCGTGGCGAAAACATCAGTAATATGCATCCATTTTGTATGCATTAAAGGTAAAAATAGGATTGGTAAAGCTGATAATGTAGTGTGTTCTTACTTTGTGTGATTCAATATATACTTGAGGGGGAAATGTGAAAATTTGGGCTCAATCTGTCTTCCGGGTCCGTCGTTCAGGAGAAAACAGTGGAAAACCGTGCACATTTTTCAGCATGTAAACACATTGTACTTAAAGGTCCCATGAATATTTTTTTTTATTGGTTAAAAAAATAAAGTATGCCTATTATAGTATATCTTTACTTTTTTCACATTTTTTACATGTGTATTAATCGTAGAAATAACGATTTCTAAAATGGCCCACCCTTCCTCATTAACATAACATCTGTGACGTAGACAGTGGAATGGTTGACCAGGGCCATGTGTGTGACAATAACATACAATGCATTGTTGACCACTCGGCACCAGAGCCATCTTCAGAGCCAGAGCCATGTTTTACCACAGCCTACGTCATGGATCATTGCACAATCAAATGGCACACATTTTCGGGGCTCAATTAAAGTGTATTAACGCATAACAGACACATCAAAATAGGCAATACTATGTTTTGTTAATATAAAACCATATGTTAAGCCACAAAAATGTTCCGTGACAAAAAACCTCTTCATGGCCCCTTTAATTTCGATACAACAGAAATTAAAATCGCGGGCTTCAAATTCTATTTTCTCGACATTGACAGTATTTCAGACCGAAATATTTCTATAGAAGATTGGTACTGGTATGAACTTCATAACCAGTAAGCTTTCAGACTGATACTCATATTACAAAATTGGGGGAATATCAATCATGTATTGTACCTTTAACAAAATTTATACTCAAAAGTTTTCGGGAAAGTGTATTGCAATCAGTGGGTCAAGCCGTAGTCGTTAATGGCCTACATGCTTCGGCACGGTTAGGGCGAGCACTGCCCATTTGCCTCCCGTATACGTATCCCCACTTTACACCCCTGCTTCGGAACACTTTTAACGTTAACTTTGCGTACTACTAAAATTGATTGAAGACTAGGGTACTTCATTCTATATTCCACATGCATCTGCCTCCGCGTGCGTATGTATGTAGTTTTTGTAGTTTTTAAAACTATTTTTAACATAAAGCAGCATATCAGAAAATTGTTTGATTGTATTACCATGACATTTATTTGACAACTAGGCCTAATGGTGAATGCATGTACCATTGTTTAGTTGCCAATCAAGAAATGCTTCACATAATGACTCTATTAAAAAAGAAGGAAAAAAAACAGAGAGAAATTTACCAATTGTGTGGGCCTAACAGTCTCGACAACCCTTTGACATTAAAACAAAACACACACAAATATTTGCCATCAGGGAAATTCCGCGGCGCGAATCAACGCCAGCGCAAGACCAAACATCAACACATTAAACACTCACTGTCAATTAACGCGTCAATACCGCGGCAAGTGTCTCCAGTATGACCTACTTATGTGACACTATGTACTTGATAATTACTACGCCAAAGTGACTGAGCAATAATCTAGAAAATAGTTGGCAAACAAGCCACAAATTAAACAAACCACAGCTGTGTGGATCATTACAATTCAAGTGCATATGTATGCACATTATGTTTTTAATGAGCGTGTCAGAGGAAAAGATCGCCCACACCACTAATAAGAAAACTCGATAGACTGACCATTACAGGAAAGCCTAGCGCTTTCATGAATGACAAAATTCGTTGTATCGAACTTTAATCTTATGACCTCGAAGACGTGCATAGTTCGGGCGATTCCCAATACAGTGCGCCACCAAGAGTTTCCCCCAGACAGGGAGATGGAGTTTATGTTTTGTAGAATGAAGGCATTTAGTAAAAAGCAAAGATTATAGAGCGCCGAAGAAGCAAGATGAGGAACTAGTGTTCCTTCGTTTTGAACGTTCGTAGGACCATAGCACGGTAAAGACCTTGCCATTGCCCAATCACAGCTATGCAACTAAGACTCCATCCAACAGTGACAGTTCTTTTTGTTGAACATTATAAATATTCATGTTATTCAAAAAGCCAGGGGAGAGGCATGCGCTGAGAAATTTTCGTATAGTGCTTCTACCTGTAAAGCATACAGGGCGAAGACAACACTTCCCATGCAAGGCAGCAATGTGCCCCCACTAATAAAAGAATTGAGCTCGTACAAGAATGTAACTTAAATGGAGGTTGTGTTGCATGGCTCTTGAGACAAAGTCTTGTTAACTTGCAATAGAAGATGTGCCGTGAATGCAAATTGAATCGGGGGAAAGGAGGAAAAGGACGACAATTTTGGACTAAAGAACCCGCATATGAACTCATTGCAAAAACAATTATTACTTCACCACAAAATTAACGCGAGAACTGCAGCATATTTGTTTGTTTGTTTGTTATTATTAAATTTTTTTGGGTGGGGGCGGGTGAAGCATAAGGATTTGGGCGTCAGGTTGGCCGAATAACTTAAAGCTATATAGGACTGGTAAAGCCTATAGTGCAGGTTTCTTACTTTGTTTAATTCCATGAAAACATCGAGGGAAAAAATGAAATTTTTGATTCAATCAGTTGTCTAAAAGAGCAGGGAATCGTGAGAGTCATACAATTTTAAGTACGTAAAAACGTCAATTTAAAATTGAAATTGGGTCTTAAAAAACATTGGTTGGGAGCTGGTACTGACATGAACTTCATAAACAGTGAGCTTTCATACTGCGGGAAAATAGGCCTACTATAAAATACCGGATTGGTACCCATCAAAAAACACTGATTTCTTTGAATCAGTCTGCTGAAACCTCACTGGTTATGAAGTTCACGACAGTATCCCACATAATTATTTCTGTCGAGAATTTGTTTTTTAAAGACCCAGATTTTAATTTCAATTATTACAACAAAAATTAAAAATAAAGTTTTACATGGTGCCAACAGATGTGCTCGGCTTTTCACTATTTTCTCTTCACTTAGACAACGGATTTAGCGAGAAATTTTCCAAGCAATCACACAAAAACAGATCAGTAAATAAATCTTAATATTATCAGCCTCTACATGCCATGATGAAACCAAATCTCATATGAATGTGAACAGCAGGCCTGAATATCATCCTGAACGAACCAAATCTGATTTGAATGTGAACAGCAGGCCTGAATATCATCATGGACGAACCGAATCTTATTTGAATGTAAACAGCAGGCCTGAATATCATCATGGATGAACCGAATCTGATTTGAATGTGAACAGCAGGCCTGAATATCATCATGGACGAACCGAATCTTATTTGAATGTAAACAGCAGGCCTGAATATCATCATGGATGAACCGAATCTGATTTGAATGTGAACAGCAGGCCTGAATATCATCATGGACGAACCGAATCTGATTTGAATGTGAACAGCAGGCCTGAATATCATCATGGACGAACCGAATCTTATTTGAATGTGAACAGCAGGCCTGAATATCATCATGGACGAACCGAGTCTTATTTGAATGTGAATTACATTGAATTAAACAAAGTAAGATCCCTGCACTATCAGCTTTACCAGTCCTATAATTATCCCTTTACGCTATTCGGCCAACTGACACCCAAATCCTTATGCTTCACCCACCCCCATCCCCGACTCCTAAAAAATAAAAGATAAAAAAAAAAAACATGCTGCAGTTCTCGTGTTAACTTTGTGGTGAAGTAATAAATGTTTTTGCAATGAGTTTATTTCATATGCGGGTTCTTAAGTCCCAAATTGTCGTCCTTTTCCTCCCATCCCACGATTCAATTTGCATTCACGAGACTTTGTCTCAAGAGCCATGCAACACAACCTCCATTTAAGTTACATTCTTGTACGAGCTCAATTCTTATATAACAGTGGGGGCACATTTGCTGCCTTGTATTGGCAGTAATTGTCTTCGCCCTGTATGCTTTACAGGTAGAAGCACAATACAAAAATTCCTCAGCGCATGCCTCTCCCCTGGCTCTTTGATGAATAACATGAATATTTATGATGTTCATCAAAAAGAACTGTCAGTGTTGGGTGGAGTCTTAGTTGTATAGCTTGTGATTGGACAATAACAGAGTCTTTACCGTGCTACGGTTCTACGAACGTTCAAAACGAAGGAACACTACTAGAACTGTATCTATTGTTGGAACGTGAAATAAGCATGGGCACCATTTCGGCAAGTGAATGCTTTGTTTCTCATTGATAGCAATGGTCATTGTCTGCACTGATCTATTGTTGTATCAATAGAGTTACTTGCTGAAATGACGTCCAGTGGGATTTCACGTCAGCAAGGGTTCCCCATCTTGTGCCCTCAGCGCTCTATAATCTTTGGTAAAAAGTGTCCTATATGGACGGGTGTGTTAAAAAAAAATAGTGTTTACATATCTGAAAGGCTAAAAAAATGTTTTTCTTCCCGCAAGACTCAAACTTTCATGTGCATTGAATCCTCATCATCGACCAGCTTCTCTGGACAGACGTGTAGCTTGTAATTAACCCCAATAGAAAATCGGCCGGTAATGCCATAGAGCGGCTCAGTCGGTATGTCGAAATCCGCCAGCCACACTAGTGGGGCTACCTTGGACACTTGCCCTGCTGGTAGGACGTCGGTCTCAGTGTGGTATAACGGAGACTGACTGGCTACCTTGGACATCAATATTTGTAGTGTTTTTCAGTTTTCGGGTAACTTGAAAATCATTTCTCTGGAACAAACTCGTGGTGCAGAGCACTATAACCGGATCAAAAATAAATATTGGATGAAAAGATGATGCAGTTCAGGAAAGGCTCAGTTAGTTAAGAGTTGGATTGATTGTCCCACAACAGCGGCATAGCCAGGATTATAATTATAATTTTGTTAATCTTTTCTTATCAACAGAAAACTCGCCATCTTCCAAACACGCTCAGCCACACGAGTTCTGGTTCGTGACCGAGACGTCTTGAAGTGGTTGGTCCTGATCGTAGTCGTGCTGTCCGGGTACCTGGCTGCATGGACGGCCTTCTCCGTACAGAATGTCAAAAACTGCAACGTTGATGTTGTGGATATAAGAACGGCAGAAGATGGGATGAAGTTCAGTGTGTGCTTGATGGAATGGTGGGACTATGTTATTGAAATAAGTGAGTAGGCCCCGAAGTTGTTTTTTTTTTATCCATAACACAGTATCCAAAAATATGTCCTAATGACCCCATTCACCTGACGTCATGATCACAATAGTCTCGGTTGTGCTATTCTGTGAGTCAATGGCGTCGTGTGTGTTATACAATGTAGTGCGCCTTTTAGGCAACGCGCCACTTAAATTTGACTCCCAAACTGGCGAGCGTGGCAGACAGTAGCAGCGTGTGACGTTGGTGCAAGGGATCAATACGTCATCCGGTAGTTTTTGGTTCATTTTTTTATGAATGAAAAGGTGAGGTGTCATGCTTTTTCTTGCACTTTGTACTAAATTCTGAATTGGATCTCAAATTAAAACAAGGTATAATTGTATAAAACAGTAAACAAACAAAACTAGTTTTGTTTTCCTTGGAAACAACTGCACGTTTTAAATGAACTGGGACAGCTGGGGAATTGGTTTTAAAAACAAACAAAAACACCCAGGTAACATAGTTAATCTTTTATAATTAAGCTTAACAAAAATAAGCACTTCTTGTATAGTGCATATCACAAAAGTCTTAGTGTGCTTCTTGAAGTAAACAGGTGAGTCTTTATAGTTGAGATTGTTCTAGTGAGGGACAGTCTGTGATGTGTTTTTGGAAGACTGTTCCATATTTCCGGTGATGCACATTGGGATACACTATGTCCGTATGCTTTTGTGCGGACAGGATAAGGAGTGAGTAGACCCTGAGAGCTGGAGCAAAGTTTCCTAGGGGGTGGGGTGGGGGTGATACTCCTTGATCAATTCCGGGAGATAGTCTGGTGCTGTTTCATGTTTGCATTTGTATGTGAGTGTTAACAGTTTGAAATTTATCCTGGACTGAACGGGTAGTCGGTGCAGCCTGCGTTAATACTGGAGAGATTGAAGTGACCAGGTTCTGGAGATGAGTCTGCTAGCTGAGTTCTGTATAATAATAATAATAATAATAATAAAACTTGTAAAGCGCTGGTATCTAGAAAATTATTCACTGCGCTGTAGGAGGACCAAGGGAAAAATTAATGGTAGGCTTGACTGAAGAGGTAGGTCTTGAGACTGGATTTGAATGAAGCAATGTCAGGTTGAGATCTAAGGGGGGAGGCAAACTATTCCATAGGCGGGGGACTGCAACTGAGAAACTTCTATCCCCATAAGCTTTTAACCTGGAAGGTGGAATAACAAGCAAGTTGGCATCACTGGACCTTAATTGACGCACAGGCTTGTACAGTGACAGAAGCTTCTGCAGGTACAGGGGGGATGAGCTGTTGGTGATGCAAAGGTAAGTTATGTAGAGGAGTTTGAACATGATGCGTTGCTCGACGGGGAGCCAGTGTAGTGATTGAAGGACCGGGGTGATTTGCTGGAGTTGGTGATGTGCTGGTAATGTGGAGTCTTTTAAGCTGTAAATCTGGCAGTCCTTAGAGGAGGCTGTTACAGTTGTCAATACGACTCATCACAAATGCATATATCTGCTTTTCTGTTGTCGATTGATTCAGAAATTGCCTGAGTTTTCCTATTTTGTGAAGACCAGGGCCTAATTTTGTGGCTCTGCTTACCGCAGAATTCTGCACTTACGCCCTGCCTTGGCCCGTAGGAGTACGCGCTTTACAGGGTGCCGTAAGTGCCGTGAAATTTGGCCCAGGTGAAGATGACCGACAGATAGTACTTAGGCGCGTTTTCATAATGAGCTGTTCATCAATGATAACACCTAGGTCTCATGCTTGTGGGACTCGATCCGTGCCCATTTGTTACTCGTTTAATCCAATTAATAATTCATTACACAAAATTTGTATTGGTTATACCCAATACCCAGTATTGTGTACCCCAGTAGTAGTGGGTGTCAAAATGGCTGGTAGATGTGTTGGAATAAACCATGCACTGCAGCACGTGCAATCCCAAGGTTGATGAATCAAGAGTTGATTGTCCCTCGTGCCTTTTATGTTCTGCTCCCTACCCTCCTGCCACCACCTCCCTGGTTACGCCACTGGCTATTCTAGAGCAGATGTCTAACACTGGACCACTTGGCGTGCTCAGTGACAAGGGGCCAGTTTGAATCCTGTAACTGGCAAAGGTGCCGCAACAGTTTAATTGCTATAATAATTGCATTTGAGATAAAGAATATTATTTTTGGTTTTCATCCTGATGGGTGATAAGCACTGTATACTCAGTGCTTTCAATATTACACTTGCTGACTGATTAAACTAGCTACCACCTTGAGTATAAACTTTTAAAGATAACTTTACTAAAATGCTAACCTTTTCGCAAACATTTTCAATCGCAACACTACCTGATATGTTTTCTGACATCTTCTTACAGTTGAGTTTCTGTTTTTGCTGTTTGGAATCTACCTGTGTTACTCAGTCCGGGCAGCGCCGAGCGAGTTTCACGAGACACGTTACATCAGCATAGCTATTTATAACGAAACGATCTTCTCTTCTTTTCTCTACGTTTCTAGGTAAGGAATTCTTGCAGGTTTGAATAGATTTGATGAAATTATTTTAATTTTGATTAAATGTCACTGTGCCATTTATGAACAAAAAAATAAGTAAATAAAACATCATAATATATACCCATATTTAATTGCTGTAATGTTGAACTGGACCATGGGCACATTATCAGATTCAGGCAAAAAATTACAAGTTCATCTTTTATTAAAACAAGAAAGTAGATTAATTAAAGGTATGAATCCGTTATGTAGGAACAGTAATGTGAGGAAGTTTGAGCACAAATCACTGTCTAACGACTAAAACTGACTAAAACAAAAGCTTAATTTCAGTAGAGCCCTAGCCATTCCAGATGAGTCGTTATTCGGGACTTGGTTACAAGAAAACAACTTGAACATCTTATAGTGGAATCATTCATTAAAATTACATTTTTTGGCACCCAAGATTGAAGGTCATTCAAGTCTAACAATTTGTGCCAAATGATCACAATTTGCACAAGGTCAGCCACCACAATTCTTAGGATGGTTTGAACTGTGACTGTCTTCCACTCAAGTGTGAGTGAAAGACAAGCACAAGAGTTCATGACCTCCAAATAGTGCAAACTATTGAAGCATCACCATATACAGATATAAATGAATCAATAAGTATGTAATATTGTAGACTTGTACCAGCATCCTGTCAAAGTTGATTACATCTGTTATATAACTCAAAGTCAAAATCCTTGAAACTAGTCCACCAGCAATTTAAAAACAAATTATGAGACTTGCATTGGTTTTCTAAAGGTCTAGACAACACTACTGACTGAAAGAAACATTCACAGTTTAAAACTAGAAAAACTTTTGTTTTGCTCATGTTTGAAATGAGGCAGAGTACAGAGATTGCAAATCTTGTCTGTGTCCATTTTATGAACATGTCAAAGCCATGGGTTCACCCTTTTCTTTTTCTGCGGCTAGCCAAAATACAAACTGCAGAAGGACCACTTGGCTCTTTGTTTCACTAGTCTGCCAGCATTATCACTGCTCCATATTTTAAGATTTCCTTTCAACGTAACCATTTGTCTGAGATTTAAATTTACCACCATGCAGTGGATTTCATGTACTTTTTGGAAGGCTTTGATTTAGCATGCAGTTAAGCCAGCCAGACCCCTCTGAGATCAATTCAACTGGTACTTGGTTAATTTAACTATCACCTGGCCAGAGAACCACTGTTAACAAAGAATGCTGCTTGAATAGAACAGTAACATTTATATTTTAATGATGTAAATTGTTTCATAATGCAACTTTATCGACGCCACTACAGCAGCTGACGATTCATCGATGGGCAGCTTGGTGTAGCAGTTTCAGAAATTTTTAACAGACCTCAGATCAGAGTGTCAACAAATCAACATTGATCTGTTTTCAGTAGAATTAAATTCATAAACACAAGCACTATAGTCTGCCTATCTTGATAGACTTTAATCAAGGCGTAGCCATTAGCCATCTTTACAAATTAATGTAATCAAGGCTTGAAGAGAAAATAGTTTGGCCCTTTTGGGGTTTGAAGAGAGTTTGTTTTCATAATGTTCTGGCATACAGGGAACAAGACAAAGATTGTGGCATCATAATAAAAGCATACTAAATAGTTGCAGCAGAACACAAAATTAACTGCCATATTTTTTATTCAAGTTTATAAATATATAAAGTTTAAATAATCTTAACACATTTTCAGACATTTCGTGTGGGGTAAGGTAGCCCCTGATTGGATATACCTCACGTACTTCCTTCGCTCTCAGCTGACGACCACCGTTATGCTAGCACTCATCTTTATTCCAAAGGTATGATTAGCTTTACAAATTATAGCGAAAAGGAAAAGATCAATGAGATAAAATGAGCAAAGACATTGCCCTAAGTCTAAAATCAATTTGTGCATGATTAGATTAAGATAAATTCAGGGGGAAAAAATGCAAAGCCAAACCAACCATGCACATGGGAGATCACACCAGTTTCTTCAGGGTTGGCTGGTTTGGTAGTCTTTTTATTGTCAAACTCTAAGCTTGGTTTGGATGTATAACCAATTCAACCATGCTTTGCCCAAAGTAAAACACATCAATTTCATGTAGTCCACAGGTTCGGTAAAGATTTACTTTGAACTCTGTCTAAAAAAAGGGGGGCTTTTGATGTGTGTTTGTGGAGCACTTTGAGGCTAATTTGCATAATGAAATTTTATTCATCATTGTTTTCACTAATTTGATTATTTTTTGAGGGATTAGGGTTTACTTGTGATAAAGAGATATTCAATAATTTATTTTTGGGAGAGTACATTCATCTTAATCTACTTGTTTTCAAGAAACATTCTACAAAATAAAAATGGAAATTTGGACTGCAGAATTTACAGTTTCCAAGAAAACGGTTTGAAATAGTTCACTGTTCAGGTACTGTTTTTGTACATGTTGTAATGTTAATTGAAACTGCATGACCAGAAGATTTGAAAGAGACTTACACAATTTCTCACAAAAATGACAGCATTTTGGAAGATTTCTCATCATGAGTGGTACCAATTTATTTTAGCTTTACTTTTACTATTTTAACTTCACTAAATACCAGTACATGTATTACTTGGGGATTAGATATCACCTATCAAAACTAGGTAACTACATTATTGTTTACTAATTTTTGTTTTAATCATCGTAGCAAATAAGCAGATAATTTTGAGAAATCTTTACTTTATTATACCACTTGCGCAGTTAGATTTCACAATGTCTGGCACACTGCCTTGCTCAGCCACAACTGAATACTGAACTGGAATTCCTCAGACTAAATCCAGTGTTGCTGTGTCATATGGTTAGGGGCAAGCTTTTGCATAGTTGCACAAGGGACGACAAACACACATACACAATTTCCAATGAGTTGTGTGGCACAAAGGATACCAGTGTTTGCAAATCTAGAGGTTGCTATACAAAGCTTGCCCCGAACCATGTGATGTAGTATAAAGATCTCTCATGTGCAAGTAATAGAGAGGTTACGTGACCCCGGGAAAAGTGTTGGGTCAAGCCATGTACAAACTCAATGGCTGAGGCGTCGCCTGCTGAATGATTGCCAACGTCTGTTTGTGCACGCAGCATTAGAAAAAGGTCTCGGGTGACGTCACGTAAAACCTCTCTATAAAAAAGTGACTTCTTGCAAAGGGAAAGGGGTTAGTCAGTGATTGAGCCAGAGACAATGAAGTTACGATGAGACAGATGATTATAAGTTAAATTGGTGATTGCTACATTATTTTTGCAGCTCCTCACTTTTTTCTGATCAATCTCTGACCAACCTCTTATTCTAAAAGTAATCACAATTTCCTGTATTTGCAGTCGTTCTTTCCATACTTCTTACAAAAATTGGTTGACTTTCATCTTTTTCCCTACCATCCTAGATAAAGGTAATACATAAGCTGTTGCATGATGAGTCATTCAGAGAGCGTGTCAACTCACGTGTTGTGTATGATGGCAAGTGGCATAACTCCTTCCGTCGGCCCAACTCTAGTTCCTCCAACTTGAACAATGATCACAACTTCAGCCCAGAAGACGTCAGGGTAAGGGTTCGTCATCGCCAACTGTCCCCTTTTCACTCTGAAAAGAACAAAGGAAACAAAACTTGCTAAAACAGGAAGGGTTCAAAATTAAAAACATTTGTACAAAACTGTTTTTTTTAACATCATGCAATTGTTTTTTAAAACCTGAACTTCAACTCTATGCAGTCTAATGGAAATTGTATGCATAACCAGACCAGTGCTGATAATTATTAATAATAATAATAATAATAATAATAATAATAATAATAATAATAATAATAATAATAATAATAATAATAATAATAATAATAATAATAATAATAATAATAATAATGAACATTTATGCCGTGCTTAATACTACGTTTCTAAGCGCCATATGGTGCTGTTGTCCTTGTAGACTATTAGGTGAAACAAGGGCAACCGCATCAAAAAATACAGAAACAAATTTACAGGTAGAAAACACTAACTGACATGGAGTGTTCAAACAAAAAAGTTAGCAAAATACAAAGGAAACTAACAGTAATACAACAGAAAGTTTGTGTGGACCAAGCAGCAGATTGGGGTGAGACGTACATGTATTACAGAGATTTGAATAAGTGAGTTTTCAACATAGATTTAAGTGTTTGTAAGGATGAGGCATTTTGAATTTTGGGAGGGAGACTGTTCCATAATTTGGGAGCAGCGACGGAAAGAGCTCTGTCACCATAGCGTGTTTTCACTCGAGGACCAGGCATAAGTTGAAGATGAGAGGATGTGGAAGAGCGTTGTATTTGGAATAACAAAAACATATGATTTCTAGTTTTTAACCTAATGTACGATAAAGCATTGCGTACTCCTAGTCAAGCGAAGTCAAAAATCCACTGGCACCTTGTATGGATTTGAACCCATGAGGGTCCATACTCAAGAACAAATGCCTTAAGCACTAGACCACCATGTTCACCAGGGCCCAGTTTCATGGCACTGGTTACCACAGAATGCTGCTCTTACGGCGCCCTGTAAAGCGTGTGAATCTATGGGTCGTAAACGCAGAATTCGGTGGTAAGTAGAGCCATGCAATTGGGTCCAGGCTACGAGGGCCAGCTCGAATCCTCTAATTAGCAGTAGGCATGGTAAACTGATTTGGCTATAATAAAACACACAAACTACACCATATTAAATGAAAAGCCTGTCAGTACTGAAGAGAATGACATACAGAATGCCTTGTCTCAAGCAAAGCATTATTTTCTTGCCATGCAGTAGGAGTCCCCCAACTCCCAACTTGGAAGAGTAATAAATACAACCACCAAGCCTGGTGGAATTGGCCATGGTATTCCAGGCAATGCTCAATCCAAAAAAGAACATGCAAATAAACTGCTTCTCCCTATGTAGTGCAGATTCCATAAGAAAGAAGCTGTAGTTAGATTATTATGGGGTTGGGAATTCCCAACCATCAACCATAACCTGAAAAAGGGTGGCAAATAGTAAACTGGGGACTGTTTACTATTATTATTATTATTATTTTTACTTGAAGGAGGAACTGAAACGTCTTTACACTCAACTTGAGGTCTACAAGACAAAGTCCCTACGCATCGACAACCCTCATCTGCCATCCAAAAAGAAGAGCGGAGTGTCCAAGTGGCGAGCACCACGTCGCTTCTCCCGGGGCTACAGCCTGCGTACACACAGTGGTCACTCAGAGAGCGAGCGGTCATCTGAGATTGCCAGGAGTAATGAGAGTTTGGGGAAAGCAGTTGAGCTTCACGACTATCGTGTCAATCACGTCGACCCAAGTGACCAATCACATTGCAGTAGCCAGAAATGGCTCTGCCAGCAATGACAGAAAATTGATCTGTAAAAAATCTCACACAATATACATTCTCTGTGCTCAAGCCGATTTGAAACTTTATACCGCACCTTTTAGACATTTTGATGAATATTTTTGCAATTTTGAGAATACCTTAGGCCCGAGCAAATGTTTAAATACAAATCTCCGCCTAGATCTCAAGTGGACTTGGTGACCAAACTGAAAATCTGGCTCCACAAAATTTGCCAGCCACTTCGGGATACCATCTTCACTCTTGGGTGTCTTTGCAACCCTCCTACACATAGATACCCCAGACTGCCACAAAATACCATACCTTATAGGCTAGAATTTGGTGCATGGATTTCTTCTGTTTGTACAGCTGGTGTTATGTGGAAATCCCATGGCTTGTGCACTGTGGACTTTAGTCTCCACAGTCTCCTGTGGTACTTTGTGGAAAAAGCCAGTTGGGCAGGAGGGTGCAACGATAGTAATATGGTTTCAAGGTGAAAAATGGTGTACATGTACCATGTATATAGGAGACCTCAATAAGTATCTCAGAATCTAACTACAATAAAATGTTCCTTGTTTTTACTTTATTCATGTTTTGAAATCTCAATTAGCTTGAGCATGGAAAATATCTCTTCAAGTTCTAAACCATGGCTAGTAAGATATCTGTAAATAATAGTTCTAACTAATAAAAAGGAATAGCCATGTGTTTGCACAACAGTATAGTTTATATTATATTTATTCAATAACCAAAGTCCAGTGTATAAATCCAAGCATGCTTATTTACATATTTCACATGGTGCAGGATTTTTCGGTATTTGTCACAGACTTCTAATTCCAAATTTCAAAATTTTATCTTCTAAGATTAACTCAAATTTTTTGAAATACAGCTTTCACTGTACAACATTTTCTGTCAAATCACATACAAAATCTGGGCCCAAACTTCATAGAGCTACTAATTAGCCGAAAAGACTCAGCAACTTTGTCTGCTAAGCAAATATTAGCACTGGACCAGTTGTACATATTATGAATGGCATGGTGTTTTGGCTGGTAACCTGCTTCTGCTAAGCAATAATTTTCCGCGCTAACCGAATTTCTAATGACATAGGCCCAAGGTGTGTGTCAGTAGATGAAAACAGACCCATAATTGATAGAGGTGTTTAACTAAGGGCAGAACATATTGTTTAGTACATTTATTCGCAATTCAATACACTTGTGTTAGCTAATCACGACTTATACAGGATCTTTTGTAAACCTAGGGTTAGGTATGCACTTCGGCTTGGGCTCCGATTTGGGCTCCATTGTAAAATTTGTGGAGCAGTGTGCATTTTACACGGTGCTTCAACATGAAGTGGAACCCGAAGCCAGAGGCGTAGATTGAAAAAAACAAAACACAAAAACAAAAAACGTAACATTTTGGCTGTTAACCTGTCCTTGTTAAGGGCATTTTTCTGTGATAAGCGAACTCTACATAATTCGAGGCAAAAAAACTGTCACATCTTGGCACAATTTGTGTACAGGAGCTGCTGATTTGAAAAAGGCAACATCCTACTCAGCAGAAACATATCACCAGCTAAAACAACATGTGGTGCATAGCTATTTTGACAGATTCCCTGGAGAATTTTGCTCAGAAGATAAAATTGTTTTTTTTCATAGCTCTATGTAATTGGGCCAAGGAGATTTGAATCACATGCAGCGTGTAGCATGAACAGCATAAGCGTCTTAAAGCATATAATAACATTGATGGCAAAGAAGTATAAAACAATTTTTCATAAAATAAAAAAATAAGTCACTTATTTTTTTATATACATGCGTAATTAATTACATTTCCCTGGCAACAGTGGATGGGATGTTGTTTGTCAATGTGTGATAGAGAATTCTTCAGCGAGAAAATGGGAGTAAACGTTGAATTTAGAGCAAAAAGTCTAGAATATAATATTGTAAATTATTGCGTGTGTCATTGATCAGTGAAGTTTGATTAACCATAAAGGAATTAATGCGTATTATTAATATTATATTATAGTTAGTAATTGGCGAGAACACAAATACAAAGACAACTTTGACATCTTAAATTTAAAAAACAAAAATAGTATTGGAGGTTTTGGACAACCATGATTTGCTTTGAGTTCGCGTCCACAATCCCCAGATGAAGTATGAACTTGGCTTTCTGTTCATTTTATAGACTAAACCAAGGTTAAGCCAGTATCAGCTTCACGTCTCTTGTATTCATCATCGTATTGGATTCCATTTTAATGAGGTCTATGAGAAGTATTTCCACAGTCAAATGGAACTGGAAGGTCAGTTTCTTCCCTGATCGTATCTGCAACAGCGTCCGTATTGTAACTAGAACCGTTATGCGGTTTTGCAGTTTTGTAACTATTCTAGCATGGATTTAAGATTCCCAAAATTGAAAACTAAGTTTTCAAATATAATCTTTTTTATATCTCCTCAGACAAAGTGTTTAATATGTCAGCTGTACTCTTAGAAAGTTTTAAGTAAATCTCTTATTGGTTATGCTTTTTCAAAATCAAGAAGGGGTCCGTAGGTGTGATAGGGATTTCAAATACATGTGTTTTTAAGTGAAATTGTCATTGATCCAATTTGAGCACAGAATATCTGGACTTAATTGAATGTTGCTGTTTACCTCGAGTGAAAACTCTGCACTTACATTGGCAGTGAACGCACATATGTCAACATGTTCCACTAGCAAGCATGGAATGTTTCCTTGTGTGCATACATACTGCATGTGACTACAAGCTAACTAACTTAACTAGCACCTCATTGCAGGCAGGGCTGAATTATCCATCAGGTGTTCCAAGGTTTAAAAAAAAAAAACATGGGGTCCTAAGAAAAAAATGAAAGCGCATGAGAAAGCACTCAAGCACACACACTCAGATTTTTGGAAAATTCTAAAAGCGTCTCTCTATACTTTGGGAAAGCAATTTTGTTTAACGCCCTCACATTTTGACCTGAGCAGAGCCTTTCTTAAATGAAAACACAGTACAAAAGTGTAACAGAAGCAGTCAGATGAAGTTCTAAGCATACAAAATTGATATTATTAAATAATTTTTGCTTTATCATCAGCTTAAGTGATTTTGTTTACGCCATAGCATTTTTGCACTTATACTTCAAACTTGACCATATCCTAATATTTTATTACATTGAGTACATGTTTTTTCACCTTGTTAACTCATTCAAATGAATTAAATACCAGTACAAATTCCTATAACCTTTAGATTTAGCAATTTCACTGCAGCTACTTACCTTAGTTTTTAAAAAGTTGGGAACAAATGTATTTGTATTTGATTTCATTCACCAATATTAAACCTACTGAAATTAGATATGTATACATGATACTGTTTACTTCCAAGGGTAGTCCAGTTCTAACCAGTTTGAAAAAGTAATGGCAGTAAACACTTCCAGTGGAATAATTTTTCTTAAAAAAAAAAACAGTGACTGGTGTTGTCTCCATGTATAGATTTACTACAGAACAGCACAGCTTGTTGCAAACCAGACTTTACATTGCTAGACGTTAATAAACATAAAATTATGACCAAAAGGTTATTCACTTGATCAAGTTAATAGTCAATATAATTGTTTTTACATATTGTTAATTATAAACCTTAAAACTAAATTGCTGTTGTAGTCCAGTGTATATAACTTTTAACAATCTTCAAGAAAGTATTGATTTGTTTTCTGAATTCACTGTTATATTGATGATTGTGTTTATCACGCTATCTTATTGTTCACCACTCCTTTAACAAGTACAGTTATTCAATAATTTGATGAATAGGTAAAGGATGGGTAAAGGATGTTATAGATAGACGGAGAGTTTAACACTAAAAGGTTGTATCTCAGACCTGAGACTAGAGTCATCAAATGACATTGAGATGACCTTAGTATTTTTTAAAAGTATATATTAGCACTGTGCAATCACAAGTTTTGTTTTTATCACCTCTGTTGATTAATTAAAAATTACATTTATGAATGGTTAAAGGATGAGCCTTAGGTTAAAACCAAAAATTTAGAGGTATCTTCAAGAGTGGGGGTCAACATGACCTTAAAATGACCTCTAAATTTTAAAGTTCATGTTAGCGTTGCAATCACATTTGTTTTTGTATTTGGCACCTGAATCGAAGTAAACAGGTAGTAGTAATGGGTTATTTACACATATTTGATAATTAAAGGTGTTGTGATATTGTAAATAGTTATTTAACAAATGCATGTGTGATAATATAATCCATGTATATGCAAGTTGATCTGTACAAAGCCAAGTATTTTTGGGGAAAAAAATTCTCACTTTAATAATGTGAAGTGTAGGTTAGACTCCTGTGTGTTGGGGATACAGACAATATTTAACCCTAGGGGAACTGGTTAGGGCTGCTTCAGACTGGTTATGACTAGTTTTCGGCTTGTACAAAAGTAGCACAATTTTCATGGGAAGCAACTTCCTTCAACACAAATACTTTGTTCAGTATAATTGCTTTTGATTGATGCCAGTTGGGTCCTTGAAATTGACAGTCATAAAGCTACATTACACCCGAACATATGCCATGACTGAATTCATGGGCTACAGCTGGAAATAACGTGTGCCTATGGAAGCCGCTAGCTAGCAGCTGCAGTCAATCCTATAGACTTGTGTGTTATTAACGGCCATAGCCAAGTTACTTGGATACAACCATATACTGAGACTGCTTGGGAAAACTAGACTGGCCCCTTCCTTACACTGATTAACATTGCTATGATAACCACACGGGGGGTCCAAACAAAGATGGCGACAACATAATCAAGGTATACTACAGTGCCAAAAGACCATAGAAACGGAGCCTGAAGATAAAATAATGCTGAGCTTAACCCCCCTGTGCCCTGTTGTGGGCACGGCATTGATACCACCATACCACGTAACATGCGTGTATGTCAAAATGATATCATGTGACAAACGTTTCTGGCAAAATCACGTGGATAATGACTCACTCAGCGCTCTTCAGGCCCTATTTCTATGCAACAGACCCGTCTCAGTGATATCGCATTGTTACCAATGTGAACTGTCCGCCATATTGGATTACAATTTACATGTATCACCATCCAGTGGGAGCCCAAATACCTCTGCATCATCGTTAATCCACAATTTCTAAAAACTAAAATGATTAAACAGCGCCATCAGTTAAAAAACGTTTTTTTTTCCCCCTCATAGATTTGCTATGGCGTTCATGCTGTACAAGGTACAGGACATGTGTTGTTTTGAAATCTGATACGGCTGCTGGATAATACTGTGATGTCATCTGAGAAGAATACATTCCCTAGGGTCTCTATAGTAGATGCATCCCACACACACTGCATGTATGAATGTTAATTCTTGTATAAAGGTAAGGTGATTGGTTGAGCGCAATTTGTGAGTTTTTTTTAGGTGTGAAGTGTAACTCAGAGTGTAAGGATACCTCAAATAAAACAGAAAAACAATGACACTAACAACATCTGTTTGTAGATTCTCTTTATGTATGTCTTGCCATTTTGGTTATCTTATTCGATACTTTTTCCAGTGGCTGTTTGCATCGTGCATACCAGACCTGGAATTTTAGCTTTTAAGGGACTGGGCCATTTTCCTTTGCACCAAGAAGCATTTGTAGATTACGACTCCTTAAAACTATGATTCATGTACATTATTGGTAATTATACATCGGACACACAGATCCTTGTATTTTGATTGGTGGAACACGTGTCACATGTCGTCCATTATTTTGCCATATACTGCCACGACGCAATAACCAATATGGATAATTATTGGACGCTTCGCAGCGTCGTAAAAAATGTTCCATAATAATCTTCACCCCCATTTGTCCAAACAAGTTCAGGAGACTAAAGTCACCTATGGTAAAGAAAAGGGCTCAAGGAAGAAAAAAGAAACTCTAAGGTTAGACATCCCACTGACTGAACCTTAGCAACAGCATTTTTAGACTCGTCATTACCACGCATTATCTGTTGCACTTGGAAAGGATTCAAATTCCATGGAGAAAGTATATTCAACAGGCAACTCGGTGGGATTTGAACTCACGACACCCCCCCCCCCCCCCCCCCCCCCCCCCCGCATTCTGGAGATGTTTTAACCGCTAGACCATCGAGCAGGCCCAGTGACGAGAAGCCAGTCCGAATCCTGTATTTGACAGCAGCGCGTACCGAAACAAATTAATTGATGTTTATAATAGACCCTTCCAATGCAATAGGCCCATTAACACTACTGGTTGGCATAATGAGGAAACATCAGGCCTTTTTGTATGGGGCTGATGGTGGCGTGAGGCATACGCATTTGTGCGTCTGCCTAGTGCACAACTCTATGGCGTTTGCCAACCAATAGTGTCTGTATGCATGCGCGAATGTAATTAGCATATTTCGTGGGAAGGGCTAAATTGTATCATACCTTATTGATATCCACTCTTCAGCTCTCTATTACCTCAGCGACCACATCTTGATTGTCATAGTCTTCTTCCTGGCCTTGGTTCACCACAGAATAGATGGTCACTTTGTTCTCTGTTCCTTTCAACTTCAGCTGAATTTTCTTTACTTCCCAACTGATTATCCACAAAAATATGATCAAGATTCAGTAAAGTTACAGCACCATTTCATATATTGGTCTGAATTTAAAGTTTTCACATAATTTACATTCTCTTTTTTTAGGCACAGAATTGGATATATAAGCAAAAAGGCTTATATTCCGGGCAGCTTGTATTCTGGAAAATACAAATACATGCAAAATGATACTTAATGTCTTTGAATCAAGGTAAGGTACAACAAGAGTAATGTTGAAACCTGCTTATATGTATCCTGTCTTTTAATCACATTAAGAGGTGCAGCACTGATCCCATGCATAGGTCACCATCACCAAGGTCAACCAATGAAAGCGTGCACGCACCATTCTCAGCCAATGAGAAGTCTTCCTTTGACCTCAGTGAGGGCGCTGTTAGAGCTTGTAGCGTCATATGCAAGAGGTCTATTGATACTTATCATGCTTATGGCAAACTGAAGCCACAGGTGTACTCATTCTCTTTCAATAAAGTACGTCATTAATGATGTCAAGTTTTGCTCATTTGGTTACTTTCTTTCAATCAAGATAAACTGCAGCATTGGCTAATTCAAAATCTGCTGCCGCTGGTGTGCCATTCATAACCAATCTGTGAAAGTGATACTTTATGTTACATTTTTTAAAACAAACAACTTTTAAAGATTTAACTTTACAGGGGCACCCTTACAAATTTCAAACTGGACTTTAATCCAATTAAAACTCAACCGGAAACAAAACACAGACAGCTTTTCAGAGACTTGCAATGATTACAAATGCCGCCTTCAACAGTATAGGCCACCATTGCTCATGGTCAAACAATGGAAAGAAGCATCCATGTAGCACCATGCACAACTCTCAGCCATCAGGAGGTCTTCTACTGACCTCAGTGAGGGCGCTATTCGACCTTGTGATGTCATATGCAAGGGGTCTTTATTGCTTACCCTCCTCCCTGTCTCACGGACCATGTGTACAGGGTTCCTTTTCTCTTCATTCCCTTCACTGGAATTGCAATCTGGAAAAAAAAAACAATATACAAATATCAATAATTAGTATTTGTTTTTAAAATAACCTCTAGCAATGTTTGCATAGAGATTAATGTTAATCTACATTAGGAGTTTTTTTAATACTTTCTTAATGAAAAGACCATTATAACGTCCCATGCCCAAACCATGCACTTCCTGCCAGAACTCAAAACCCGGGTTTATTTGCTCATTTTAATAGATTAAGAGCTTTCAAAAAACCCATAATTAGGCCTATAATGATTGTGAATATTTCTGGATATTAACTTAGGGTTTAGAATGTTTTAAAAGGCATCACATCAAAATGATACCAAGGACGATGTTTTAAGGCTATTTTGCCATTTCCGAGAACTGCCTAATTTTGGCATGGGTCGTCACACTTGTTTTTTTTGGGGGGGAGCATATTCATTAACATTTGAATCTTAGCTTAGATAAATTACCCATCCCAAAAAAAATTTCAATAGGCCTTTTTTTTTTACTGCAAGAGGGCGCCCTTTGGTGGTAGATTGGGGGTCAAACCTTAGAAATAGTGTGGTAAACCATATGTAATTAGACTTCTAACAAAGCAGTTAATATACAACTTTTGAGGTTCATGTTTTATACTGACAGTTTTACAATGTGATAAGTGTAAGATATCTGGTTGGAAAATTTGTATTTTTAATGTTTCCACATATTTTTATACTTTCAAAATGGAATTAGTATTGCGTCCTCTTGCTGTCAAAAATACGGCCTATTGATTTATGTGGCTTTGTCCAACACTAACATGATCGTCAATCAATAAGAGCACGGAGTAAGTTTTGGGGTGATAACATGAGATTTTACACTTTTTGAAAATGCAAGGTACACTGTGCTCAGAGGCGTAGCTAGGGTTCCTGGCTTTGGGGGGTGGGGGTGGATGGATAGAGGTTGGTGCCCCTTCAATCAATTTGTCTTTGAAAACCTTAGCATTATTTTATGTATTAGCAATAACCATAGGCTTAGATATAAGTCACAATCCAGGGGGATACTTGTGTATTAAGGCAGACATCATCTTCATAGAAATATATAAAAAAAAAAAATAAAAGAATAACATTTGTTTTGGTCGGTTCGGTACCCCCTAAGGCAGCTGTCACATCTGGACCCTTATCAGGGATGAGATTTGACATGTGTGAAAATTCCTGAAAATGGCTTGGGGCTTGGGTTCTCCCTTATTCTAGACCCAGAACCAAAGATTATAGAGCGCTGTAGGCGCAAGATGGGGAACTCTGGCTGAAATGTGAAATCTCACTGGACGCCATTTCGGCAAGTGACTCTATTGATACAACACTGATACGTGCGGACCAGTGTAGACAAGGACACTTGCTATCAATGGGAAACACAGGCATTCACTTGCCGAAATGGCGCCCATGCGTATTTCACTTTCAGTAGATAAAGGCCCAGTTCCCCATCTTGCGCCTACAGCGCTCTATAATCTTTGACCAGAACCTCTCAGATGTTACAATTCAGGAGGTTTACAGACTCTGTGCATCACAAGAAATACAAAACTACAGGTTTGGACACAATGTGAACTATTTCTTTCTCCCTTTGGCTACTCCTTTACTTCCTTCAAGAAAATTTGAAGGCTCAAAGAGAATTTCAAAAAAACCTGAAATCAGGAAAAAAATCCCAAGAAATCACATGCCTGCCCTATATCCTAGCATATCCTAGCTGGAAGGTGATTCCATGATTATAAAATTGTATATCTTTGTCCTTAAGTGTAGTGCCATAACTTGCTACTGTGCATTTGCTACTGCTTGTTGCTACTGTGCAGCAGCTTCTGTGTTGTAAATAGTTTTGACAGGTGAGCAAGTGCTACTGTGCAGCAGCAGCACTTGTTATAAGCATAAAGGCATTGCTCGGGTCTGTTCCTTTTGTTCTTTGGGTGTAGTCTCTCAGGAATGTGATTGGTATGTCACTGGTGTGCTTGAGAGAATAGCATGTTGGTGTTAGCTTTAAGGTGGATGTAAGTCTTTGTGAGAGTTAGTACCAGTTTGAACATGTGTGTGGACAGAGCAAGTTGTAGATAGAGAGAGTGCATGAAGTCCCTGCCGACGCCCATGTGAACAGCACAGATGTTCCACTCAGGTGAAGCTAAGGCACTGCAGAGGCGTGGGAAAGAGTGGCCACACACTACAGCAAATTATGTCCCTGATTAACCATGGAGGAATCCTCCATGGGTCTATCGACCGTGTTTAACATGGAGGGGACCAACCTGGTGGCAAAGAGAGCAAACATCTCCCTGGTAGTCAAATAGTCGACAGCAGGCCACTATCACTACCTACTTTACACAACAGGGTTATTGACAGACCCAGCATCTGCGTGGGCCGTCCAACAGGCAGAGCCCAAATTGACCAGCTTGAGTCAACACTTTCCATTGCAGAACACGATTGACACTAGAAAAGTGAGTATAAGACCCAGAGGTCAGAGAACTGAACATTGGATCACAGGCGAGAGTAGTTTTCGTTCATTTGATAAAGAACTGAACAGCTGAAATATCAATATTTGTACTTGAAGTACAGAGGTGATATTTATATAAAGCTGGTACTAAGTAGAAAGAGATCAGTAGATTAAATTGATTCAGAGATAGTGAATGTTTGACTTGGTGTTGACCTACCGTGTGCCTATGGAATAATAAATTAACTTTTGGTGGAGAATTACGGTAGATTAACAAATGATATCAACTTTGCCAATTTTCAGGAGATGGGTCTTTTCTAATGGCAAAAATTTGACTCTAGAAGGGATACAAACTCTATTTCATTAATTCACCAAAGTGTTTTATCCCCGCCCCTCCCCCCCCCCCCCGCCATTAATAAATCACATAAAAGGGAACATTGTATTCAAGACCGAGATTTAGGGTGTAAAGTGGATACATTGTAAATTTACGAATTCTGAGAAGATTTGTTGATGTCAATAAATTGTTTAATACTTTGTCAATAACTCTGACTGCTTTCAAAGTATTAATTTATTTCTGCAGTAAGATAGCTGCACATCACACCATGACCCTCATGGGTTGATTGTGACAATGGTGTCCTGAGCACACCCCCCCCCCCAACACCACTTTACACACTGCCTTGGAAATAAACTGATAATCTAAACAACGTCAGTTGAATTTGAATTTTCGAAAGATAAACATATTATACAAATATATTTGTAAACAAATATATTTGTATTATATGTTTATCTTTCGAAAGATAAACATATAACACAAACATATTTGTGAACAAATGTTAACAGATTCGCGTTTCGACACTAGCAGAGTCTTTCTCAAAGGCTTTCTCATTTAGCCTTGAGAAAGACTCTGCTAGGGTTGAAATTTGAGGCCATTAACAGTTTTTGCATTTATACCACAGGTCCTTGTGGTTGGTAAGCAGTTTGCACAAGCTAATTTCGTTTTCTCACAAACATATTTGTTGAGACAAGAGAGACATTATCATTACGTTTGCTTCTGTTGCGTTGACAACGTTAAATTTATCTCCAAGATCGAGGAACTTGCTTCTTATTGGATGACCAAGAATTTCTGCAGCCCCTGGGTGTTGTCGAAGAATCTTCATGGATTGTGAGTAGTAACTACCAGAGGCAAGTTTTTCTATAGTATATGAAAAATAGAAAAATTTCATTTTTTTATTTTTTACTTCTAGTTCATTTTACTAAACTAGACACAGTTAACCAATTTCTGAGAGCTACGCAACAACAGGTGGGTAACCAGAAACAGCTTGTGACGTAGATCTCTTGAAAATTAATGTTCTCAAAATACACAGCCTTTATTTTATTTTCAAGTAATGGAACTTAGTCTTTATAATTTGATCAACATTATTAGATTAGTATGCTTTAATGTTTTGTTTTTTTTAATTTTAAGAAATCCATTGACATTTTTCGTTAGTCTGTAGAGTCCGCCTTCTTGAAACCAAGCCTAACGGTTACGGTTTGGTCGAAAAAGCTGCATCCCAGTTGTACAGAAAGCGCAAAATTGCCTCACCATTGACCGATGCTCAAACAGGTTTAGGCCCCCTTTTTTCCTAGGTGTCGGTCTTGGTCTTGGACTTTGTGGTCTCGACTACAACACTGGACCTTGTGGTAAACAGATAAAGCATTAATTGATAGCCAAACCTTGTATTCTCGTGTAGAAATAGCCAGAACCAATGGCAGATAAAACCCCTCCATATACTGCAATCTTCCCCAAGGTTGGCAGAGACGGTAAACCCATTGTTGTGTAGAAATCAACTCATCAGGAAATGAAAACGTCTTCTCCGATCCTTTTTATACCTAAGTACCAAGGTGACAAAAGTTTTGTTATTACAACTTTCACTAGTCTACACGGGTATACTACTACATATTCATATCTTACTATTTTTTGAAAATAATTATTAGCAGCAGCACTGGAAAGTGATTCCAGCTGTGTATAATTTGAGGAGACCACAGGGAAATTCCTACGTCTAATGATGATGAGATCTTTTTAGTGCTTATTTTTTATTAGTGCTTATTGAGAAAACTTTTCAATTGACAAGGATCTATGTCATGTGTGAGTTATATAAAACAAATGTTGCATTCATTTCGTTCGTGCATTGTAGTAGAATAGTTCACTCGGTGAAATCTGGCTTTTCCATTTCACTAGGCTTCCTCTTCCCTCGTGAAATGGG
The DNA here is from genome assembly GCA_911728455.2 of Marthasterias glacialis. Classification (NCBI taxonomy): domain Eukaryota; kingdom Metazoa; phylum Echinodermata; class Asteroidea; order Forcipulatida; family Asteriidae; genus Marthasterias; species Marthasterias glacialis. Next base: position 19,808,108 of record OU452223.1, read on the forward strand.
GTAGTCCAGATTTCTCCTCATGATTATGTTAAGCACAATGGGTTGAACTGTGCGATCAGTCGATCGCCTTGCGCGACTGGTTGATTCTTAGGGATATCTCGGACTTTCCAGAAGTTGTGAAATGTAAAGAAAAAGTGTTTAACTAACCTAGCTAGTAGTGGCAGGATCGACCGATAAAGCGTCATGATTGACCGATCACACAGGCTGCCCGATTGCGCCAAACAAGTTTATATTCTGTGACATTGCACTCATAACATGCACCCAACAATATTTGTATTTATATTATGTACACTGTCAGTCACTCGTCCAACCTCAGACTCCCCTGCCTAGTCCCTCTCATCTCTCACAGTCACAGTCAGTGACTGAGTCAGCAAAGACCTTGGTCCTTGCTCTGCACCCGGCGACACTGTGGTCTGGATGGCTGTGACTTGTGAGTGTGAGTGTAACTGTGTAGTGTGAGGTGACTGTGCTGTGTGTCGTGTCACCGAGTCAGAGTAACACTGACACACATGACACAGTCACAATCACTCATCGACCTTTCACTGTCACTGACACTGTCACTGACAGTCACTAAGTTAACGTCACAACGTTAGTGACAGTCTGACAGTGACACTGACACAGTGTCAGTTTCAGACCTGCAGACTGTGCTGCTATACTCCTAGAACTATGAGGTTCGTTCCGCTATCGTCTCCACGAGCCTCATAGAGTGATGTGTACAAATTCCTATTCGAAACTTTCTGCTATTCACGTTTACATGGCTACAGCTCTTTTTTGAAATCGGATCTCGCCAAAATTGGGCTCTGTGTGTTCTTTGAACTGTCATGTAGCGTTGCACAGGTCCAGAAAATCCACTCCGCAAACTAAAAATTGTTAAAAAGAGATAAATTCTTACCGTAATTCTGATCCCATTCAAACAGTATTGCAACAAATATGGCGACCGGAGTTGCAAAATTAACTGGTATGCTGCTATGCCGTGCGCTGGTCCTATGGGCTGGTTCCGCGTACCAGTTAATTTAAAAATTTGTAAATTAACTGGTACGCGGAACCAGCCCATAGGACCAGCGCACCGCATAGCAGCATACCAGTTAATTTTGCAACTCCGGTCGCCATATTTGTTGCAATACTGTTTGAATGGGATCTAAATTACGGTGAGAATTTATCACTTTTTAACAACTTTTAGTTTGCGGAGTGGATTTTCTGGACCAGTGCAACGCTCGATCAGAGTTGAAAGAACACATAGATCCTAGTTTTGGCGAGATCTGATTTCAAAAAAGAGCTGTAGCCATGTAAACGTGAATAGCAGAAAGTTTCGAATAGGAATTTGTACACATCACTCTATGAGGCTCGTGGAGACGATAGCGGAACGAACCTCATAGTTCTAGGAGTAGTGCTGCTACAGCTAGCACTACCTAGCACAACTACTTAGCAGCTTATCTTCAGTGTTTCCTCCTAATTGCGTCCTTACCGTTTTCCGAGGTAGCGGCAGCAGCAGAAGAAACGATGTACCAAGGAGAACCTTTTTTGTCTTATGCTGCATCAGCTCTTTTTGTCAGTGTTTAGCAGTCGACACTACCTATAAAGATAAAATGATTAAAATACATGCACCTAAAGGTTGACATATCTACGGAAGCTTTAAGTTGACATAGGTCTATTCGATATTATGAAAAAGAAAAACAAAACACAAAAACACACATTATTTCTACGGTGCATTAAAAGCCTTCGGGTAATGGAGCTTATGCTAAAAACTTGTTGAATGTTATTTTAACACTTCCTTATAAATTCCCCAACCCATGAAGGAAGCCTCCTCGCAATCGCTTTAACCATATCCATATCCACTCCCGTTTTTGGAATTCTTTGTCAAGTTATTTTCAACACATAATCGACAAGGAGCAACACCTGTTTTTCTTCAGTGTTTGACTTTGTATAAAATATATACATATACAAGAAAACTATAATAGAATGTTTTCTTAACCTTTTTTATAAATTTCATTATACCTGATACTTGGAGATTTTCTTTGAGCGCTTATAATGTTCTCTCCTTTCTCCCGTAGAAAGAGGGCCTGCGTGTAGTATCGCTATCAAGTTGAGTGCACAAAAGTTGTATCCCTGTACTGCATGTGTTTAAATATTTCATAATCACTGACGTTTTATTTGAAAACTTTAAAAACAACAGTACTATAATAGATTAAAATATATACATATTGTAAATAAATACAAGATTTGATAAATATTTTGAGGTAATTGTATTTATTTTTTTATTTAAAGCATAATTTAAGCTATTTTTATATGCGTAAAATATTATTTGCGTTCGAGGTTGATAAACAACTCTGAAGACGTAACATAGCAACACAAAATCCGACCGCAGACGATTTACTCTAAAGTTCTTATTTTTAAATACCGCTTTATGTGTATATTTTACATCTGAGGATATGACGCGTACATGCATCGTCTACTGAATAAGTAGACGTTGTATTTGAGACCTATTGCCATCCCGACAACTGCAGGAATGTGGAGCATTTACTCTACAGAGAAGGGCAAAAGTTTATAAACTTGAAATCGTCGAGCAAAGTCGAACAAAATGGCCGACGTTCAGGTAATAAATTTGAAATTAACACAGCAAAACAAGTAATTATTTTAATTAAAAAAGGATGTGTTCAAAAGTAAATAAAAAAAAGAAAGAAAAAAAAAGCGAATTGTGTACAACAGTCACCTCTATGTGTTCCAGTAAATTTGTATGTGCTTTAAATTCCGAAGCAATTGTTGCATATAAAATTGAATATTTTATTTTTAATTTTATTAACAAAAAAGTCAAAATAACAATATTGTCATTGACAATAATATTAATAAATAATGAATAAGAAATATTATAAGGAACAATATGATAGATATTGAAAGCACCTTCAGTTTACGGTAATTTGTTCCATCTTGTTCAAGGGGCAGGTTTGTTTACTTCGAACACAGGTTGCTGTCTGCGACTCAGCGCGCGAACTTCCACACACCTTCCAGACTGAGACGTAGTCAAAGGCCCAGTAACTCAAACTGGGGACCTGTAACATTACTCCTTTTTTGAGATTTTGACATTTATCGGTAAATGTCAAAATCTCAAAAAAGGAGTACAGCGTCCAAGTTACTGGGTCTATTCTAGAAGCATGCTTGTTGAAGTTCTAAACTAGTGCCCTGTTGCAGACAGGGTGTTCGAAGTAAACAAATCCGGTCCTACTAATTGCCGACCCCTGCCGACCCCTACCGACAACTCGGAAAAACCTACCGACAACTCATTCCAAATGCACTCTTAGTCACTGGTTTAAGCTTTAAATGATAGATAATGCTACTTTGAATCCTAGAAGTCTTATTATTACTTCTTTAAAATAAGAGAAATAAGTATTTTCAATCACGGAATTTTATTTTCCGCGAAGCAGTAGTGCTGTCCGCCATGATGCTCGATTATGCGTAGTGGGCTAATCCATTTAGCGATGGGTATAGTAAACATTTGTATGACAACAGAGGGCGCACTTCTAAAATGGAGCGTTAATTGAATATTCTACAAAAAGCAAATGTGTAGCATTTCTAGTTTGATGAAAATAACATTTACATATGAACATTTTTAAACCTTTTCTCTTCAAGAAAAAATGATTCAACACGAGTATAGAGGGTTTATTCTGGAATTATTTCCCGATATAGTTTAGAAGGGCGCCCTCTGTTGTCATACAACTTTTAAGTATACCCATCGATAAATGGTTTAGTCCACTACGCGTAATCGAGCATCATGGCGGACGGTGCTACTGCTTCGCGGAAAATCACATTCCGTGATTGAAAATACTTATTTCTCCGATATCAAAGAAGTAAAAATAAGGATTTTAGGATTCATAATAACATTATCTATCATTTAAAGCTTAAACCAGTGACTAAGAGTGCATATGGAATGAGTTGTCAGTAGGTTTTTTCGAGTTGTCGGTAGGGGTCGGCAGGGGTCGGCAATTAGTAGGACCCAACAAATCTGCACCTTTTGACCGTGAAGTTGAACAAGATGGCACTATACCATGAAGGTGCTTATTTGAATATGGACAGATCTTAAAGGGGTCTAAGTAAGTGGTAGCAGTGAGTAGTACATTTTTGTCAGCCATTCCAGGAGCTCAAAAGATCATGAAAATTTTCCACTGGATGGCCTGGAGAGGTTTTTTTGACAGCTTTCCTTTGACTTTGGACAACCAGCTGAGCTGACAGCAATAGTGGGTGGCCAAATGTTGGTTGAATGTAATCTGCCCGGCCTTTGATCGCTGCAGTGTTTTCATAACTCATAAAGTCATACTATTTCATACTCTCACTCATGCTCACATACCAATATTATATACATAATATATTTTAAAACATTGATAAAGGGAACATATCAAAGAAATTATTGTCATAGACTGGTCTATGCATTGGGATCATTGCGTCTTGTGTACGTAGTAGTTAGTATACATGTATGTACATGTGTCTAGATTGTAGTGGTTTTATTCCCTACTTGTCAACTTGTTGGGTACCAAGAAGCATTGTTATACCATGGTATTAGATTGTGAATTTTTATTGGTCGAGAACCAATCACGTGACATAATACAAAATTTCATGTCTTCCCAAAAAAGTGATGTTGTTGGGCTCCATTACCTAGATCGTCCTCAGAAAATTCATTTCATCGTCCCCATTGATATTAGCAATACACCTGAGAAAGAGGTAGGTCACGTTGCCTGTGTCCATTACCTAGATCGTTCTCAGAACATTATTTCATAGTCCCCATTGATCTGTACAACCAGATTAGCGGAACTACCTGAGAAAGAGGTTACTATGCAACCACTGGTACTATGCACGCTACAGTACTTTCGATATGATGCTCGCAATAGGGACCAGTTGATACATTTTGGTTGATAAAAAATTTGTGATCGATCGCCTGCTGCTGCCATCTCCGCACTTTTGTTGAATTGAAAATTGTCAAAATAAATTATTAAGGGCCTTTTTAACAATCCTGCAATCTAATACCATGGTATAACAAAACAATTGTTGTCTGCTGTGATATGTGGTCCATATGTGATATGTGGTCCTTGGGGGGCAGATGGCATCCTCGGCTTCGCCTCGTGTGCCATCTGCCCCCTCGGGTGTCCAAAAACACATGGACCACATCACAGCAGACAACAGTTGTATTCTATACCAGGCCTCGATCTGAAGGAAAAAGGGGGCAGTCCTTTGCTGGCCAAATCAGAGAAATTGTACAAGGGCACGCTGGCCAAGTTGGTAGCGACAGTGCAATTTTTCTGAAGGGCATGATGGCCAACTCGACAGGGCATGAGGCCAATGGCCTTGGTGGCCTCAGTTAAGATCAAGGCCTGCTATGCCTCTCCATCCATACAGTGCCTCAAGTCCAGTCTGAAGCATCTGATGCCTTTTCTCCATTTTCCTTTTCTTTTTCTGCACCTTGGGTGTCTGGGGGAAAAAAATGTATATGCGTAAAAAGTATAAATGTTTAATTATTATTGTCATTATACATTGGTTCCTTTTTTGCAATTTGACAAGGCAATGAACATTCTTCTTGTGTTTCTTACCTAAAGTATGTAGCATCGTTTAAAAACAAAGGAAAGAATGCTGCCGCACCGACATCGTTTCTACCAACACTGCCAGCTGTAAGTAAACAACTCTTACACTAACTCATTATCACTGCAAAAACCTAGATTAAATTTTTCAAATTTTCAATTTGATTTAGAAAAAAAAAAACACACAAAAAAAACAAACTACAAACACTATCTAATCCCTCACACAAGGATAATTATTTTGTCTTAATGCACAAGGAAAAGCATTCTGCTTAAAAAAAAATCAAATTTTGAAACGTAGAAAATGTATTACTGGAATGTAATTGTTGTGTCTTTGAATTCATTTCTTGATAGGAAATTATTTATAATTCATAATTTCTTGGACTTTTCCCCCCTCCAGAAACGTAGCAAGCCAGTATGGCAGGCCAACCCACCATCCTTTGTTCTATCAGGAAAACCACCTGAAGATCAAGTGGAAGAAAGTGTGGCAGCCCAGCTCACAACACGTAAGTCAACTTGTGCGCCTTGTTTTTTAAACACTAATCATGCTTAAAAAAGCCATTAGGTTTTTCATTAGTTTTTTTCCCCGACCAACCCCATTAGCGTAAGGAATTTTTGTATACGTGATATTTTCAAGTAAAATACAAAGTTTTTTTTACACAGGCAGGTAACAAACTTTTTACTAGCCTGCCTGGGCTTCCCTGAGAAGCAAGTTTTAACATTGTTTGTGGAGTTTTATGACCGAGTGGGCTAGTCCACCGAACTTAAGTTCTGTGGGTTCGAATTCCAGCCTGGCAAGTCGCAACACTTGTGTCCTTGAGCAAGACTTTTTACCATAATTGCTTTGTCCTTCAGATGGGACGTTAAGCCGTAGGTCCCGTGTACTAGGATGGGTATCGCACGTAAAAGAACCCAGAACACTTATCGTGAAAGAGTAGGGGTTTACCCCAGTGTTTCTGGTTCAGATAGCAAGCATCCTTATCTACAGGTTTCCTCAGGCTTCCGAGCTACAGTGATTAAGTTCACTTTTGAGGAACCCTTAGTTTCAATACCAAAAATTAATAATAACAATACAAGGCCAGTGACTAAATGAGCTCCTATTAAAAACCATATCAGCTGCAACTGCAAGCCACTTGGGCAAATAATATGCCAATTGCAACAAAAATTGTTAAAATCGGGCATGTTTGGGTGTATGTCAACAAATATGCACAAAAACATGATCTAAAGAGTGGTAATCTTTCATTGGAGCTAGAATGTGAAAAAGGTCACCACCAAAATAGACCGATCCTTTGAGCCCCAACCCCTTACGTGTTGACCAATCACAGCCTTGTCTACGCCACCGAAAGTCTGACAAAAGTCTGACATGATAAAATCCTATTGGAAAATGAAAACATGCATGCGCATACTTAAAGCGCATATGTTTATTATGTTCATGTCAAGCAGTGTGGCATTGAAGAAATGCACATTGTGCTGCCCACGTGTTTTATGGTGATGTAGCCAATGCTGTGATTGGTCAGTATGTTTAGGGGGCAGGGATTAATGGATCAGTCTATTATCCAAGTTATACTAGCGAGATATTAGCCTGGATTTGAGCAAGGGTGCCTGAATTTGCAAGAATCTTAAGATGGGATAAGTCAGGGTTTCCAAATCATTAATGTTGTTCCCAGGTAAATCGTTTCCAGCTTTGAAACACAGTTTCCAAAAGAATCATTTATCTCATAGTGAATTTAAAACTTAAAGAATAGTTGTATATGTTTTAGCACATACAAATAACTGGTAAATATGACTTTATGTCCTAGGGGAGCCGAAGAAGAAGGGAAAATCAAACCGAAGCAAATCCTGGGATCCAGAGAGCAATGGAGCAGTCAACGGTGCCGGCAAGGCCAAAGGGTTCTCACACCCAAGGAAAGATAGGGAGAGCTTCCGTAATGCATTGGTCAACATCATCATGTGAGTTTCAGATTGTTACTTTTGTGCCCATCACAGTTAAAAAAAAACATGGTTGTTGTGAAAACTGTAAAGACATAGTGGAAACCATGTTTTATGTAAGTAAAAATAATCGTTTAAAAGTTTGACTTACAGTAAAAGGCACTGTGCTGTTGGTTTTAAAAGGAATTCAATGTAAACTGTTTTTATGTCACTTTATAATGTAATGTCTTTTGTAGACTGTAAGATGACTAGTTAAACACACATAGTTGACTTAACTAAAATCAGAAGAATCCTTGGGTGTAGTCACATTTATCGTAGATGTGTTAAAACATTTTCAACATTTTTCAACACTTTCATTTTGTACTTCTTACAGGCAACAAGAAACCCCAGACAGTAGACCTCCGTCTGTAGCTGAAGGTGATCTCCCTCCACTGTCAAGAACAGGCTCCCCAACAGCGGCTGAAAAAGACATCTTGGTAAGTTTGGGATGAAATACAGAATGATTCCGACCAGTCGCGATGGATAATGACTCCAAATGTGAAAGTGATATTGACAACGACTTTAGTGGTTAAGATGGGAATTTCTGACGATAAAGGCAGAGGCTAAATTGGAACCAAAATATTGAGGATACTTTTAGACTTGCCAAAGGGGTCTTCTAGTATTAATCTAGATCTGTTGGGACATGTTATTGTATTTCAGTGAAATTTCCTTCAAGATGGCCTGCCTGTGGATACGGAATTACTGAAGCGAGCCTAGCACTCTAAGTGTTAAACTTTTGTTCTGATTCAATCAAATATCTTTTGAGTTCAAAGGAATAGAATGTAGAATGTGGTTGCATACAGTTCCTAAAAGAGAGAAGAAAAACAAGGGAAAAAAATAGAGAAATAAATTAGGAAAATGAAGAAGAGGAAAAATTTGTAGAAATTGTAGCACAGCCCTGTAGACAGATGTAATTGCATTGGGGATAAAGAATATTACTCTTTTTTATTTTATATCCTTGCATAGATGTGTGATAAGCACTGTATACTCAGGGCTTTCAGAGTCCAGTGAAAAAGACAATGTTTTTTATGAAGATTATGCATTTTTTACCAGGAATAATATGCTAACAGAATTTAGGGAGATAATTTGTTCAAAATAATTACCTTATAACAAACCTGTTGGTCTCCTTTACAGCGATACTATTACTACATCCACAATGGAATCGACACAGAGCATGTGGCACCCATGGAGGACTCCTGGTTGATCAACGTCCTCCATCTTGTGTCCGACGATCTCAAGACGGGTCACTCTGAGACTATCGAGAACCTGTCAGATGAGATGAGGGAAGACTACCTCCTTAGTGTCAAGAAAGCAATCGGTAAGATCAGCAGGAAAGACGCTACTCTCAGACTGATTCATCAGGTCCCAATATCATTTTGGTAAACAAGCAAGCAAAAACACCAACAAAGAAACAAATGAAAACATTTAAAGACCAATGTCTCGTAAGGGAGAAGTCAGATGTACTTTTTTTATTTTTAGAGCTTCATTTTAGTGTTAAATTTTTAACATAAATAGAAGCCCGGGTTCAAGGTTTGTTCATTTCACAGTATAGGCTCCAACAAACAGTTGATTGATTCAGTGTTAATGAGCAGTAATTGCCTTTTTGTTTCAGTGGACTTTGTCCTACGTGACCCACGTGAGAAGGAAGAGGACAAAGAAGAAACAAGACCACCCCACAGGACGGAGCTGTCGATCGTACCCAAGCCGTGGTACAAATCCTTCATTGCAGCCCAGACCGCAACCAGCCAAGATTTAAACATCACCAACCCTACCATGCTACAGGTCTTGGAGCTTTGGCATGTTTCGTTTGGGTAGGTTGACTGTTTTTATTATCATTTTTTTTTTTACCATTCAAGGATGTGTGAAAAACACTGTATACTTGGTGCTTTCTCGTGTCCCTACATGAACTTTCTAAGAATGAACCAACTAAAAAAGGTCAAAGGTCCTACATGAACTTTCTAAGAATGAACCACTAAAAAAGATCAAAGGTCCTACATGAACTGTCTAAGAATGAACCACTAAAAAAGGTCGAAGGTCGTACATGAAGTTTCTAAGAATGAACCAACTAAAACAGGCCAAAGGTCCTACATGAACTTTCTAAGAATGAACCACATAAAAAAGGTCAAAGGTCCCACATGAACTTTCTGAGAATGAATCAACTAAAAAAGGTCGAAGGTCCTACATTAAAGGTACACACCGGCTTACTGTTTACCTAATTTAGTGATGTGGGATGACAGACAATAATTTTTAAATTGTTCTTCTTGAAAAAAAATCATCAAAATATCACGTAATTAACGAAAAATGTGAAGAAAAAAAAACACGGTCAAAGGTCAGCTTATACGCTTTTCCAGCCGTTGCAACTGTCAAGTTTACGTGACAATGTTGCGCAATGTTGTAGTAGACTGGTGCTCTGTTTATGGATGAATTATTACAATGACTAGGCATGAGGATCCAGACTTCATATCCATCCAGCACAAATTCACGTGTAAATAAAAAAACAGACATGAACAGACAGTGTATTCTGTGTACGACGAAATGGACGAACTTACTTGCAACGGAGAACGTTTCTTCATTATATCGCAAGTAGGCCCTATGTTGTAAAAAATTACTTGGACGAATGCCAGTTGGGTCCAGGACTAATCTGTGTTGTCAGGTCGTGTTCAAATGTAGAAAGGGAGAGAATAAGCTTGGCATAATGTGGACATCACAGACATGATTGACCATAAATATTGTCAAAATGTGAGTCTTCATGAATTCAAATATACGCAGGCATGTTCACAATACAGTTCTATGACACAAACCTGTCCATCAAAATTATTGCAAAGACCACATCCTTCATATTCTCATCGTGACCAGCCTGCTGCAGTCTAAAAAGTAATGGTAGTGTCCCTAATCTTGGACCATCTTTTCACATTGGCTTGGCCAATAACAGTCATGTGCCAAGCGAGCCTCCTAGCCCTGCTTTCGCTGCAAACGGATTGCCAATCCTGGCAGCTTTAGCGAAGGCATTAGTTTTTCGGGCGATGACTTCACTGGCTGGCCGCGGCCACTGCCACCGGTTTTTTGTTGTATCGATTGGGGGGGGGGGGGGGAGTGGACATTATGCAGCTATCATAGAAGTAGATAGATCAGCTGTATGGGATACTACATTCCCCATCGTCATCGCTCGTGTGGGTAGCGCAGGCAACACGTTACAATAGTTAGGGGATAATAGCTAGGGGTACAGACTAAAACCCTCGTTAAAAAAACATAATTGTTGGTCTGGCTCCCTACCCCTCCGACAAGCTCCCACGCTTACGGCTAGACCGACCGGCGAGCTGGGGAGTTCATGCCCCGGAGCTTGTCCCTCTGGCCCCACGAGACACGGCACCGGCTGTACGGGATATGCCCCAAGGTTTACGTTCCGCTAGCTCCCACGCTGGTGCGGCGTAAGACACGCTTCGGTTGCACGGACACCTCTGAATGTGAATATTACGTTCGATTTTTCATCATTATTTACAAATTGTATCAATAATCTGAATCCATAAGTCTTTTTTGTCAAATACTCATGAATAATTGTAAAAAAAAAAAGGATTTAAATTTTGTTCAGTAATTTACTTTTATACGGCTTGAAGTAAAACTAACTCCGAAGATCACGTGATTTATCCGAACCACTTTTTTGGTTTGGATAAATCGTTTTTTGAAAAATGCTCGAAAACGGCAGAATTTGATGGTTTCTTTTAGGAACCGTTCTTCTCCATTCCTGAAAGACCTTTGAAGTCATGTGTTAGCCTATTTTGTAGCCCAAATAGCCCAACGAAGCCGGTGTGTACCTTTAATTTTCTAATAATGAACCCACTAAAACCAGTACAGTTGCTTAACAGTGCATTTTTTTTCAGTAAGAAGAATGTATAAATACTTTAAGATGAAAATCAATGTTTAATTTAAAGGTGATCTATATTCCACTGCATTCCTAATGTGTTCTTTCCCCACTCATTGTAAAGAAACCTGCGGTTAGTTGATGTGGATGAGTTTCATCAGAAGACAGAGTCTATGGAGCTGGCCATCTTCCAGAATCTTGTCATGAGGCACATTGATGCAGCCAAGGAAAAACTACTCAAGAAGTAAGTCTTCTAGAAATCAAGATATTGTCATAAGGAATGGGCATCTTGGTTCAAAGCATGTGGAGAAGCAGTTCACTAGCTCAGGATTGTCAAAACAAAACACTTTAGCAGACACCTCTTTTTGTGTACAAAAATATGTTTGTTTTCAGATCTCACTTAGACACCCAAGATCGAGAACCTGGCTGTTTATTGACCAATCTCATTAATTTTTATATTATATGAAAGGGAATTTAAAAAGTAAGAAATTTTTTGTTACTTTGTAAAATTGGCCTCCAAACACATGCATGCTGTTGTGTAAGAAACTGTGCTTCATGCTTGAGTGGCCAAACAATTCGGTCACCAGTGGTTGTTTATGTAAAACAAAAACTGCAACAATAGGATGAAGTCGTGATATAAAAGTAATGTCTCTCACTTTTGTGTTCATTGAATTGAAATACATTAAAGAAAGTATTGTTATTTTCTTAACACTGTTTATGTTTTGTTGTTTTAGGGCTCATTTTAAAAGTTTAGTTCACAAATGGGTTCATTTATTAAGTGGTGAATAGTTTGTCGAATGTATGATACTTGCTTTAATAGATATCCCAACACACTCTTCCAAATCATCTAACTGCAAAACTGTAACTTGATTTAAGGTGGTTCCCAGAGGTACAGAACATCTACTACCAGGGTAACAGGCGTAAACTGGTACCCAGCAATCACAATGGTCGTAAGTTGGAATCGTTCTTCAACTGTGCAGCAACACTCATGACAGAGCAGCTGCAAGGCCTGTGCCTCAACTCCATAGACGACTTCACTGACCTTATCTGCCAGCCACCGGTAAGTTATCAAAAAAACAAAAACAAAGGGCTTCTGTGAATTAAAGGGGAGTTTCACCCCTTCCCCACCCCCTTTTTGGGACTAAAAGTATAGTTGTTTTGCTGATAGAAAGGCAAAACTCTTGTTAATGATTGAAATTGATATGACAGTGGTACAACTATTCTATAGAACTAAAGGGGAGTTTTCTCCCCCACCCTTTTTTTTTGGGGGGGGGGAGGGCAAAAAGACACTTGTTTCCTGATAGAAAGCCAAAGCATTGATAAAGTACAACAATGCTAGCAACCTATTTGCCAAACTCTTGTTATTGACTGAAATTGATGTGACAATGGTACAAGTAACAACTGTTCTTTGAAATATTATTAATACAGTGCTTTCAGCATAAAAAAACTACAGCTGCAATGACAATTTCTTTAATAGACCTCTTGCATATGATGTCACGAGCTCAAACAGCGCCCTCACTGAGGTCAAAGAAAGACCTATCATTCGCTGAGAGTTGTGGGTGGCGCTTGCACATTTCCATTGTTTACCTCGGCAATGGCGGCAAATGGGAGGGGTCTATTCATACTTGAAATACTTTCTTGGATTGAATAAGTTTTTTGGGAAGTCAGAGGATTTGGATAAAAGGTTTTCAAAACAAATGTTTACCTTTCTTATATAAACTGACCAATCTATGTGTTACCATCCAGACGTCACTTTCATATGTCCTTGATCTCATAATGCAGGATTCAGTCCGTGCTCATGAGCACTCCGGATTCATCATGAGGCTGGTGTTGGATGGCTCCACCATCAAGTTTGAGCCCACATTCTCAGACTTTGAGATAGTCTTACTCAATGTGTATGACGTGATGCTGAAGGCTGTCAGTGTAGTTCCTCGAGTGGAGACTAAGCTGTACTCTGAGTGGGTAAGTTGAAACACCTGCCAGAAGTCTCTTAATAGGGAACATTCTATTCAGTGCACAATAGACTGCAAATCTAGCAAGTGTTAAAACTTATTTGGGAAACTTAGGTTACCAATTATACTGTTTAAACGAATGAAGGAAACAATGTTCAGATATGGGCTAGACTTGCACAGTCTATAAACCATCCCATCAACCAAATATCAGTACTTAATGATGCCATATTAAACCTCAATTCAAGTTCCGGCATGTGGGTTTCGCACTTGTTTTGTTTCTTCACCAGAAAGATTTATGATGCTTATGAAATCACAAAAGCACTTTTGTGTGTGTCAGTCACTAAACCACACATTTATGAATCTTTTCTTCTTAATCTTCCTCTGTTGTTTAGAGTGGACCCAAGTCCAAAGCCACCCTTCGTCCCATCATTCTGGAGGACATTCTTAGCAGACACAAACAGAAGATCCGTGATATTATCAGTGAGGAGAGTGTCATCCCCAAGGAACATCTCAAGATCTATGACAAATACAACTTCCTCATCAACAAACAGGTAACAACTTTGATCCCCTTTTATTGGAAAATATGTTTATAAAATTGCTGTATGAGACAAGCATTCATTCAAAAAAATCCGTGTTTGAAGACCTTTGGACTTGGCCCAATTTCATAAAGCTTTTACCAATCAGAGAATGTTTGTGCTTATTCGTTAATGATAAAAAAAGATTTGACAAAACGTGTGCGCATTCACAGTGGATTTGCATTGTTGTTCATCTACTTACAAGAACCACCGGCAAGCTAGCGTGCCTTTTGCTGGGCTTATTTAGCAGTGTTTATGAAATGGAAACTGTGCTAAGGGTTGCTGGGTAAGCATGAAATGTCTGCTTACAGGCTTTCTGAAATTGGGCCCAAATTACATAAAGAGCACGCCATGAAAACAAGCGGCATATCCCTGGGGATTGCTAAGTGCTTGTTTCAACAGCCTGGTCCCACAATAAAACAAGAAAGAAAAGAAAAGACAAGGGTTACTGGACCATGCCTCGCTCACTGGAAGCATACAAATCCATGCTTACCGTAAGCATATTTCACAGGTTAGCAAGGATTCTTTTGCTTGTACACATTAGGTATACCACTCGTTCTTCGCTTACACAGCTAGCATAGAAATTAAGCGCTTACTTTGTAAGCAGAGAATGGTGGCTTTAAGCGCAGAATTCCATGGTAAGCAGAGCCATGAAATTGGGCCCTGAAGGTGCCATTACAGCTGATGATGACGGTAGCTGCGATAAATCATGAGACATTTCTTCACGACTTTATAAAGTTCAGAATCGACATATGCCTCTAAAAACTAAAGGGTAACCTACTCTGGTATATGAAGCAAAATGTGTATATTCTGTGGCTGTGTTATTTTCCCCCAGGCTGATGCTGACGTGGAAGCATTCATGGCAGAAGAGCATTCCTTTGAGGAATATGCCCGGGAAGTACGCAAGTACAACAAACTTGGGGACGAGATTTCATACAACACCCGCAAGGTACGTCAACATATCTACTGATTTATTAAACTAGATTTTAATCTGCCTGTAGTATGCAGGTGATAAATTATGAGGAGATTCACAATTTTAGAATATGCTCTTGCCCTAACCCCGGGCAATTTTGATTATGTATGGTAACTTAATTTTAAAATTTACTTATGTACAATTTCCAAAGTATTGTAATTTCTTTTTGGAAACAATGAAACTTCAATTGGGTCACTTTTTAGTGATAAACTTCAAATGTAATTTCTTTGATGATTTACAAAATGAGTTTATTTGTTGGTCCTGTCTCTATAAAAAGGTTAAGATAAGTGAGAAATGTTTTAGTTTATGTTGATATTTCTGATTGTTTTAAAGGAAAAGGAATAAAAACCTTGTTGGTAAATTTATTGAAACTTAACAAACATCAGATAAAGAGATGGTATATTGCTCAACCTGTTGTTTGTGTTGGTCAATCATATTTCAAGAAATGTAAACAAATCTTCCCAGAAAATTCGACACGAGACTGATAATGGAGAACCTTGACCTGTTTTCTGTTTCACTTTAAAGTTAACATTGTTTTCCTAAGAAATTAAACAAAAGTAAAAGAATTGCAAACTGCTTACCAAACAAAATGACCTGTTACGTAAATGCTAATCAAGGTCATGGCCTGACCGTTTCCATCCTAACAGAGTCTCAAAGGCTAAAACCCTAAGAAACTATCAGAGATTGGTTTTTGATGTAGGCCCTGATTCAAACAGGGTAAACAATCCTGTTTTTTTAAATTACTGGTTATTTATCTGATATTTAAGGTGTGTTTGTCAAATGCTGATTTAGGTACCAGTACTCCGTGCATGTTACACAATGCATGTCATTTATTTTCATGTATTGCATTTCTTTTTCCAACTTGTCTGTTGTGTGATGCATTGGACACCAGGCGTCCACATCCCAGCATTTTCGTTGTATTCGCAAGGTTGTATCGCTTTAATCCTAATATCGCTTGGCTTTAACTCATGAATATTCATTACATTCATTTACATTGCCTCATGCTCATCGGCTGTTGTCATAAAAAACATATCTGCTTATTTGCATTGCATGAATTACAGGATGGAGCTGACCAGAGGAAGGTTTGTTGAGCTGCTATGTTATATTTTTGTGCATGCAAATGTCTGTCACTGAGCTGTCTTTTACGTTTTAACTGCACAGTAGTTACTTCAGTGTTGGTTTCTCTTTAACATTAACCCTGACCCCGCAGTGTCTTTGTGAGAGACCCTCAATTCTCCAAAGTACTTCAGTCCATACTAACTTGACCAACAAATGTTTGGAGTATGATCAGATTGGTATGCCCGGCCTATTGATAAGCACTTTGGGCCCCACATTACCATATCCTACAAAGTCAGACAACTTCCTGAAAAGGATTTTGGAGGATTTGTGACTGTTCAGTTTAATACATAAAACAAAAAGTACAAAACAGCGGACCTTAACCACTTATCATCAGGGTTTCCCATTGTTTTTTTATAGAATATTGCACAATGAAACCATGACTAAACCAAGTAAAGACAACGAACAATCTCATAAAAATGCACTGGAATTTCTTTTTGTCTTTCGACAAAATGTAGTATGTGTTCCCCATGAATCGGCCAACCCTTGGCTGTGAGTGTGAGCCACGGCCGATAATCGGCCATGGCATGTTTGAATCCCGGACTTTTCCCATGCCGAATACAATAGTAAACAGTGATGGGAGCCTATTGATCTCTCGTAATCCTTACTTGTTAAACAAAAGGATGAAGGTCTGGAATTGAGGATTACACAACAATCCCCTAGAAAAGGAAGTTTCAAGCATGAATTCCAGTACCTTTCCCTCTTTGTACGGCGCAAACGAAGCAGAGCACAGTGAGTGCACGCATTCTGTGCAAGCTACACAATGGAATGTAGGGGCATGTTAACATGTCACCCTTTTGTTTTCGTCATACCAACAAAAATAATTCCGGTGTATGTCCATGTCTGCTGAAGGCATCCCGTGACATTTTTAAAATGGGTTTTTCAGGCCCCTGTTTGCAGGTATGTGAAAGATTTGCATGTACAGTACATACACATCTTTCAGCGTCACTGGTCAAAAAACACTACATTATTTCTTTGTAGGGGAGGAACTTTTTGGTGACAAAAGTGATGACCCAGCCTCCTTACACTCAGTAGAATATTATTGCACATTTTCTTTGACACTTAATCCCCAATATATGATTTATCATGCTCCATGGCTTTTATGTACACACATAGCTTCAGTATATTTTTTTAATACCGCATTTTTTAAGTTGATTGCTCACTGAAAAATTACCTTAATTAGATAATAGCACAATATATTGTATCAAGCTTAAACCACCCGATACCCATTCATTGTACACAACTTGCACACACGCAATATTATTGCCTTGATTATAGGCTCTTTTTGAAGCTTTGACTTTGGGTTAGTCTTCATCAGTGATTATGACTTCAGCTGGACACAGCCTATTGACCGATCCATTAAGCCCTGCCCCCCTAAACATATTGACCAATCACAGCATTGGCTACATCACCACTGTACACGTGGGCAGCACAATGTGCGTCTCTTCAATGCCACACAGCACGACATAAATGCATGCGCAATAAGTACTTGCACCCATGTTTACATTTTCTAATAGGATTTTATCGTGTCGGACTTTTGTCGGACTTTCGGTGCTGTACCCAAGGCTGTGATTGGTCAACATGTATGGGGGCAGGGCTTAATGGATCAGTTTATTGCGGAGCCGAAGCCGAAGCTGAGGTTTCAAAGAGTGCATCTAAAACATATATAGATCACAGAATAGAAATGTGCACTAAATAGAATTGATCAACCCATAGAGATACTCTGTTGGACTTGTTTTTTCATTTCCTGTGATCATTAAATCTTTCATTCTCTTATACTTCAATCTTACTTTGCTAATGATTTGTGAATAATTCTCTCACTTTTGATTTTGATTCTGAATATACTTACGCCGGTAGTTACATATCACTGTTTTCTTGAGAACAGTGATATTGGAATAAACACTCTTCTTCATTTCATCTTGAAAGTGATCGATCCATAATCTCCTCCATCGAGTTAATTAGACTATTGAACTAAACGATAAACTCAATCCAAATGACCTGATTGATTTTCTTCTGGTAGTGCACTACACTGCACTCTGATTCTTCCCTTTACACTTTCTTGCACTGTCGGTAGATAACTCACTGTAGTTCTTGAAAACTGATTGTTTTGAAACCTATTGTTTTAACTAACTAGTATTTAAATCTTGTTCATAAATTAATCCCAGCTTCTCTAGTTATTCTGCTAATGAACTAGCTCAATCAACCACAGTTTGGACTCTGATTGGTATGCCTGACCACATGTAACCAAGGGTTGATTTGGCTTTACGTTACCGAATGCATCAAACTCAAGCCAAACCATGGGATGGATTGCACAGTATTTTGGCTCGTTAGGGTCAATATCTGGAGTATTATGATTGCAACAAGAAGGTACTTATTGAGAGTGTCCATTGTTAACCATCTAGGTGATACGACTTGGCATGTTTGAGCTTCACTGTGATGAGTTGATCCGTGCTCTGGCCAAGAGAGCTGAGACACTGAGTGGTCGTCTGCTGGCTAGAATGAACATGGACCATGCAGAGGCCAATAGAAAGTAAGTCTGAATGTTTTCATTAAGTAGCTTCCTGTATTAAAGCAAAAGATTGACCATTATGGAGAAACATAAAAACATCTTCCATGGGTTAACTTTTATATGTGTTTATATATTCTCCACATTAAATTAAGAATTGCTCAGGAATGTCACCGGATTGTGGTGTATGATCCCTTGAGCAAGCCAGTAGATGCTGCTTATTTGCAAAATAAGAATTGGCCAGGAACAGGGCCCAATTTCGTTATGCATGTAAGCACAAAAATGTGCTAAGCACAGAAAATCTTGCTTAGCAGAAATGGGTTACCAGCCAAAAAATCTATACAGTTAACATATCTGCGACGGGTACCCTACTTATTTTTTGCTTATCAAAGGAATTTGCGAAGCAGATTTTTCTGTATATAACAGTTTTATGAAACTCGGCTCTGGTCACAAACAATTCAAACATAGATTGACTTTTTACAAGTAAATATCCGTGTGAAAGCAGCTCTTTAAAATTGGCCTTTAATTCACAGATTTCTTTAGATGAAAATAAGAATCCTTAAAACAAAAGATCATTTTAAATGGTGTTGGCAGTGTTTTGGCATAATTACTAGGAAGTCATAGTTTCAAAAGGGTTAATTAGCATTAATAATTTCATTAAAATATCCTTCAATAGTGTAATTGCTTTATTGTCTCGTTGTCTTTTCAGAGTATTTTTATGATGAAAGCTTGCATGATGTATATTTGTATAATTTTTAAAAATCCTTAAAGATTGTGTGACGAGTATGAAGCTATAGCAGAGAAGGCCCTTACCACACCACCCAACACAGAGAAGCTGATGGAGCTGTCAACATTCATCGAGGGAGTTGAGAAGAAGACGATCTTTGAGCTGGAGAAGAGACTAACCCTGAGCCGCGACCGGCTGGCATTTCTTGTAGACTACGCAAGTTTCTCTCCAGCTGAGATGAGGCTGAACAGCAGCACATTCCAGTGGCATGAACGCATGCCTGAGATCTTCTCTGAACATAAGCAAATTGTCTTGGAGAAGACGTCACAATATCAGAAGGGTCTTGAGGTAACCACATAAGTCTCAACTTTGTCCTACTAACCCTAGCCGCATCCAGTGCTGATTAAACCTGTCAAATTTTCTGATTGTGTTTTAGCAGGGGCTATTAGAATGCATTGGTGTTGGTTACAACACACCGCATGACCTGAAAATGATCTCTGTGGAAGTTTCAAGTTGTGACCAAAATAAACTTTGGGAAGTCAGATTTGAAATTGTGTATGCCTTGACTAAAGTAGTCGTTTCTTGAATGTTTTTTTTTTTTGCCATTTCAAAAAAAAAAAAGGTAGTCATTTAGAGCTTCAAATGCATGGCATTACACAAATTTGATAAAGATCACTGCTAGGGTTAACTGAGAAATTCGTTATAAGAATTTGTTAAGTTAGTCTGATTGTACTTTTCGCCAAAAGGTGAATTGGAGAATTGTGGAGTTTTGGTGGCAGCAGACTTATTGGGTAAAGTCATTGCTTTCATAATGGCTTCTGACTGGCACCCCCGAACAAAGATATTGACAAAATAGGGAGACCACCAACATTAGGACTAGATAGCTCAGTTGGTTGAGTGCCGGCGCGTTTATCCAGAGTTCACAGGTTCAAATCCCCTTCCTGTCAATTTTTCTTTGTTCCTCCCAAAATTGCTTTCAAAAGTGTCTGCTTGTTCAGATCTATGTAGGTCTGATGCCCCCTAGCACCTCAAAGTCTCTCATTAAAGTCCATCTTGCTGAGTCCAGTAACACATAGCCACAGGATTTGGGAAAAGGGAGAGTAGGGGAAACTCATTTTGAAGCTTTATCCGTAGAGCAGCGTCATGAAATGAAATGTTAACTTTTTATAAATGTAAAAAATGCAAAAATGTCATCTCTCCAAAAATAGAATTTTACGTGACCCATAAGTTTGTAAGTGGAAAAACAAGTACTTTGCTGAAATTATTTTGGATGTACGCACAAAACAGAGATTAATGATGTTTTTAGCAGGGAGCCTCTCTCGTGCAAGAAATGACATTTTTGGACTTACGAGAGACAATTTCAGGGAATTAGATTTGTTTTTAGTAAGGGAATGGGGATGGTTAAGGGCCAAGTTGTGTCAACTTAGACCCCCCCCCCAAAAAAAAAAGAAAGAAAAAAAAAAAGAATAATAATAATAACAAAAATTTATTAAGCGCACAAATCCACAAAAGTGCTCATGGCACTTTTACAAAACTACAAGATAACTAAAATAATAGATACAAAATACAACGATAATGCAGAATACCCAGTAAACAACAAATTCTTCATTAAAAAAGATGAGTTTTAAGGTTTTTCTTAAACACGTTCAAAGAAATCGATGATTTGACATGTGATGACAATTGATTCCATAGACGTGGTTTAGCATGAGAAAAAGATCGGTCACCCCATGAACGATTAGATTTAGGCTCAATGAGGAGGTTTGAATTGTCGGAACGGAGTTTGTGAGGCGGATTGTAAGGTTTAAGCAAATCATCAATATTTGCAAGGGCACTGTTAGTGAGGGATTTAATAACAAATATACTTATGTATCACACAAAAAGATTCTTGACATTGGTTTACGCATAGATACAGTTTTGATAATTTAGCTATCAGTGACTCCTGTTGTAATAGATATTTCTGAATTCTTTATTTTCCTGCAGCTGAAACGAGAGCGATTCCAAGAGGAGTTGGACGGCTACTCCAAGCAGCTGGAGGAGTTTTCATCTTTTGGGGACTTGTCTGAGGTTGGGCGATACCTCAAAAAGGCTCAAGCTCTCACGGCCAGGCTGGAGACGGCTTCCGAGAAGGTAAAATAATCTCCCCCAAAAATAACGATTGCTAACACTAAATTATATCAAACACAGTGTCTGCCACTTATTGTACCATGGGTTCCGAAGCACAGAATAGGGCCATTCCATGTAATTTACTCACTCAAGAATGTGAGTAAACACCAACGGTTGGCTAACTGTAGATTTATGACAAACATGTAAATGTATAACATCAGACATTTGCGCAGTTGCCAACGAGTGATGTTCATGTGTATGCACAAGTTTACTACGATCATGTAAATACTTCATAGGGAGGGCTAAATACACGTCATTGACTCATTTTTTAATAAGTTTCTCTTTATTGAACCACTTAAGCAACTGTCAAAAAATATACACAAAGAACGATTTCTTTAGGAGAAAGAAGAGAAGTGTCTTTGAACTTTATGTCAAGTATGTGAAATGTTAGTTGGATATGGCAGCCATTTTTTTTAACTTGAGGCAGATATCGAAATGGTCAAACAAGGGCTGCCGTACAATTGTTCTTCGTTTACATTTTAAATAAAACCCAAATTTCTCACTTCCCCATAGCTGCTACGCTTATTTTTTTTTTATTATAAAAATCATCTTGATCCTCTTGTTGAAGAACTTAAGTTCGTTAAGTTCATCGTTTGATTTGACTGTTGATAGATTGAAGCATTCAACCTTGAGGAGGAGGCCTTTGGTTGGCAGACCTCAGCTTACCCGATGCGAAACACCATCATGAGCACACTGCAGCCGTATCACAAGCTGTATGAGACTACAGTAGAATTCAACACAAAACACAAGTGAGTAAAAACTTTTAACATTCAACAATGTTTTAGTGAGCTAAAAATGTTCTCATCAGATCCCCGTTGTTTAAGAAAATTTGACTGGAGCAGAATTTGATATCCAACCCTGTTGGCAGTCTCCCTATTTTGTTAGCAACTTTGTTCGGGGGTGCCTGTCAGAAGTCGTACAACCTTATACGGTTGTATAGCTAGGGATCACGCCAAGGTGAGTAGGATACAACATGGGAAGTGGCAGAGAGGATGCAATTTTTTTCTTTAAGAGAAACTGACTGTACATATAAATCTTTTTGGTGAACTAAGAAAAAATGGACTATTTTATGTACATTGCATGTGCTTGGTGCTATGGTCCTTCTGCTTGGCATATTTTATCACGTTTTTTTTAAGCATTGCTTCTTTTTTACAACTTCATACAATTATGGCCCAGTTTAAACTCAGAAACTTTGTGCAAACATTTAAAAAATTGCATAATAAATGCACATAATCATTATTGTTATTATTTTCCCCTGTTAAAGGCAATGGATGGACGGTGCCATGCACGACGTTGACCCAGACAAAGTTGACGCTGATGTAGGCAACTATTGGCGTACCTTGTACAAGCTGGAGAAGACGTTTGGTGACCTACCCACAGTGCAGAAGATCGCTACTCGAATGAAGGACAAAGTGGAGACGTTTAAGGATTACATTCCACTGGTAGCAGCGTTGTGTAATCCAGGGTTGAGAGATCGGCATTGGGAATTGATGACGGACATCGTTGGTTTCCCTCTCAAACCGGACGAGGTCAGTGAAGTTGAACCATTGAAGACAAGTCTGCTGTTGTTTCACAATTACTCTTTTCATATACTTTTAACCTATTCGCCATAACTTTTTTTTTTATTAAAGCCCCAGCTAGACATAGGTAGACTGACTGTAAATGCTTCCATTCTTTGCTCAAATCAAGATATTTGAAATAAAAACAACCTGTGAAAATGTCCGCTCATTTCATTGTTTCATTTGCGAGAAAACGATGAAAATGCATTCGGCAGTTTTGTACGCATTCCTATAGGCAGAGTTTTCGTCTCACTGAGACGAAACTAATTTGGGATCTTATTTCATTTATTATTTAAAAACGATAATACTTCAGGCAGAAGTAAATTATTTTTATACCATGTAAGGTATATGTAAATCTGTGAACATTTGTGTTTTTCTTCTTAACCAGCGTTGAGCTGGAGCTTTAAGGGATGTGTAATGTACTACTTTACCCATATACCATGTAAAAGTTTTATTGGTACAAAGTGTGAACAAGAAACTATCGCAAGCAACACAAATATATACAAAGGATATAACATCTAGGATTCGGACAATCAATTTAAATGAACTGTCCAGTGGAAGCAGTTTACTCATTACTGTTTAATTTTCATTTATTCAGGACACCACCTTATCCAAGATGATTGATATGAATCTTGAGCCATTCCTCCCCAAGTTTGACACCATCAGCGAGTCAGCCAGCAAAGAGTACTCTTTGGAGAAAGCCATGGAGAAAATGGTCTCAGAATGGGATCTGGTAAGATCAACAGTTGAAATTTGACGATCTCTTTGCAACAATTTCTTTTAGAACTTTTGATAAAGGCGACCAAACCATCTTTTAACATGGGCGGGTTATGGGATGTAGATACCACAAAGTTTGTTTAGGTGGTCTTTCATATTTGTTTGTCATCAACCGTCTGAGGGAAACATTTGCTATAGATCCAATTCACCTGATGTAATCACATGATAAATCTTGCTTACACCAGAGTCGGATTCCCTTTGTGTCGCTGTGCTGTGCTCATTTTAGGTGACCCACATGCTCCGTATCTTTATGTGCATTTTGACTCCCAAAATGGCAGACCATGGTAGACAGTAGCTGAGTGTGATGTCAGTGCAAGGGGGCAATACTGGTTAATTATTATTTGTGTTTTTTACCCATACGCTGATGTGTGTTAAGCACTGTAGTATACTCAGTACTTTCCCGAGTCCTATGAGAAACCGAAACAAAAACAAAAAAAAACCAAACAAACAAACATCTTTTTTAATACTGTTTAAAAAAGACCTTTAAATAATTATAATATTTTTAAACATGACGTGAACTTTAAATACCAGGAAACAGTCTTTTGGAAATATAAAACTTGTGCTTTTTAAACACATTTGTTGATGTGTGAGTGAGAGCCATTGTGTTTTGTTTTGTTTGACAGATGGAGTTTGTCATGATCCCTTACCGTGAGACCGGAACCATGATCTTGTCTTCAGTTGATGACATACAGGTCTTGCTAGATGATCAAATTGTCAAGACACAAACCATGAGAGGGTCACCATTCATCAAACCATTTGAAAATGAGATCAGGTCAGTTTAGGTCAACAATTTCATTTTTTTTTTTTATTTTTTAGTTATTATGTCGGTTGATTAGTACAAGGATGTAAGGCTCTATGACCTTCTGCAAGGCATGCAAAGTACATTTTGTCCCAACAGAAGGAGGTAAACGATAAAATTGCATCTTTGAAAGAAAAAGAAAAACAGCATAAATGTTATGTGTTTGTTACTAGAAATACACTTTTGACTCTACATCCTATCCGAAGGACGAAGCAGTTATGATTTAAGTGTCTTGCTCAAGGACACAAGTGCCATGACCGGGACCTGAACCCACACTCTGATAACACTTAAACTTGTGTCCGGTGCACTAGACCGTTCTGCTACAACACTCCACAAAACTGCTCTGTGAAATTTCCATCCATTTGGTGCACACTGTGTTCGAAAAAAAACAATCAGTACTATGTGTTTGATCTTGTTTTGTTTGGCATGTTGAGCAGATGAACACTTTATTAACATCGCACTTGTTTTCCCTTTTCTCCAAGATAAAAGTAATTTCACCTGTGCTGTTTCATCCGCTGTTTTTATGCATTTATTAATTTGTGTTCCTTCCTCCTCTCTCTCCACCTCCTTAGGTCTTGGGAGAGCAAGCTGCTTCTCCTCCAGGAGATTCTTGATGAGTGGCTGAAGGTACAGGCCACCTGGCTCTACCTGGAACCCATCTTCAGCTCCCCTGACATCATGGCACAGATGCCCGAGGAAGGCAGACGCTTCTCAACAGTCGACAAGAACTGGAGGGACATCATGAAAGCAGCAGTAGTGGTAAGAGTTACAGTCTAAAGATAGTTCCCGATACAGGCCATCTTTACGTTTCGATTGTCTTCACGTTTAATGCCTTTTACTATTTACGAGAACTGTTTGCTTTTGTTGTGGGGAGTCACATATTTAATTCATTGGAGTGTTGATTGTCTCAATGGAAGTCAAGACACACTTAATAAGCCTAACCAACTTTGAGAGATCAAGAGGAATTTTGTTTGTATACAAATGAATGGTATTTAAAAATAACCAAAAATTTCAATCGTAGTTTTTGTTTAATTGTTACTAAATAACAAACTTAAGTTGTTTTCATATTTCACAAGCTAATCTGTCCATTATTAACACCACTGCATTCGCAAATTTAGCATATTCTCATGGGTAGTATTCTATTTAAAATATATTTATTTTCATTTTAGTGTTTCATTTTGTTGGAATTTTCTAATTAATTTAATTTGAATGAGGATGAGAAGATAAAGTCTGAGCAGCACAAGTTATGCTTCAATTCTTGGTTATCATACAATGGCTTGGGGAACTGATTATATACGTTACAATTTTTTCTCTTCAGGATAAGCATGTCCTTGCCGTGACAGAAATTGAGAAGATACTGGAGAGACTGAAGAAGTCTAATGAACTTCTGGAACTCATTCAAAAGGTATGAACTGACCTGTAAAAGTCTATTCATGATTCACTCCTTGCAAAGCGCATGCAAAACACAATCTCTAAAACTGTAAAAAAATATCTTGTATACTGCAATTAAACTTTTTAACTGTGCTTCTTTTGAAAGATGAGAAAGGTTGTTACCCACAGAAAAAGCAACTTGCTTTGTCTTTTGTGCGATATTGTGTGAATGTGTTTTAAATTTTTAAGGTGTCTTTGTCATGTTATTTTTCCTTGCATAAATTTAACTGAAAAAGGAATAAGACATGAATAATGGTATAAGAATATGCAGTTCTTATAATAATAGCTATTATTACCACATCTGATGGGTGTCTCAAAGTGCTCACTATTTTTACGACAGGTGTGCAGAGCTATGTTTGAATTATGAGACCCATTTATACAGCACCTCGTAAGGGTTTACAAGGTGATGCAGCATAATCTCCAGCCAACCATGCCAGAAACGCTGGGGCATAACCCAATCTCTTAATATTTGTACTGGGTTAATTTACATGCATTACACATCACACCAGACCTATGGCTTACTACCCTATCCGGAGGATGAAGCAGTTATGGTTAAGTGTCTTGCTGAAGGACACAAGTGCCCCAATCAGGACCCAAGCCCACACTCCAATGGCCCCAAAGTGATGTAATTCCAGGTTCCGGAATGCTAACCGTATTATGTATCCTCCAGCCCAAGATGATGATATTGGACCTGTTCTCTTCCTCAGTGTCTTGAATTTACATAGCCTGGCAATAGTTGGTTAATAGATGGCGCCCTATTCATTTTTTCATACAATACCAGACCTTGTGTCCGATGCATTAGACTGCTCAGCCGGGACACTATGTAACAGTACGCTTTAGTTTTTTCCCTAAATAGATGTATTATGAGTAATGTACTTAATGTAATAATACTTCATGTGGTCATTAAATTTGCACAAATGTACGTTTTGTTAATTTCAACCAATTCCTCTATTTAGGGTCTTAATGATTACCTGGAGAAGAAACGTCTGTACTTCCCACGCTTCTTCTTCCTCTCCAACGACGAGCTGTTGGAAATCCTCTCCGAGACCAAGGACCCGACCCGCGTCCAGCCCCATCTCAAGAAATGCTTTGAGGGTATCGCCAAGTTGGAGTTCACTGACATCTTAGATATTACGCATATGAAGAGTAGTGAAGGCGAGGTGGTGCCACTGAACGAACCCATCTCGACCTCCAAGGCACGTGGGCAGGTTGAGAAGTGGCTGTTGGAGCTGGAGATACTCATGATCAAGAGTTTGCACAAGGTAACACCTCTGCTGAGTAATTTCAGGAAGCTTTTATTTCTAGTCGCTCGAGTCAATATTTCTATGAAGGTTAAGCAACAGCATGGAAACATCAGTCACTCAAACAATTATTTAATGCTCACAGCTGTGGTCACTAATTGATAAGTTCCAAATGTCTCAGAATTATTTTTTTGAAAAATTCACTTTTCATTGGGAGTGTGATTTCTCATTCTTTTCTTCCTGATTTCAGGATTTTTTTTATAGATCTCTAAAATAGATAGTTCCCACTTGATGTCACACAGTGTAAGGTCGACCATCTTTATGGGCACTGATATATCTATTATTTGTGTGCACTGCTATATCAGGGGTTTTTTTACGCACAACTTCCCTTTTTAACAAAATTCTTGCATGATTGGTCAGGGAACAACAAGTCCGGAACTATCATTTGTCACAAAGTGCAACATAAAGTAACTAAAACTTCTTCCTTTTTTTTTATTTATGTAGACAATCTATAAATCTTTTAAAAAAATCAGTTTTCAAGACCAGTGAGAGACCCAAACACGTAATCTCTTTTTCAGGATGTTGTTGTTCCTAAATCACACCCCCGTTTCATGTCTCGTTCATTTCTGCAGGTCATCAAAGAATGCTTAGATGCCTATGCTAAGCGAGAGCGAATCAAGTGGGTCATAGAGTGGCCCGGCCAAGCTGTACTGTGCGTCTCCCAAAAATACTGGACCGACGAGATCCATAAAGCCATTCGCTCTGGCCAGAAAGATTTAGAAGCCTACCTCCAGCTTAACAACAGTCAAATCGACGACATCGTTGAGCTGGTCCGTGGTAAACTCAACAAGCAGAATCGTACCACCCTGGGGGCGCTGGTCGTGCTGGACGTCCACGCTCGTGACGTCTTGACATCCCTTGTCAAGGATGAGGTGTGCAATGAAAACGACTTCCAATGGTTGAGTCAGCTGAGATATTATTGGGTCGAGGAGCAGATGCTGACCAGGATGATCAACTCGATGCTGGCGTATGGTTACGAGTATCTTGGAAACTCTGGGCGTCTTGTTATCACACCCCTCACAGATAGATGTTACAGGTATTTACTTTAGTCTGGTTCTCTCATAGGGTTCAAATGCTGATATCCCAGAATGAAGGTTTTAGATTTTCATGGCAAATTTGTTATGACTGCACTGAATATGAAGCTCCAGAACTTCCTAGTTTGTAATTATCATCACAAATGATATTCTTGCTACTTTAATCTGAATTCTGATTTATTTTTGTTTGGCCCTCAGAACATTGGTAAGATTATTATTAAATAGCCTTTTAATTTTTTTTATCAAAGCCTTTAGCGTTTGTAGGTAAGGCCTTGTACTCAATAAGAATTTCCTACTTGTTTCCAAGGGCCTAGTACATCATGCCTGATTGTCATATTCAAGATTCCAATGGGACAAGTCAGTGCTCGCTAAACTACCTTAAAGATGTTGAAAACTTTGGACAAACCCCTTAGATAGATTTTATCAGGGAAAAAAATCACGAAAAATGAAATACAAACAAGTTTTTTGTTTTCTGTTTGTATACCTGCTTCTTGGTGTTTTATCTGTAATTCTTTATTGGTTGTTTTTTTAAAGTTTTTTTTTAACTTTGTTATTAACTTTAGTTTTTTTTTTTTTTTTGTTTTTTTTTGCAAATTCCACTTTTTTTTATATTCCTGGGTTTTATTTCCTATTGTGTATACTCTTTTTTATTTTTAGAATTCAATTGTTAAATAACAGTGCAATTCAGCCTTTGGCTGTGATATTGTGTTTTTATATATAATCCATAATCCAGTAATCCATAAACCAAACAAGACACAATATAAGAGACTTAATTTGTTATTTGTTTTGTAAATTCACAGGACACTTTTTGGTGCGTTACATCTTCATCTCGGTGGAGCCCCAGAAGGCCCAGCTGGGACCGGTAAGACAGAGACCACCAAGGATCTGGCTAAGGCTGTAGCCAAACAGTGCGTGGTGTTCAACTGCTCTGATGGTCTGGATTACCTTGCATTGGGCAAGTTCTTCAAGGGTCTGGCTTCCTGCGGAGCCTGGTCATGCTTTGATGAGTTCAACCGTATTGATCTGGAAGTGTTGTCTGTTGTAGCTCAGCAGATTCTTACTATTCAAAGAGGTAGGGAAGTCTCTTTAGTATTGTAGGTGCCCTTGACTAAGCATTGTAGCGTGTTGTGGCTGTGCATTCTAGAGCATCAAACTCAAGTTTTAATGGCTGAGTCATCAAAGTGTGGGTTCGTGACACTTAACTATAACTGCTTTTCATCATGTAAATGGGTACCTGCGAAGGTAGACATTGTTGATGTAAATGATTAGCAACCTGTGTGCCAACTTGGCTGCCGGTGCTGCATACTCCAGAGGAGTTGAGATGGTTTCAGGAATGCTTATGGCTCAATGACCGGGGGGAGTACTAGTGTAAGGCACTTTGATAAAATGTTTAAAAGCGGATAATAAATGCCAGTTTTTATAACGAGAGATTATTGATTCACCACACATGCATCAAGCATTTGGAACTTTAAAAGGATGTGTATGTCGTTTACCATTATGCAGTGTAAAAGTTTACAAGGCAATAAATAATGAATCAACTGAAAAAAAACTTATTGCGACCCCCTTTGTATATTTGTTTCGATTTATTTCACAATGCTCTCTCGGAACGCCCAGAAAAACAAGCCTGGCTCATGGCGTATTACATGTGACATCACTGGTGGACCAAGAATTGTTCAGAAATGCTTGTGCTACCACAACAGTACCTGCCTGTATGGTAGCAATGAAACTCAGACGTTTTGGTTAAGGTTCTTGTTCCAACAGTGACGTCACATCATGAGCAAGGCCTGTTTTTGCGGGCGTTCCTGGAGAGCATTATTTTAAATGTAATAAATTTAGGCAAATTTTCCCCAATACTGGGTTTTTTTATAAAACATTTTTGATTGTCTGTCACCTGTAGGTATCCAAGCTGGTGCCACTACCTTGCTGTTTGAAGGAACAGAGATCAAACTTGACCCTACCTGCTCAGTGTTCATCACAATGAACCCTGGTTACGCTGGACGCTCAGAGCTACCGGATAATCTCAAGGTATGTCAGTCAGAAAGCTCATCATACAGAGTATGTTGTATATCTAGATCAGGTTGGTGTCTGTTCGTTTGTCCAACCTGGATTTATCAGTTAACTGTGTTTAAATGTCGAGAATAGAATGCAGTAAAATGCCACCTTAGTAAAAGCTTACTTCAAATGTTCCTTGATTATTTTTCATTCAGTAGCGCAAACCCCATGGGCATTTAAGCTAGGAACCACCCCATTATCCACCAAATTCCTTTAGGACTATTTTGATGCCTGGCTCCATGCTAAAAAGCATGGTTGGTTTAGCTGTGCAATACTATTCTGCATTCATCTGGAAGAAGGACTCTTTTTTAATTTAGGACTAAAAATAAATTGTGTATAAAATCTTTTTTGTGTAAAAGTAATAAATATCAAGTAAGTCAAAGTGAAAAATCAATGACACATAAATCTGGTTTCTACATTCATTAAGGCCCTGTTCCGCACTGTGGCTATGATGGTACCGGACTATGCTATGATTGCCGAGATTGTGCTCTACTCATGTGGCTTTGTGAAAGCCCGCCCTCTATCGGTCAAGATTGTGGCTACATACCGTCTGTGCTCTGAGCAGCTGTCGTCCCAGCATCATTACGATTACGGAATGAGGGCTGTGAAGTCTGTGTTGACTGCAGCTGGTAACCTCAAGGTCAGTAGCTATGCTACTCTCAAATTTCTCCTTCAATATTTCAAGTTTTTTTTTCTAATCGCTTTTTGAATCTCAATTTAATGGTGTTCTGAAAATCAAAGATCATTTGATTTGTATATGTTTCTTTGAATGTTTGGCTATTTTTATCCTTGAACTTGAAATTTCACAAGTTTGAAATTTAGTTTCCAGAGATACATGGCCGCTCATCTTGAGCAAAGGCAGTTCTATTAAAATATTAAAATGTCTTTGGGAACACTAATGTTGGATGCTGGGCAGAAGAATGTAAGGCATTTTGGACCTTCATGCAACAGTTATACCAGCTGAAGGTAATATATGGCTAATATATATGTTGCTAGAATAACTGCAAAGCTTTTCCATGAAAGTAAGTTTTCCACATTCAATAAATGTCTAGTGAAACGATCAAACTTTTCAACTCAAAGTTAACTGTGATCATTTTTTCACAATTATATTTTCTGATTTTTCCAAATGTATATTTATTTTGTTGTCATCAGTTGAAATATCCAGATGAAGAAGAAGATATTCTGATGTTGCGTTCCATCAATGACGTCAATCTTCCCAAGTTCTTGTCTCATGATCTTCCCCTCTTTGCTGTAAGTTACTGAAGCGATACTGGACTGTAAACATACTGCAACTAAATGTGTACACATTAATCATACTTTTCTCAAGCCTTGATGCTAAACAGAGTCTTCTTGCCGCAAAGTGACTGAAGTATTAAGACACCTTGATTGTGAATATGCCTTTAACATGTATGAGTAGGTACAGACCCTTTGCACATGATGTAAGAAGCTAAGACAGTGTCCTCACTTAAATCAAACAAAGTAACGTCATAGGCTGAAAGTTGTGCTTAGCTTGTGGAGTGTTGTGTCTGAAAGGTCTAGTGCACTGGACTCAAGGTCTGGTGTAGTCAGAGTGTGGGTTCGAATCTCAGTCATAGCACTTGTTTCATTGAGCAAGACACTTCTCCACAACTGCTTCATCCTTTGGATGGGATGTTAAGCCGTCAGTCCCATGTGTTGTGTAATGCACTACAAAAAGAACCCAGTACACATATCGCTAAGAGAAGGTGTTTGCCCCAGTATTTATGGCATGGTTGGCTGCAGAGAGTACCACATCACCTTGTAAACATTACAAGGCGCTGTACGAATGGGCCTCATAATTCAGACGCAGCTCTACATTCTCTGTAAAAATGTTTTGTTAAATAAGCGCTTTGAGACGCTTGTCAGGTATGCGACTGCTTCCGACACCTCATGCCTAACTGAACACTCAACCATTAGAACATTCTCATCTGCTCACAACCGGACTTTCACATATGTTGCTCCCCAAATGTGGAACAACCTCCCAGTATCCATTAGAAATTGTAACTCTTTGCCAATGTTCAAGAAATCTCTTAAAACTTATCTGTATCAAATGTAATATATGTTGTAGTATTGTTCCATTGGTTTGCTCACTTTATAGCGCTTTGATCTTGTCGAAAAAGGTGCTTTACAAATGCTCTGTTGTATTGTATGTATGTATGTATGTGTAGGTGTGGTAAAGTGCTAAGAACTGCGTATTTTTATTAATACATGCTCGGTTCCATTCTCTGACCTCTGCTGTGGCAATGTATGCAAGGGATCTGTAGCATTGAAATGTCAGTATTTGATGAAAAATACATATTAATCCTTAATCTTTTACTGTTGAATATTTGCACACCCAAACGTTGGCTGTCGTTGCATTCTCTGTTCATACTGAGTTCAGAAACAAGAAGCAGTTTCAGAAACTAGAACTCATTCTAGAAATAAAAACTGAATAATTAAATAAAAAAATCAAAGTTTTGCAAAAGAAATACGAGCCCAACACCTCTATGGATTTGTTGCTGCAGGGTATCACATCTGATCTGTTCCCTGGGGTAGTCCTCCCGAAGCCAGACTATGCCATCCTGACTGAAGCCATCCAAGAGAACTGTGAGAAGATGAATTTACAGATGACAGATGTCTTCCTGGATAAGATCCAACAGGTATGAGCAAACAGTGCAGCTGCTTTTGCATTTTTATTTAGCTCCCAAATTTGTTGTTTTCTGTTCACTGTGATTGTCATCTGTAAGTTGCTAAATAAAAAAACTGGAGACATTTAGAAATACTTCCTTCAGAGAAAAAAGGTTGAAGCAGTTTAAGGACTGATCAAAACGAAAGCAGTTACCTCGGTCTCTGCATTTTTTTTACCCCTTCAAAGATGCTGTTGAGACCTGGGGGTGGTATAAAAACTTGATGTTTGATAATTGAACTCAATCATCTTTAGGAAAAAGTATTTCTGGTCACGACGCTTGTGTCCTTTATCAAGATATTGACCACAATTGCTTTGTCCCTCAGATGGGACGTAAAGCTGTAGGTCCTGTGTACTTGGATAGTTAGTGCACGTAAAAGAACCCAGAAGAGTAGGGGTTTACCTCGGTGTTTCTAGTTCATTGCAAGCACTCTTATCTACAGGTTTCCTCAGACTTCTGAGTTCCTGTGACCAAGTTCTCTTTTGAGGTAGCCTTGGTTTTATTACCAGAAAAAAATAATAATAATAATAGTAGTAGAGACGGATTCTTATTAAATTGACGACAAATATTTCCTATAAAATCAAACATGAATTTTTTATATATTTTAATTCTTTTTCTTCTGACCCTTGTGGTGGTCCACATCTGTGATTTTATGGTTTTTTTCTTCTTTTCTCAAATAATAGGTGTATGAGATGATGATAGTTCGCCATGGTTTCATGATCGTTGGTGAGCCTTTTGGAGGCAAGACGTCAGCATACCGTGTACTCAGTAAAGCTCTTGGGGACATCGCTGAAAAGGTAAAGAAAAATTGAGATAAATTGATCAATCAAGATATCCCCCCATTTTTAGTATTTGATATAAAGTATACAGACGCCACTGTTTTTACAAATTAATGGGTATGATAAGGTCTATTCTAAACCCAGTACTTTTATTTGTGAAAAAGAAATGATTTGTTGCCAATTGTTACAATTGCCACTATAATTTATCTGACTGTTTGTATAGGGTCTGATGGACGAGAACAAAGTGCAGATTATTGTCATCAATCCCAAGTCCATCACTATGGGTCAGTTGTATGGTCAGTTTGATCCTGTCTCCCATGAGTGGTCCGATGGAATTCTAGCCGTCAGCTACAGAGCCTTTGCCTCCTCCCTGGTAAGTATCCCAACTTCAACAGAGACAATTTTAAATCTACCATTCCTTTAGAAATGTCGACTGTTTTAAGTGCAATGTTTAAAATCGGACCAAACTTTATAAAGCCTGTATGCACAAAAACTTGCTCAGTACAGAAAAATCTTGCTTAGCAGAAATAGGTTACCAGCCAAAATACCAAACACTTTACTTCGCTGTGACTGGTACCCCACTCATTTCTTGCTTAGCAAAGAAATTTAGCAAGCAGAATTTTCTTCTTAATAGCTCTATGAAATTGGGGCCACTTCTCCACTGTTCGATGAAAAATTCAAGGGCAAAGAGTGCCTACCTCGACAGGTACTGGAGCTATTCAAAGGCCTGGCCGTATGAAATATTGATATATTTTATTCCTTTTTGTAGACCCCTGATCGCAAATGGCTTATCTTTGATGGCCCGGTCGATGCCATCTGGATTGAGAACATGAACACTGTACTGGATGATAACAAGAAACTCTGTCTCATGAGTGGAGAGATTATTCAACTGGCACCAACAACTAATCTTATCTTTGAACCCATGGACTTGGAGGTGGCCTCTCCAGCTACCGTAAGTATTGACCCAATTCACCTGATTTCGTCACCACAATAAATCTTGGAAGCGTAATTTTGGGAATCAGAAATAGGTTACCAGCCAAAATACCAAACACTTTATATTGCTGTGACTGGTACCCCACTCATTTCTTGCTTAGCCAAGAAATTTAGCAAGCACAATTTTCTTCTTAATAGCTCTATGAAATTGGGGTTATACCTGTGTGTTATACCATGTAGTGCGCATTTTTAGGCAAGGCGCTCATGTTTACACAGTCACCATATCTTAACGTGCAGTTTGACTCACAAAATGGCCGACCATGGGCCACAGTAACCGTATGTGACCGAAGCACAATGGGTCATAAGTAAACTCAAGTTTGGGGTCATTTCTTTACTGGGCTATTAAAAGCAACCAAGATCAACCGCGAGCAAGCGCTGGTATTCATTCAAAAACGTGTTCAAAGGTGCTTTGACATAAAAATACATAATGTAAATTACATAGAAAACGCTTTAGAGAACGATGAGTTTTGAGTCTCTTCTTGAAAATGTTCACATTTTATTTATTCATTTGTCATTGGACATAGGTGTCCCGCTGTGGTATGATCTACATGGAACCGCATATGTTAGGCTGGCGCCCTCTCATGTTGTCATGGCTCAACACCTTGCCTTCATCACTGACTGACTCTCACAAGAAGATGATTTCCGACATGTTTGATCGTATGCTTCCAGCTTCACTGGAGTTTGTACGCAAGAGTGGAGTCAAGGTAGGAAAGTCTTGTCCCTCGTTGATTCATCTAAAATGTGCTGTTTTGTCATGTTACTGCCAAATGCCTCACCCAAAGTATGCCACATCTTGCTCAAGGTATCCAAATATATACCCAACCCATTGTTGCCAACGTACAACATTTTTTGTAAGGTGCCCTTCCGAAAGCCAGATAAAATGTTTCGCACTGACGTTTTGATTCAATTTTCTTTTAAATTTGAAAGTCGATTTCACTGATGATACCAACATTGTCTTTTCTGTTTTTTTTTCTCTATTTTGGATGTGGTTGACTTTTTTATCAAAATTATTTCAATTTTGTGGTGGGGAGAGGGGGGAATTGCATATTTAGGGGTTATATTTCAGTCTGTCATATTTACTGGTTATGACTCTTTAAATTTCTTTTGTTTACTTTTTAACTTTTGGGTCAAAAAGCGCTATCTAGCAACAGCTAGTAAAAAAGACCAATAGATCTAACCAAAGGGATAAAGAAGTTCCTATTCTTTGAGTTCAAAGAAATATCCCAAAACATTGTATATTTTGACCCTTTGTACTTAATTGAGTTTCTAGTTTCTGAAACATGGCAAGACTTGACTCCCAAGGACCTTTTTGTATTCAATTTGATGGGTTACTAACTCATCGTATTGTTTCTACTTTATTTTTTTTTCAAACAGGAGCTTTCTCCGACGAATGACACCAATCTCGTGAAGAGCTTGATGAATCTAATGGATAGCTTGATGGATGAGTTTCATGACGAG
Organism: Marthasterias glacialis; assembly: GCA_911728455.2. Classification (NCBI taxonomy): domain Eukaryota; kingdom Metazoa; phylum Echinodermata; class Asteroidea; order Forcipulatida; family Asteriidae; genus Marthasterias; species Marthasterias glacialis. Next base: position 19,844,372 of record OU452223.1, read on the forward strand.
GCAGCCATCAGTAAGATGGATGAACGAGAAATCATCTCATGGATCGAGGTGAGGAAAAAGGAAAAAAAAACAATCACTTGTTTTTCCCTCATCAGAGGTTTGTGGGTTCTAGTCCTGGTTGTGACATTTGTGTTCTTGAACAAGACACTTAACTATAATGACTTTTCATTACCAAGGAGTAACTTGGTACTTGCGAGGGTGTAGAAATTGTTAATGTGAATGATTAGCAGCCTGTGCAGCCATTTGTCTGCAGATGCTGCATACTCCTAAGGAGTTGAGATGGTTTCAGGAATGCTTAGGGTCTGACGAACAGTGGTAATAATAATATGGGTTGCTTTGAGGGTCTTTCTTGGCTTGAAAAAACACATAATAAATACACATTAGTATTACTACATTATTATTACATTGATCAATATACCACAGTGAGTTTTCAAAATTAACATCATAATTACCCAGGACAACAAAAGACCCAACAAAAACAACAATTGAAAAGCTAAATCTCAAAGATAACTCAAGAAAAAAGACCCCTGCCCAAACCCAAGATAGCTCAAAAGCCAACGACACAAGTTTGTTTTTACTACTTGTTATGAAATTAAAACAATTTGTACTAAAGTTTATTTTACTCTGAGTTATATAAAAGATGATTTTATGTAAATTGCTAAACCAGTTAACCCTTTAATTATTAGTGTGGAAATAAATTGAAATTTAAAACAATGAAACTTTTTATGATTAATTAATTGACAGCTATCCTCACTTTATTTTCAGGGCATTTTCTTGTTTTCATTTGTCTGGTCTGTCGGCGCTACCATCGGCTCAGACGGCCGCAAGAAATTTGATTACCTCTTCCGTGAGATCATGGACGGGGGTTTGTCCGAGGAGACTCGTAGCAAGTTCCATATCATCCAGTTCGTTGATCCACCTCTGAAGAACAAGACTGTGCCGATCCCCAAGGAGGGCACTGTGTATGATTATCGCTTTATCAAGGAGGTAAGGGTCTACTTCACAGGATTAACCCTTTTATGGAGACCATGTGTTTCTCTGGAATCGTTGACATTTTCCCAGATGTGGCTAATTTTATCGAGACAATATTTCAAAAAATGTAAATCTGTCAAAAAAATTGCAGATTCCAAGTTTTGTTTTGTTTTGGATGGTTATGGATGTTTGTGATGTTAGATAGAATGATAGAATGGAAAACATGGAATATTGCAAAATTAGGACATGACCTCTACTGGCTAACTCCAGCGTGACTGACGGGACGATTTTAAGCAACTTTTTTTTTTCCAAAGCCTGCAGAAAAAAATCTGCATGGTTTATCCAAAATACTTGTTCTCTAAGTCAAAGAGAATGAGTCATATTTCAATAAAAAAAATAAAAATTGAAACCTAATGATTCGATAGTTGTGTGGTTGTAATTTGAAATGAGCGTGACAGACGGGACAAAAAAGACCACCAATTTTCAGAAAAAGTAGATTCTTGTATAACGCTATCTGTTCTCGGGTAAAATTTATTGCAAAATGTTATCAAAATTATTCATTGGTACATAAACAATCAGTAAACATTCTACTCATAGTTACAAAGCTGAGAATTCCAAAACTAGGTCTCGTCAAAATCGTGACTGACGGGACGTGACGGACGGGACATTTTTGACGTTTTTCACACCATCATTTGTAGTTGTTCAAAGGATATGTTTTAGTAATTTTTTCTTTTTAATAGTAAGCAACAGTGACCAAATAATTAGAAAACATGAACTTTAACATCAAAAGTCAACTTTTTAACAGTACTTAGAGAGGTTTTGAACACAAACGGATGTGTATGCAAATGTGTTTTTACTTATGCATAGTAAGTGAGATAGATCCCTGTTGCCTTATCATTTAGTCTATTTATCGAATGGTGTATGACGTCATAACTGATACGTACCCATATCCGTTTGCATGCAAAACCTCAATTAGTGTCATGAAACGTACGTACTCCACAGCCACAATCATGAATACATTTTTTGTGGGTCCTTTAATGTGTTTCAACATTTTTCGAAACAATAATGCCAGCATAGTTTGAAATTATACGTGAATTGGTTATATGGCCTTATGTCAAAAGAATTTTAAAAATTGCATTTATATTGAATCTGCAAAGATTTCTTTGCCATTGTTCTGTCATTCATAATGGTTTCTTTCTAACAAAAAGTGTTCCCATGATTGTGGCTTTGCACACATGTATAGCAATTGAAGGTACATGTACTTCCGAGTAAGTTGGATTGAACTTAAATGGCAAGTTCAACTTGGTACATACAGTGTATGTAATTATGTTGCATTCCTAAATGCCAGATTTAGTTGCTGTTGGTAATATTACCCTTCAATTTGGCATTGAAATGAACAGCTCCATTTCATACTTTGTAGTAAACACCTCTAGAATGGATCAGGAAAGGAACACTGGACATTAATTAGTATCCCAGTAGACAGATTGGATCTCGTCCTGTTGTTTGTGTGTGTAGTTCTCACTAAAATCGGTTTGGATGAGAACCGTACCCTCTGGCAAGCTTTTTTTAAGGTCTTGAAAGTGGGTTTCTTGTACACCCTTCACATAGACATGTTTGAGAAATGCGGTGAGTTTTGCCCTCAGAGTCAACACGTTATCCAAACTGTCAGTTAGTGTTGATCGCAACAATTTGTTTTCCTCATTTTTGCCCCATTGCTTGTAGATTACATTGGTCTGTAAGATTTCATTATCGAAATAATCCACTAACTAGTCAAATTTGTCAAGACATTTGCATTGGTCACGTTTGCAACATGCACGCTTCGTTTTCATCATTGCACACTATAATCTTGCAGAACTCACCGGTTGAATTAGGGAATGATGGAACAGAATTGAGCATCAACCGGATATTTTCGTGATAGATACACAAACACACGTTTTCTGGGGTGATGATATTATGCTTCTGTGCTGCGCTTTTAACCATAAAGGCTGGTTTATAGTCGGTCGCGCGACGGTTGCGCGACAGTAAAATTGACGCACGACGAGGTTTATAGTGCACGCTGACGCCTCAGCGACTATAGACTGCAATGATAAGGCTCAGCGTCCAGCGATCACAGCGTCCAGCGATTATCATCGCGCGACGAACTATAAACCAGCCTTAATGCTTAGTGCCAGTGTGCATCTACATGTACATGTATATGTCACATGCACAGTAAATGCACAGACTTGAACTTGAAGACTAATGAGGTTATAAGACTGTCAAGTTAGAATGGAGTACTGTTGTTTACTTGGCCCACTTCCATGAATGTAGGCTACAGTACATGCATCATGAAATTGAACAAAAGTGATCATGGCAGACTGGAAATGAATGTGACTGACGGGACAGAATGTGACAGACGGGACAATCGTGACGGACGGGACAAATTTCGAGATGGAATATTTTTATTACTAGATATCAGTGAACAATTATACTTAGTTTTTTATATGTGGCCAACTGGATAGAAGATAGATTAAACTTGGAACAACAACTATACATTTAAATATAGAAAATATACAACTTTTTGATGTTTTTGCGTGACTGACAGGACATTTCAACACCTATACCTGAACATTTTAGTATACATTCATAACATTTCTACTGGGTTTAAATTATATCCTGGCCTGGACTAAAGGTATAAAAGCTGATATTGAACTATTAATAAATATCTTTGGGGCATGTGCACTTAGACACATGGGATCTGGATTTTCCTGCAGATTTAGGGTACCCACACTAGGTCAGTTTCCCCAAACTTCAAATTGTTATAAAAAAACAAAAAAACAACAGGACACGGAAAACAAAAGTGGTTTCTGACAGCTTAGTTCATCTACTTTGCAAGAAACAATAATTTGGGAGCATTGAATAAACTTAAAAAATTGATGCAAGTGCAACATTTCTATGGAGTTAGCCTACTGTGACCTTTACAGGTCTGTTCAGTCCATAGCAGTAGAAAACAGAGAATGCTGAGCTCAGTTGTCATCCGTGTCTGCTGCGCACGCCCTCTATGTCAGCTGTGGACATAGAGTATCAACACCATGTGACATGACTGTGTGGCAAAACTAACCAGATCAGCCAATGGGGAAGCTGAAATTTACCATACAGCTAAATTGGCAGGGTGCACAAATTGCCTTGAAGCAGATATGCACAGTTTATACACAACATTCTTCAGGTTTTACTTAATATGATTCAATCCCAAGCTATGAAGAGTCATAGTTCCATGCATAACATAAACAATATGCTAAATAGGTTATATTAAGAAAATAACATAAACTCAAGTACGTAACAATAAATAAACTCCATTCTGAAAGGAGTAGTTGGTTTTTGTAAAAAGAGATCCTTGTTGAAGGAAATCTTGTTCTTTGAGAATAATTTAAGGAGCACTTAGGAAAAAGCCTCCATTGCCTTCTTGAAGTTGGAAACTGCACACAAGCTCAACTTCCTTGTAGCAACTTTGATAAACTGTCCCAAGACCTAGGAAGATAGCATCTTAGAACTTGAAAATGACCAAGGGAATTTGTCTATTTAATATTTCAATTATTATTCTGGGGCTACTCAGCTTCGATAAGATATAAGTAAACAGTTAAATAGTTAAATAAATAAATAAACAAATCTTCTCCTCATTATAGGGCATAGGTCGTTGGGAGCGTTGGACTGAAGAAATCAAGGATGCTCCTCCAATCCCGAAAGATGCCGAGGCCAATAAAATCATTGTGCCAACAATTGAGACAGTACGAGCCACATCACTGATGAACATGTTAGTAACACACCAGAAACCCTGCCTGTTTGTGGGTCCAACGGGTACTGGAAAGTCAGTCTATATCACGGTATGTAGTTTCACCCACCAGTCCTTAAAACACACTCAAATTTTAACCTGTTACCCATAAACTTTCATAACCTTGTTATTTGTAAAAATTTGTTTTAAGAGCTGCATAAACGGCTCAAGAGAAAAGTTAAAACTAACATGAGCAAAGTTCACAGTTTAGCTAAGACTATTTACTGGTGTGTCTTTTTCATTACGGAACCTATGATTATTCCCTTGCCCAGCTAGGGTAGAGTTATTAACCCAAACCCCTCTAAGTGAAAAATAGTGACCAAGATTTCATCAGAGAATAGTGATCAAAGACAAAATAACAAAGAAAAATTAAGCAGAAACCCCAAGCAGAAAATATTGCTGCTATAAACAAATAATGAGGGACCATTCACGACAAGTTTCAAAAAGCTGCTCAGCACAAAAACCTTGCTTACCAGAAACGGGTTACTGCCAAAATGCCATAAAGTTTGCATTATTGCGACAGGTACCCTGCTAATAAGTTGCTTAGCAATGCAGTATTTTAAAATTGGGTCAAGGGCCCAGTTTCATTAAGTTGTGAATCACAAAAAAAATTCCTGGCACCGAAAAATGTTGCTTAGCAGAAATAGGTTACCAGCCAAAATACCATGTAATGTATATTTGCTCTGTAACTGGTTCCCTGCTAACCTTTGCTTAGCAAAAAGCACCATTTCCTTCTTAACAGCTTTATAAGATTGGGCCCAGGTTTGTGAAATTGGCCCATTGCGTTAAATGAGATCTTTAGGTAGTTTCACTTGTTATTCTTCATTTTCTGTTGTAGGACTTTCTCTTGACTAAGCTTGACAAGGAGGTATACAAGCCAATCATCATTAACTTCTCAGCTCAGACCAGCGCTAACCAAACCCAGAATATTATCATGTCTAAGCTGGACAAGAGACGTAAGGGTGTCTTCGGACCACCATTTGGAAAGAAAACTGTGAGTCACCTTTTTGAGAAACAAGCCATCTTTGCTTGTAATTCTACTAAGTTTATATTATTTGTGTTTTACCCCTACACCAATGTGTGTATACTCAGTACTTTCCCGAGTTCTGTGAAAAAAATATCCACAGGCATATTACCGAGGTGGGATTGGAACCCATGACCTTTGCCATTCTAGAGTAGATGTCTTGCCAACTAGACCATCGAGATTGCCCCATAGCTAGAGGCCGTTCGAAAAAATTTGAAAAATCAAATCAAGTGGGTTGACATTGGGAACAATCTAATTAAGAGCTAAGTTGTAAAGTCTTTGTTTCATATATAGTCTGACATATATAGTCTGTTGCTAGAATTCTCCAAAAACAAGTTTTTTCCATTCTAATGTAGAGTGTAATTTTCGTATATTGACTTAAAAACGGCAGAAAAAATTCAACTGTTGCATTTGTTTTATGTCCAGGTTGTCTTTGTTGATGATTTGAACATGCCCGCCAGGGAGGAGTATGGCGCCCAGCCTCCCATTGAACTTCTCCGGCAGTGGCTTGACCACTGGAACTGGTACGAGCACAAAGAGTGTATGGCTATGAAACTGACCGATATCCAGCTGATGGCAGCGATGGGACCGCCCGGAGGTGGACGTAACATCATCACGGCGCGTTTCCTACGCCACTTCAACACCATCACCATTAATGAGTTTGACGATGATACTATGGATACCATATTCCAGAAGATCCTGTCTTGGCATATCTCATCCAGGTAGGACAGATCTTGCATTGTGTGTGTGGACAGAGAAAAAAAGACAAATGCTTAAATGGTATTCGCAACAAATAAAAGAAGGAATTCACGGTAAGGCCATCGCAAATTTGTCCTTTGAAAAAAAAAATAACAGGTTGAATAACAAGCATTTGCTAGTTATTTTACCTATATGCTTTTCAAAGGATAAATTTGCGATGGCCCAATAGCCAAATATCTTTCTCATGACATAGGCTAATCTGACTGTGTGCCAAATTTCATGCTTGTATTGTCAAAGACACAATTCCACAAAGTACATCCCCCATCTGCCCACTCATACTAACATTTTCTTGTTCCACCGCTATGTTTTAGTTCGGTATGAACATTTTCTTGTTCCACGGCTATGTCTTAGTTTGATATGAACATTTTCTTGTTTCACCGCTCTCAACTGACTTTCGATTGATCCTTTTCAGGGGTTTCGGTAAAGAGTTTGAACCTGTAGGGGCTCAGATCGTGAACGCCACTACCCAGGTATACAAAGCAACGATGGCCAACCTGCTACCTACCCCGGCTAAGTCGCATTATCTCTTCAATTTACGAGACTTTGCCCGTGTGATCCAGGGAGTGTTACTGTCCATACCGGATTATTTTGAAACACCAGCTGTCATGAAGAGGCTCTGGGTACATGAGGTAAGATAATCTGGACAAACTGGCTTGTTTTTGTTTTGTATTTTTAAAGTTAGTTTCATTTTATTTTTTCTGTCATACATTAACCCTTTAACCGTTGGATTGTTTTGAAGCCCGAGCAAATTTAACAACTTGAAACATTTGATGATTTATTGCAGCTCAATAAATTGAGCTAACCACATAAAAGTATACATATTTGGAAAGCTCTTTTTATGTTCTTTCATTTGATGCTAAAATCAGCAAAATCTGAGGGGGTTGAGAAGGTCATAACCTCCATTTTATAATTTTTTATTTTTTTTTTTGTAATTTGTGATGCTTCAAAATCCAGCATCATATGGCCAAAAACAAAAAACAAAACAGCCAAAAACCAGCTTGAGACATTCAGTAGGTCCTAAAGAGCACCTTTCTACAAAAAAAATAAGTGTCAGGGGGTAGATCCAACACCTAGGGGTTATTTCTAAAAATGAACCCCAGACTTCACCATGTATTATGCATACAATAAATGCATGAATGTGCATCAAATACATACATTTGTTCCACTTACTTCAAAAGTTCTGGTAATTGTTCAAAGTACACTTCATGTTACTGTCAGTGTAATGTATTTTACTGTGGAACAGAACATACATTCTCTTCACCTTCGTTGGAGAAATCCCCTCATCACTATCAGAATTATTAAATATTTCCATTAGCACATCAGCTACAGAGAGCCTACCTTGGGCGCTCGCCATTAGCAAAAAAAATCTGCAAAAACGGTCAAGAAGTTGCCCCAAAATTGGGAATTTTACCGTCGATCAAAATGTCTACAATGTGCACAACATCGTTGCCTGTATCTTACACATCAAAAGGGTGCCCTCAAGAGCCGATTTTTGGAGAGGGGGTTGTTTTCTACGCACAATTCAAGATATGAATATGTGCATATTCATTTGGTACGAATTCGTATGATCAACGGTTAAAGGGTTAATATGATTCAGTGTGGAATGGACTGTGAGGAGCCCATTTTCATTAAGTTTTTTTCTGGTATGCAAATTCCGAGCCACAGTGATTAAGTTCGCTTTTAAGGCATCCTTGGTTTCATAACCAGAAATTAATAATAATAATAAAACATACCAGTCACTCACCCATCTGCTTAGTAAAACTTGCTGGCAAGTTAGCGCTCTTCATGCCTCCTCTACAATACCTAGAGCTGTGATTGTAAATCTGCTAAGGGCCTTTCATAAGCAGAAAAACTTCTGCATTCAGGTTTTGATGACACAGAGTCTCAACAAGATAAATAGAATGAGCTATAATTAATAAACCTTTGTTTCTAATACCCGACCAGGTGTTCCGTGTTTACTACGATCGACTTGTTGATGATAACGACCGCAGTTGGCTGGTCAAGTTCATGCAAGACGTCACCAGCTCCCACCTGAAGGAGGACTTCAACAAGCTCTTTGCCCATCTAGATTTTGACGAGGACGGTAAAGTGGTGGAGGATGATCTTAGAAGTCTTCTGTTCTGTGACTTCACCGACCCCAAGAATGAGAATAAGAATTACATTGAGGTGATGAACGTGGAGCAGTTGAGGAAGATTGCCGAGAGCCATCTTGAGGAGTTCAACAACCTCAGCAAGAAACCCATGAACCTGGTTCTATTCAGGTAATTATCGCAAAAATTACTTTTCAGATACTTGGCTCAGTGGAAGAGCCAATGGCAAAATAGGCTGACAAATAACATATTTAAACTTAAACCAAACGGACTAGAGTTGTTTGTAAGGAATTTGGACAACTTTACTTTAGGGCGATTAGTATTTCTGAAAGGCAAAACATTTAAAAACATAAATGAATTATTTTGTTAAAGGAAGTGTAAATTTCCTGTTACATATGTCTGTATATTTGGTTAATTCTTGTACATAAAGTAATGTTTTAAAAAGTGTGCTTGTAAAGATTAATACTCAATATGATGTTACTTTTACAGATTTGCATTGGAGCATGTGTCTCGTATCTCCCGTATCATCAAGCAGCCACGTGGCCACGCCCTGTTAGTGGGTGTTGGTGGCAGCGGTCGCCAGTCCCTGACACGTTTAGCGGCTCACATGGCAGAGTATGAGCTGTTCCAGGTAGAGATCGGCAAGAGCTACACCATGGTGGAATGGAGAGAAGATTTGAAACTGATTCTGAGAAAGTCCACAGAAGGAGAGCAGCATGGTGTGTTCCTCTTCAGTGATACTCAGGTACGAAACAAAGATCCCAAATAAATAGCTAAACATTTGGTCTTTCAAACAATTTCACTCAAAAAACACAGTTACATGTACATGGACTGGCAGTCAAATGTTTGTATTTTGTTTCATTTGTGAGAAAACTTTTCATTGCTCGTTGTGTTTCACAACTAAAATACAATTCCTTACAAGCTTATAAACTGTTCTATAGATGCAGCCCTGTGCTTACGTGACATTTTCTTGAAATGTATGATGGCAATATAATATTGTGGTGCGTTTCCTTTTTCAAAATTGGAAGATAGGGCAATTATTTTTTTTTTTAAATCTTCCAGTGCAGTGAACTTCTACCAAGATACAACTGTCAAGATTCAGTATTTGAAGCTTATACATTTCCTTAATTTAGAAATTACATAAAACCAAGGACTTGGGCCACATGAAGATATGTCTTTTAAGGCGTCAGCTAATGTATTGATCATAAATGCTTAGCAAATTGCGATAACTCAATAGAAATCTCTGAGGTGATTGTGAAAGTCGGAGCAGTTTATTAAAAGATGAGTTTTTGTGGAATCAAGCATTAGTTTGATCAGAACAGACAAGGAGGTAGTTTTTTTTCTATTATGTTAAGATGACCTCCATTCTACTTGTTTGTCCCTGTGTTTCAGATCAAGCAAGAGTCATTCTTAGAGGACATCAACAACCTGCTGAATGCTGGTGAGGTTCCTAACCTCTATCCCAATGATGAGAAACAGGAAATCTGTGAGAAGATGAGACTGATTGACAGGTGGGTACAGCCAATCAAAGTCATGCACATGTTAAGGTTCAACCAATCAATGTCCACACTGTAACAGGCACAACCTGTCAAAGCCAACCTCTGAATATCGTTGTGTCAGTGTAAAAACATTGTATCTCCTAACATAGCATTTTTGTTACATGCAAGTTTGAAAAAATATTGTATCTCGCTTGAAAAAAGCCGGATGTACACACAAAACCAATAGGCTCCGAGATACAACATTTGTGCACGGAGCATTTTTCTGAGAGATACAACGTTTTTGCGCTGACACGACGATGTATGGGTTAAAGTTAATCGATGAAGATTTTTCAGATTTGAGTCTTTGAATGTTGTAAATAAGTTTACAAATTAAACAATCAATCAATAACCGGAATCTGTCAATGAAGCTTTTATTTTTAAATAGCTAATAATAATCAGTCCATGTTAAACTATCATGGCATAAATTTGTGTAGGCAATCGGCGTCCATTTAATACATGACTGCTTGATTATTTGAACACACCATCATCTAGATGATCGATTCTCTTTTGAACTTTATGAATTTAAAATCCTAAACGCCATTCTGATATTGTTCCTTTTTTTTTGCTGTAGACAAAGGGAGAAGTCCAAGCAGACTGACGGCTCTCCCCTATCTCTCTTCAACATGTTCATCCAGCGGGTACGAGAGCAGATGCATATCGTCCTGGCCATGAGCCCCATTGGAGATGCCTTCAGAAACAGACTCCGAAAATTCCCTTCACTCGTCAATTGCTGTACCATTGATTGGTTCCAGGTAAGCTACAGATGTAATACTTATGTGTGTTGTCAAATTTGGGTTTGATTCAAGGATTATCTTTTGCACTATATAACTTCTTAATTAATAAAACAGAAATGAAATACAAATTTAATTAGAGAGGGCAAAAGAAGAAGAAGAAGAAAGCCACACAAGAGAAATAAAGACAAAGCGGGATTAAAAATGCAAATTTACTGAGAGAGGGCAAAAGTAAAAGTAGCAGAAGAATAAGAAAAACAAACAAACGAACAAACAGACTGAGGAGGTAATTTTTCAAAGCGTTTACACCCCAAAAGTACAAAAAGTCCATACTTTATGTAGGATACTTTTTCTTAGGAAAATGCTTGTCTATGTGAGCATTTTGAGGGGCAAGGACCAGAAGTAGAATAAGGGTCGTAACTAAAAGAAAATTTACCAAAGATGATGGTGGTCACATTTTGTTCGAAGTTGTTTGAGGTGTAAAGCTTATGTTAATTTTTTGCAATGAAAAATTTATTAGCTGTTGCAAACTGCTGTTGCAAAAAAGGACCTGTGGTATAAATGCACAAATTGTTAATGGCCTCACGTTTCCAGCCTTTTCTCTTCAGCCTTTGAGAAAGACTCCGCCAGGGTTGAAATTTGATGCCATGAATTATTTTTGAATTTGTTGTTATTTTACCAACGCATCCATGGAAATACTTTTCCTGCTTTGTTTCTTCATTACTCCACTTTAGTCATGGCCTGAGGATGCATTGCAGGCTGTGGCAGCCCGCTTCCTTGACGATATCGAGCTAGATGATGACATCAGACAGGGTTGTATCAACATGTGTAAGAGGTTTCATACAACAACACGCCTGCTCTCTGAGCGCTTCCTTAGTGAGCTAGAGAGACACAATTACGTCACCCCAACATCTTACCTAGAGCTGATCAGCACCTTCAAGTCATTGCTGGGAAAAAACAGAAAGTAAGATAGTATTAAAATCCCGTAACCTTAACTTCAGTAACTTAGCTCTGACAAGGGGGTCAATTTCCTAGGTCTGTTCAAGCACACAACTTTGTTAATTTTTGTACATATTACTCAATTGACTCTGCCCTTTTCTCTACATTTACAGATCCAAAATAATCTTAAACCTTTTTTGTGATGCAATGCTAGACGTCCATTAAATAGTTTTTGCTCTAAACCAACTCTGGCTGATGGCTGTTTTTTTTTCTCTTCCCCCTTTTAGTATTGTGTACCGCAACAAAAAGCGTTATGAGGTGGGTCTGGACAAGCTACAGAATGCAGCCTCACAGGTTTCCACTATGCAGAAAGAACTGGAAGAACTACAGCCACAGCTGGTTGTAGCCAGTAAAGAAGTAGACGACATCATGATTATTATTGAACGAGACTCTGTGGAAGTAGCCAAAACTGAGAAGGTATGTTTACTTGTTGGCCTTCTCCAAATAGTCGTACTCTTCTATTACGGGTGCCATTTTCTTGTTTAGTTCTGTGGGTTTTATTAACCAGTTCACAACGGTATTAACAAATATTTATCGTGCCTGTGCACGGTATTATTTTTTGGGAAGTACCGGAATAATTCTTTTCGAGAAAATTGTTTTCACAAAACAAACCTGCCTAAACAAAGTATAGACATGAAACGTTATCATAAATTGCACCATGATTTTTTGTTCTCTTTCGAGAAAATATGGAATGTCTTCACCATGAATCGGCCAAACCTTGGCCGTAAGCCACGGCCGATAATCAGCCATGGTAAGCTAGAATCTCGGACTTGCCTTCCATTTGCCGAATACAATGATAAACAACAGTGGCAGCCTATTGATCTCTTGTAATCTTCATTTGTACAACAAAAGGATGAAGGTCTGGAATCAGGAATTACACAATAACCACGGAAAAAGGGAGCTTTAGAGCATGAATTCCAGTACCCTTTGTCCCTCTTTGTAGGAGGGAAACCAAGCGTAGCACAGTGAATGCATGCCTGTGCACGCTACACAATGAAATGTCCGAGCGCAGTTATATGTCCACCGACATGACTGAACCAACTAAAAGAGGACGTTCCAAATCTGTTCCAAAATGTGTATAAATGTCCATTGTAATTCAGTTTGGAAAAATACGTCATCTGGTGTCATGTGATTAAGACAAAATATGATGGACAATGGGAGGTTTTGAGAAGCTGGGTGGTGACAGACATACTGGGTAATGTCCCCATAGTTCCGAACATGAGCTATTTGTCAGAACAATGGATTTAATTGTCAAGTCCGGTGGTGCCTCCAGTCCTTGAAAGTCTCCCATTCACAAAAATCAAGATTATTGCAAAATGCCTTATTTTCAGGGTAATTGTTAAGTGACACAGTAGGATGCTTGCAGTACTATTCCAATACTGTTTTCACAATTCAGTTACAGCTGGATATTTTAAGGGCAAGTATTGCATAATATTTATGTTCTTGTACTGTCGTTCTCCTAGATCGTGAAAGCAGACGAAGAAGTAGCTAACAAGCAAGCTATGGCAGCCAAGGCAATCAAAGACGAGTGTGATGCAGAGCTCTCAGAGGCCATCCCCATCTTAGAAGCTGCTCTGGCTGCTCTACAGACACTCACACCACAGGTGCTCACAAAACTGACTTTTCATTTGTAGTTTTACCGTTAACACTCGCACCAATTTAGAGTAGACGTTGTGAAGTCTGTCATCTGAACCTCAATTCAGCCAATTAAAGAGAGTCATAATAGTGTGGGTGTAGTCTGCTCCTGAAAAACACTAAAGTTAGCTATCCCGTTTGTCAATCAATACATCATAGAACGTGTTCACTTGTCGCTTACTCTGGCCTTTTGCTACTACCTACATGAAATTGGGCCCTGAACTTCACACTCTTGTGCATAAATTGACTTGTGAAAATTGTTGGAGCCAAACATGTAAAGTGGGTGTAGTTTACAGAGAAATTACGTCACAGTTATCAACAGGATAGTTCCAACATAGAGGGTACCAATATACTCCATAACCACAATTCAAAACACACTTATTTATAATACTATAGAAAATAAGCCAATGCAGTAACGAACTATCCACAGGCAGTCAGAATACCCTAAATGTGACCTCATCGACTGTAACCACGTAAACATTGATCCTCATTCCCACAGGATGTCACTGTTGTGAAGACGATGAAAAACCCACCCGCTGGAGTCCGTCTTGTGATGGAAGCTGTCTGCATTCTCAAGAGCATGAAACCAGACCGCGTCCCTGATCCATCAGGCTCTGGCAAGAAGATTGAGGACTACTGGCCTCCTAGTAAGAGATTGCTCGGAGATATGAAATTCCTGCAATCACTCCACGACTATGATAAGGTAGATATTTAAGGAAGATTTTTTGTTTCATTTCATTTCATTTATTAATTTCACAGGTGAAAACATTAAAATTTCAGTACAAAAATATGCATGTATACAAAAGGCAAGATAAAAAACAAACAGGTTAAACAAAACCATAAACATTCAAAAGAAAGGACAATGGCATACCTGAAGGATTACAAAAAAAGTAAACTCAATTACTATCTAGTCCAAGAACCACAACACCACAAAAAAAACAAGAAACAGTAAAAATTGCACTAAGACAAAATATTTAACCACTAAAAAATTGAAACTTTGCAGGGTTAGGGGGGAGGGCCACCACAACTCATTAGACAAACACTTACATGAGAGTGATAATAACACACTTTCAGGCGCATGGAAACGATCATTATTTTACAACAGGTGCATAGAGCTATTTTGAATTAGGAGACTTATTTAGAAAGCGTAGGGCAAACCCCTTCTCGTAACGATAAGTGTACAGGTTTTTTTTACCATGCATTACACAACACACAGGAAAAATGACTTTATGTCCCATCTGGAGGACCGAAGCATTGATAGGTTTAACTGTCTTGCTCAGGGACACAAGTGCCATGAAATGAAATGTTTCCCAATTGTTTACTCTGACTTTACTATATGAGCAAGAATAAAAACTGTAATAAAACACTGAAATGCACCCAAGTTTGTTGTTCAAGTAATAAACCACACATGCATGAGATTCCTCCAGATTTTACTATAAAACAACAATTATGATTATTTTTTTCTTCTTTTTTAACAATGTCATTTACATACACCCAGGCCCTTGTAAAGCCTTAACAGAGTACATATACTGTATTTTGATTACACCAAGGTGCTTGCCCCATCTACATTTAAGCACAGAATGCTGCCATTGATACGGGTTATGGCATGGTTGGTAGCCACCAAAACCTCCACAGGTGTTATGTGGATTTTTCATTTTCATCAACTCTCATCCCTGACCACAACAGAAACCGACTTTGTAAATTTTAACTCAATTATATGGTAAACAAAGAGAAATTTACTGAACAAAGATTGACACAATTGGGAGGCTGCCAACATTAGGGCTAGACAGCTCAACTGGTACAGTGCTGACACGTTAATCTGGAAATTGCAGATTCAAATCCCATTCTAGTAGATTTTTCTTTGTTCAATCCAAAATTAAGATTCTAATTCCACGAATGTGTGGTTTTTTTTTTACATATATTTGTTATTATTTGTTTACACTTTCAGGATAACATTCAGCCAAGCATTATCAAAGTGATCCGTTCCAAGTACATCACCAATCCTGACTTCATCCCAGAGAAGATCCGTAATGCCTCCACTGCAGCAGAAGGTCTCTGCAAATGGGTCCGTGCTATGGATTCTTACGACAAGTAAGTCAGTTACAAATATAAGACTGAAGCAAGTTTTTATTATGTACATTAAGCAGTATGTGTGAGATCTTGTAGGCTTTAAGAGGCCACAAGAATGCACCAGTCTTGGAAGAAATTTACAGCAAACAACTTGATTACAAGTCTATCTTTTTGAAGATGTATTTAACTGCAGAAGAAAGAGATTTGTTTTTTTCCAAACTCCAGTTCAATTCATTGACTCTATTTCACCACAGAGTGGCCAAGGTCGTTGCACCCAAGAAGGAAGCTCTGAAGGCTGCTGAGGCTGAGCTCCGTGTCGCCATGGAAGGCTTGGAGAAGAAACGAGCGGTCTTGAAAGAGGTCCAAGACAAACTTAAGAAGCTTGAGGATAAACTAGAGGCCAACAAGAAGAAGAAGATTGATCTGGAGAACCAGGTGGACCTTTGCTCTAAGAAGCTGGACAGGGCTGAGCAGCTTATCGGTGGGCTTGGTGGAGAGAAGGACAGGTAGGGTATATGAGGCAGGCAGATTCAGAGAAATGAAGAAGGGCATTATTTGGAATAGGTTGGGGAACAATTTGGGGAAGTTGGGAGGCTTGGCTGAGAAGATGGAACTGTTAGGTTTTGTCTTAAAAAGACAGTTAAAAGAAATTGTACAACATTGATAATTGTTTCGTTATCATCACATTAGTATGGGTTTGAAAGTAAGCTTGTGCTGTGTTTGAGAATTGTTGAATATTTGTTTCATGACACATCCGACAGCTCAAGCACCAATAACAGGACAGTGATTAGGAAACGAGAAGAAATGTTCAGTTTTAGATGTGGGAGAAAAACCCCAAACGGGGAAAACCAAGGCTCCGGTCCGAGGTGGGATTTGAACCGGGGGCCAGTCTGATCCCCAAATAATAGATAGTAATACCAGCTGATACGATATTTACAAGTGAAGGTTATAAAAGAAGTTCTCAGTGCGTAAACAATAAGACAGGGATCTACATGCAAAAACCAAAGTTATATTTTACAAGTCACAAATCTTGTTTTTGATTTTGTTCTCTTTTGTTTACATTGTATTATTCATTTTTCGTTGCTTAGATCTTGCCCTAAAAGTTATGCAATTCTTGACTGTGTTATTTTTTTCGAAATTCAGATGGCGTAAATCTGCCAAGGATCTTGGAGAGTTGTACATCAACTTGACCGGTGACGTTCTTATTTCCTCTGGTCTGGTCGCCTACCTCGGAGCCTTCACATCAGCATACAGACAGGTAGGTGCTTCTTAATTTATGTCAATAGTCAGACATTTGTTGAGAAACAAGAACAAATTGTTTCCTGTCGCTGTAACAACAATTCTGTCATCTGGAAGGAGATTGTCTTCTTAGTAATACTGATCACTTTAACAAATTTATTTAAAGCTGCAAGCAATCTTCTTTGCTCGTGGTTGGAGAAAAAACCTCTTTCTATCTCGTTGTAATTTGTCTTACAGTAATACTAATGGCGCTCCGTTTTTAAACAAATGTAACCTTTGTACTTGACTTTGTGTACAGTCCATCCTGATATCAATCATTATGGAAAGTAATATCAAAGCTGCCATGGGCTTGGGAAATTAAAAACGGTGGCAATAAATCAAAAGTGAAAAAGGGACAGATTTGATTGAAGGAACCCGCAGCAGTTACAGCAACAGATGAGGAAAAATTTGACAATTTAAGGCATGAAGGGTTTGGGGAAAATTAGTGAGGGATAAAGTCTCTTGACCTGTCCGTAAGGCTGGATGGTTACCAAGCCCTAAGTCAACGACAGTACTTGAAGCTGTCTTCCATTCTTCAGTGTGGTCAACGTACAGTGACGGTAGCTTCGATAGGCACTCACATGATGTTCGTATGGGCAGGATTAACGTTTATTTAACTCATGCTAGCCTGTGGTCATGCAGGCTCCTGGAGATAGAAAATCCAGTTACATTGGTTATGTAAAATCTGATCTTCTGAATGTAATTGTGATTTTACATTTGGGAATTTATCATTAATATAAAAACAAATGTAATCATAAGAAATCGATTCGAAAAACAGATTTCTGATGTAACCCGATTCCCCATGGAACTTGCCCGTAACGTTTGGATGCTTAGATTTCAGCTGTGTTAAAGAAACTTGGTGATTGATAGGGTACAGTTCAGTATTATTAACTTAGCTTAAGTCAGGAGCAGAGTGAGTTTACTGGCATATTGTAGTCTGTCTTAAGACTAAGACACTTGTTATCGTGTCCAAACACAAGCTAAACACGATTCAGCTCAAATCCGTCATATTGCTTGGCGTTATCATTCAGAACTGCGAGGTCTACAGCTATGCGTGGTTGCTGCAGTTGAGGGCAGCTTAGCAGATGTACCATGGTTTGTGGTTCAATATCACATTCACAGGTGACATCTTGGCTGTCCTGATATCTCCAGGAGGATTGAGGGTTTCATTAGACAGATTTAATACAAGTTAATGGTTATCTCAGTTGTAAGTGTGACGTAATTCCACTGTAAGCCAGGCCTACTTGACACAAACTGGCTCCACTGATTACCAGAACCCCATAGGAGTTGCATTGAGCTAGTTTTTTCTTTGATGATTTATGCAAGAAAAGTTTCATAATTGGACTTGGCTTTAAATTATGTCCTTCAAAGACTTGAGGTCTTCTCAGAATTATAAGTTTCTGTCATAAGAAATGCCTTTGAACGATAAAATGGGTGATTTTTTTGTAAAATTACACACAAACGTATACCAGCTTTCTCCAAAGTAATGTGGCTAAAAGAAATCACTAGACAATTAACAGTGTAATTAGCCCTAACTCATCTTAACATGGTTCTTAATTAATATTCCCTCAACCATCAGTTATCAAGTTCATTAGCTGCTTGCATTTATTATTATTAATTATTCTTTTTGTTGTGGAGTATTATAAATGTCGACCCCATATGCACTATCTACAAAGTGCAACACCCTCAAAAAGTTCACTGGTCTAGTTTTGTTGAATGACTTACACGTGCTGCACTCAACAGATGTGCTTAGTTGACAAAATGTCCATCCCCTCTCTGGTGCTGAATAGATTGGAACCTAAGTACAGGATCCTTACAGTTTGTGCATGTTCAACAGTAACTACCTAGATGTGAAATTGATTTTTGTGTGAAGGGGCGGCAAGTGGGGTTTTGTCTGTGTGATAAATATTGTGAAGGCCCGTGTCTGTTTGTGGCAGGTGGTGGGTTACAGATAGTCCCGTTGCCCTTCAGCCTGTAGCTTAGATAGCTCTCATGTTATGTGCTGACGTTAAACTTTAACACACAGCAATCCATCACAAACATTAATCAGTCGTACTGTTTATTGTCCTTGGAAATCACCCAATTTATTGCAGGGATACTTGATAGTTACCCAGCAGTGGGGGAAGATGTCCTCTATGCACTTATGATGGGTTCTGAGGACAAAGTTGTTGGGTGTTTTATGGGGGATGAGGTTGTTTGGGGTTTTCCCTTTTGATGATAGTAGTAATTACAAATTTACTTTATTATTTTCAATTGATTGTGGGATGGAGGTGGACAAGTTTTTTTGTTCTGAACTAAAGTTGTGATCCTGTGAACCAATGACTGCATTTTAACTGTACTGTTGAAAACTGTTTTAGGTTTTGGGGATATTGAGGCGTTTTTTTTGGGTTTTTTTTTTTTTTTTTTTTTTCTCTCTTTCAAGGGGGTGGGGGCAGTTTAAAATGGGATACACATTGTTGGCCAAAGATCATGTTTTACACCTTTTGGATGATTTGCATATATGCAAATCATCCAATATATTCCTTAACTGGGGTGTGTTGTTACATTGTCAGGTTACATTACAATTTACAAACATCATTGGTCAAATTAGTGCAGTTTGATGTCTGAAAATATGTACAATGTACTCACGAGTGTGGTACCAGCACAAAAATGTGCTGCCACCAAGCAAATTATGAAATTTTACTACCAAAAGTGCAGACAGCTGTGTGTAAAGTCAGTGCAGGGAATGTATACATGGGGGAAAGTTAATACTGTTACAAACTGTCCACTACGTGTACATACCTCCAATTCACTAATTGCAGAATTTATGATTAAGAAGTATTTCACAAGTAAAATGTGAAAGAGTGTTTCACATACACAGGGTGACTATGGAGTAATACTTGTGTCGAGAATTTAACCGTAGGGAGATGATCAAGTGCTTTTGCTTGTGTGATGTGGTCACATTTTTTTTTTTTTTTATTAAAAGCCAACATGTACTTGCTGCAATTTTTTTTTTTAATATTACTTGATTAGCAATTGTCACCAGTGATATTGCTGCATATCACTCTTGAGGGATGTTTGTGTTAGCATTGTAACCACTAGTGTATGACTTTAAAAATTTAATATGAAGTTGGGTATCACCATGAAAATTGTCTGCCCAAATAGCTGCATTCGTCCAGTACAAAAATTTGACTTAAATTATGTTGTATGATGGGTATACAATTTGTGATAAACATTTCACAACTTTTACGAACCTTAAATGACAAAACCTTTTTTCAATTCAATTCATTTATTGTCCATTTAAAAAATATAAAAACGGAAAAATTGATGAAAGCTCCAAAACAGAACATTATATTATTAAAAATTAACAACTTTACAACAACAAAATTATATTTGGATTGGATTGAGTAAGTTTGTACTTTGATCTTGCACCTGTCTGGATAAAGACTTGTTGAAGATTGTAAAAGAAATAATATTGAAATAAAATGAGGACTTTTGACCTTACACAATTTCCTTTGTATGAAGTTGGTTTTTGTACCAACCATCTTTAAAACAATTCAAACGGAAATGCCTCTATCTTCAATCTTTAAGAAAATTATTTATAATTCACCTTAATGTTTGCTTGTCATGTGAGGCATATAAACTTGTCAGTGGTAATTTTTTCTCAAAAAACGTTAGCATTAACTATAAATAATATTCTTTATCCCTGATGCAAAAATTAACATCTATTATAATAGTTGCGATACCCGCTGCTAATAGGATTTGAACTGCCTCTAGCTGCCGGGCAATCTCGTTATTCTAGTTGCTAAGACATCTGCTCTAGAATGGCAGGGTCGTGGGCTCGAATCCCACCCGAAGATTATGCCTGTGATTTTTTTTCACAGGACTCGGGGAAAGTACTGAGTAACAATGCTTAACACACATCGGTGTATGGGTAAAACACAAATAATATTCATTGACTAAAAAAATAAGTCACAATTTTTTTCAAATTGCTGATGGTTGGGAATGTTTTTTTTTCTTCAAAAAGCAGTGTTGTAATGTGCGCCTTCCCTCCAAGGGAAACTAGTTTGGAAGTTTGTTGTCCTTAACTTGGCTCCTCCTCAACAAACTCCGCCTTATCTACTGGCTGAACGGAACGGACGCGAGTGCCAGTGAGGTGGAAAACAAGCTGTTGCTAGGTAACCCCACGGCAACCAGAAATGCTATTAAGCCACTAACTACTGTTGCGTTGACTTTAATGCCATTGAGTGGCCTGTTAGACACTTGATTGTGGCAATTTATTATTCAGCAGAGGATAATATCATGGCAGCTCATATCAGGTTTTCTCCCAAATAGATTTTTCTGATTGCCTCTTCTGGAGCAAAACAAGGATCGGATCCATGTAATGCGTGTTTACAAACAGTAGGGTAAAATTTGTAAGATCGTTCAACTTTACAGTGGACTCTTTAGCCAGTGACCAGCCGTAGCCCTTGAAAACCCAGTTTTGATCGTTTGTTTTATTGAATTCATTGTTTCTTTAAGCGTTTAATTCCGTCATGTATTATCTGCGTTTGTATTGTAATATGACTCTGGGATTAAACGGCTCACAGATAAAACAAAACACGATAATGTTACAGGGAACATAATCATAGCATGCTTTACTATTGTTGCAAGTAAACTGTTATCTCATGGAACCATAGCAGCACTAATCTGTATGTGTTGGTCACAGGGGAGTGTCGCACTATTAGAAATAGCCTGATGTGGAACCATGCAGGGAAGAACTTTGTGATCAGTATTGGTGTATTCTACATTGATAACTCGGCATATTTGTGAAACACTGACATACTTCATTGCTCTTTTGTCATCGGAATTTGAGAAAAAAGTAACTGGGAGTAGGGGATTGTTTATTTAACCTTATAGGTAATTATAGTACTTATAGGTAATTACTCTGCACCAACACAATTATCATTACCTGCTTGAGAAGGACTCACTGAAGCACATCATCAGTTCTTCAAAGTTTCATCAGGGAGGCCAATCTAACTTGCTCATAAAATGGAAAGCTCTTCTCATTAGTGAGACAACAACATCCATTGTTCAATTTACTCTCAGTGGAGAGGTAACATCACAGGAGAAACACGCTTTTGATGACTTAAAAACTACTGACTACTGGAAAATGTTACGGATGATTAGTGCTGGAGCTTGAGGTGTGAGGGTTGATCATTAGAGCTTCAAGAAGTCAAGATATTGAGGATGAAAATGTTTGAAAAGTGGAGCTTCTAGTAGAACTAAACGGATATTTTACAAAGCGCAAATAGACTACGTTGTACACGGCTACCCACACAATTACAGCTGTTAAGAATTCATAATGAATTCCAGCTAATATTGTTGTGTCTCACTCCAGTGACTTTCCATATTGACTATTACGAAGTAAAGCATACGCTGACAGGTCAGAGTACTTTCCGAGAATGCGTGCCATCTGAAACCATTGCCGTACTTGGAATTTTAATAAGCGTGTCTCAGGTTGTGTCGCTCAGAGGGATTTCTCCACTTTTCAAAGGAATGGTTCCATTCTTAATAATGTGCTACTTCAGATCGTCCTAATTATTATTGATCTCTGAGAGTTGGGAAGGAGAGTTGACAAGAGCAGCGGCAAGTTGAAGAGCAGTGTTTGACTTAACTGCAGCATATTAACTTTCTTGTCATTGTACGGCTTTTTGATCGGCCGTTCAGATCTCTGACTGTGTAGTTCAAAACAAGACTCTTACCCGCTTGCTTGGGGTCGGTGTTAAACATACCCAAGTAGGTTAACTAATTTATAGCTTGGATTCTGTTTGATGGTGAACTGGGTTTCTTTTTATGCCCTCGGCTGATAATAACCCACTCGACTTGCTGACTGTACTGTCCCTCATTTTAGACGTACATCTCCCTGGCTCATGCTCTGCTAGTTACAGTTCTAGTTAACTACATGTAGGTTAACTGAGTGGAGAGGTTTGATTGAATGCACTTGGGACTGACCTCATTTAACTTCCTCCCAACTAATAACATTTGACCATTACAACCTTTTCTATAACATTTCCGTAATCACCAATGGACTGGTTTTACAAAGAGTTCGAATTTGTAGTACTATTTACTAGCATTATGAACTGTAAACAACTTGCCTCGTTGAACCTATTTGATTACCGCATTGATCTATGTCCCAAGGTTGTTTTCCTTCCAAGCTATTTTCTTAAGGTCTCCTTTGACCTAATTATCTGTAGTCCAAATAACCAGATGGTCGGTTCAGATCTCAAGAAGAGAATGTTTGCATTACCCTGAACACATCTAAGTGCCTCAAACACAAGTCAGCACAAGTCATTTCGTGAACACTGGATGGCTGGGCTGGTGCTACATCGAGTCATGAAATTGATTTCTCGGATGAAAGGTGCTGATAGTTTCCTGCGTTCAATTGTTAATTAAGTCACACGTCATCAGTATGTTCCATTTATCAATAATACTTTGTCATGAGACACTATCGACAGTCCTACATTCAATGTCAATTCATTTAATTTTTTTAATTAAATTTTGTTTTGATGGCTGCAATGGTTTTTTGTATATGATATGAACCATTGAAACAACCTTAATCTTCAATTTATTTAAGCTCAACTCTAGTCAAGGTTGAACGTGAAGGAAGGATTTAGCTCTCCGCATGATGTGAACAGGCTTCAATTTGAAGTAACTCAACAGTCACGAACTTGAATAAGTCACAAATGACTATGAATAAACGACTAGGAATAAGTCGTAGAATTGCGAGCCTGTTTGCAAACATTAATGATTTTTCAGGAGAAACTGTCAATACCGACTTCATTGATTTGGAAGCCTCTAGGGAGATAAACGGTGATACGAAATAACCCATTAGTAAATTGCAAACTTAGCTATGCAAAGGGGCGTGGTTTCTGACCAGCTTGATGCATTGTGCCGTAGCGGAGACCATTCAATCAGAAAGTTGCCTGTGTGCTGTGACTGCAATTGAGCACCTGTGACAATTCACTCGTAGATCGGTGACTTCTGTGAGGCGTGTGTGTCACGGCAAATAAATACCCAGCTACTGCTACTTGAACGTCCGAACACCGCACTCCACATCTTTTCAGTCATCAAATTATCAGAGTGTTTGGAGTGATACTAGTAAAGCTGTACTCAATGCACTGGCAAGTTAGGTCGGCAAGTTCAGGAGTGAATTGTTAGGGAGGAGTCCCACTGTTCTTTGCTCTACTCTAAAGAACTTTCTGAACTATGATTGATTAACAGTTGGTCATTTGCATCAATGGAGTTGACAGTTCTGCCTTTTTGTAGTAACAGGAAGTTTCCCCCTCCCCCTCCCAACTTTCTACGGACATTTGGAAATGTGACATCCACCAGTGAAGGCATTTTTTGTCAAGAGCAACCTTTTTGTTTTATTGCCATTGGTTAACACATCAGTGTTTATTGAAGACGTCGTGTGTTGTTTTACAACGCATTTTGTGAAAACACATGCACTCTGTGGGTGTGGGTGTTAGTAGCAGCAGCTAGAGCATGCTACTGTAAGTCACATTACCTTGTTTAATCATCATCAACTTCTTGTGTGACAGGGCATCTTTTTGCGGAGTGTAAATGTATAAACCACAGTTGGATATTCAGGACAAGTTTGATCGTGTCGATAGTATTGCACAAGAACTGCAGTAGAGATCACTCTTTCTTTTTGAGAAGTGTTGAAGGGAACTCAACGCTGCATCAGACCTATGTCCTACAGGTGGTAGAATTCTTATTAAATGATTCATTTGTGTCCTTAAAACCAGCCATAACTAGAAACGCTGTCATCCGTGAATAGATGTGGGTTCTACTGTCAGGTCAAATTGAATGGATGTGATGTAATATCAGCTATTTTTGCTGACTAATGCACATGTCTATTTGATCATTATTGACTGTTGCACGTTGTTCCTTCATGGACTTTTAAGGTGTCGTCATATATTCCTGAGTATTTGTTACTGTAAGACTTTTGTACAGAAACGTTGCACAGAAGTGTTTGCCCAGTATATCAGGCAGGTGACGATCGCTCTTTGCTCTGCAAGGGATTTTAAGAAATTTGTGTGAGATGGCTGAGAATACTACCGCCTTTGGTTCTACCATGGACAGTCTTAATCCAGATGAAGTGTGCCATGCGGACAACAGACCTGCACGGGCACAAGTTCTTGTTGAAATCGTATTCCTCCTGATTGTGAGCCTCGCTGGAACTTTTGGAAATTTGCTTGTCATCATTGCTGTGGCCACTACACGGAGCCTTCGCACTGTTGCCAACTATTTCATTTTTGTACTGGCTGCTGTGGACTTTGTGAACACAGGATTGCTTATTCCAACGTTCATATTCACGCTAGTCAAAGGGAAATGGCCGTTTGATAGCGCAGGTTGTACACTTTTAGGCTACCTGACTATATTCTGCATTGCAACGTCGGAGATAACATTATGTGTACTGGCCGGGACGCGATATCTAATCGTGACCAAGTCAAAAAGCGTTTTCAACCGTTACTTTAAAAAGAAATTTGTGATTTTGTACCTTGTAGGGATTGTATTGTTTGAACTGTGGATCATACTCATACCCCTTTGGACGTCTATAGGGAAGGTTGGTTTCAGCCACATGGTCGTACATTGTACCTTTGTGTTCTGCAATCAGACGCAATGGTGGTATGCGTTCATCCTCTTCCTGAGTTGTATGATTGTCAACATGGCCATCATCCCTACGTTTTACCTGTTAACTTTCCATGCCGTTAGCAAGAGCAAGCGTACAATCAAAGCATTACAGGCCATGCAGGGTACCAGCAATGAACGCAGCCAGCCGTCTCTGAGTCCCCAGGAGGTACAGCTGACAAAGAAACTTGTTGTCTTGTTCCTGGTATTCATCGTATGCTGGTTCCCGTACTGTATCGTCATCTTTGCTGATAGTCAGCAGACTGTGGCTCCCCTCGTACACCAAATCACTAACCTTCTCATTTGGCTAGCGTCAGGTTTAAACCCTTACATTTACGCCTTCCGAATTAGGAATTTCCGGAAGGCCTTTAAGCGAATTTTGACCTGGCCATGGAAGAAGTGCAGGTCACAAGACGGGAGGCCGAGGGGTGCCTCAGTTACTGACCAATTAGGAACAAGTATGGCTGATCGATAAAAAAAAACAAAAAACAAACAAACAATCATAACAACTTGAAAATCAATGAAAATTAAAAATCTTTTCTTACATCTTTTAATGTAAGAAAAAAATTGTAATTTATTGAAACAATTTAAGTGCACACATTTTAAAGACTTAACAGCAGAGAAATTATTTCTTTTCTCAGTAACAATAGATCGTATTCAAAAAAAAAATGTGAGCATTATGTAGATTTGATTAACATGTTTTTGTAGAAGCTGAAGGTAAACTTTACGAGACATATCAAGTGCCTTTATAATGACATGAAAATGTTTAAAAATGCTGGGTTCTTTTTGTCTAGACATTTGCTGAAATTCTATTAAAATATTTCATTTTAATCAATAAATTAATATGTAAACAATGTCATCTGCAAGCTTACCTGAAGTGTATGACATGAGCAGCAAGTCATATTGACATTGTAAAGGACGTGCACAAACATTGGTAAGATTTGAAATATAAATGCTCAGAGATTTGCACATAACTCACATGGTATAAAGATGGTCATGGTGGGAAAACGTCCCTGGAAATATTTTTGCTTGAAATACTATAGTTTTGGGGAAAAGAGTAAAACAATTAGTTTTGATCTAGCGAGTTCAAAACCTGATGTTTGAAAACCGTGAAAACATAAGGTTTTTGTATTCACTGTTTCCGCATGACTCAGATGACCGATTGAGTTTCAACTTTCACGGGCATGTTATTTTATCTAGATATGTTGGGTCACGTAAAGCGTGTTTACTGGTCTTTGACAGTTACCAATGTCGGCGCTGTGCTTTAAACTGAAAAACAGCACTGCTTGCAATGTGTCTATTTCGGGGAGTAAAAAAGAGTTATGTTATCGGCAATCTTTTCGTTTGCAAGGAACAAAAACTACTTCTTTTTGCTCTCAAGTACTATATCGACTGGTTAGCTCGTTTAATATTTATAAATTTGAAGGATATTACCACTACAACTTTCATCATTAACTTTTTACCATAAGGTTGAAATATGTTCAAAATTGTCTTATGAAGTTTACTAATAATACATGTATATAATTGTAGCAATTTTTTAAATGGATGTCATTAGCTAAATGAGAAAATTTTGGGTCAATTATCTTGATTAGTAATTTACGCAAATTTGTATAATGTAGAAAATGTCAGGAGGGGAGGGTTGGCAATAAAATTGTAATTTGTTATCAGCAGCGATGGAAGGATGCATAGTTACTGAGTTCCCGGAAGACATTTGAAGAGTGCCAGGGAAAAACCTTGATCCATTTCTTCAACTTATTATGTTATACAATGTAGGTCAAAACCTTGAGATCATATGAGATTAAAATAATATAAAGTGGCAAGAAAAAGGCACTCCCATTTAAAAGTCAGAATTCCTGAGGGACTATTATAAGAGGATTTTTAGGATAACGGAAGTAGTGACCTTCAGGGCCCCTTTTCATGAAGCTGATGAACAAACGAATCTGCTAACCACAAAAACAATTACTGCTAAGCAAAAACAAAGGGTGCGTGTCACTCTGGTGAAAATTTGCATGACTGTTTAAAAAATGTGCATCAGGCTAACAGTTTGGACCGGAATGCACTGTATTCAAAAGTGCTCAACTGCAAACATATTTAAAAAAAAAAACATTTTTGTATCAGGAAGGTTTTGGTCAGATAGATGTATTTTTCATGGAACTGTCAACAGCTTTTGGCCACTTTTGTTCAAGTTTGCTTACATACGCTGGCACCTCCTCCTCGAGACTTCACACTGAGTTTAGCAACTGTTGCCAGCACCCTTTGTGCCCCTTGGTTGAAAAACGTGCGCGTATTAGTTGGCAAACGTTTGCGTTGTTTACCAGACTGGAATTCACCCCTGGTTACTGCCTGGTTTTGCTTAGCAGACAAATTTGCAGATCGACGTTTTCTGTTTAAAGCTCTTTCATAAAAAAAATAATAATATTCATAATAATTCAGTCAAAAAGTATACACCAGATGGCATTTTGGCTGGTGACCTATTTATGCTAAGTAAGATTTTTCTGTACTAAGCAACTTTCTGTATACAGCTTGATGAAGTCAGGCCCAGGCCCAGAGCCCAATATCATAAAGCTGTGCCGAAGTAGAATATACTGATGAGCAATATGATAGAGGGGCACCTGTTACAATAATATAAATGACATGGTATTTTGGCTGGTAACCTGTTTCTACTAAGCATGATTTGTCTGTGCTTATCATCTTTTTGTTTACAGTTAAAAACTGGGCCAGGCCGGTACATCAATTGTTTGTCTTATTTAGTCTTCAGGGTTATTACTATAATATACAGACTTTTAAATTTTTTTACTGTCCTGTAAATTTGCTGTTGCTTGAATGCAGTCCTTGGGATTGCTGATTGAGCAAACAGATTCATTTTTTACTCAAAAATTAATGGGAAATGTCTATTTGCAATGACTTGACTGTCAGCTAACATTGAACGACTCGCTTTACAACATTGATCCGTTGACGCGTTGAATTTGTAATGCATAAATTTACCCAGGTTTTACATTACTTTGGTTTGGAGAAAAGGCTAGACAGAGGTGTGTGATAATGTTGTTTTGAAATTAGAACAAGACTCCATTTTTATCGTGAATTGATTGTGGGTTTAAAGAATACAAATACTCCTGTCTGGAATAGACCTTATGCACATGACTTCATTTGAGTAGGGCGCCCTCGGCTAGAGGTCAAAAGAAGGTTGCTTATTTGCCCATCCTGTGCGCCGCGCGGACATAGATGTGCGTTTTCCATTGTTTCGTCATCATTTTACCTCTATGATGGCGGCGTGATGATGATATTTAAAAAAATTATCATATTTTTACCTGGAAAAGACTTCCCCACAAGTAATAAATTGAGATGAACGTACAGGTTGACAAACACTTTAGTATATTTATCACTGTTGTTAGTATATATATCCACATGTATATATTTTTTAATGAAAATTACCCAACAGTAGGCCAGAAGGCCATTCAAGTTGAGGGCCACAAGATAAATATAGAAACGAGGGGAAGAAGATACATGTGTTGGTTCACAATTCATTTGAACTGAGATTGATTGGACGATGTTAAAAAAACGAGACACGGGGAGTTTCAAAGTGCAGCAGTACAAGGGGGAAAAGCAGGAAGAGTATCTCACGTCATTACTAACCTTTGGAACAGATACAAGGAAGGGATGAGAAAATATGGCAAAACAGAGACCCTCTGAGGGAGGACATGTACCGTGAGAAAGTACCAGTGGTATGGGCTAAGAGAAGAGAGGGACGTTGTAGAGTTTCAAATGCCTGATGCTAAAGCAACCCTAAAGTACTAAAACCATACACACAACTTCAATGTCCATTGAGCCATACAAACGTGCGTGTAACAGTTGTTGTTGAATTTAAAGGGCCCCCTGAAGTGAATATTTCTTAGGAACATATGTTGTGCTGCTTTCTAATCCCCTTAAGGGTATGAAAACTAATTGACATCTCTTTTTGGTTAATTTCATTTCTTCTTTAAAGATCTGAAATTGTCCAATGCTTTTCCGCTGTTTCTGTGATGTCATTTCAGGGAGACAGTGTAGTTTTCTGTTTAAATTTTCATGAAATTGTGAACCCCCAAATTTACTTATTGAAAGCATTTGTGAGAAAAGTTTGCTCATTGGTTTACTGCCATAAACTGGCAAAACAACAAATCACTAAAGAAAAGAAAGTTTACAACAGCGAAATATCCTAAATTCTTTCCACATTTTGTGCATAAATTAATTGGAACACTGAGGGTTCTGCCTTCTTCTATGACCTCACATTTTTGCTCATGAACATGGAAATTTGCACTAGCATAAAAACCAAAAAAAGGCACCAAAATACCCTTGAAAATTGCCAAAATGAAAAGTGGAAATAAGGTTAAATGGGACACAAAGGTGGATTTCCAAGGACTGCATTAAAAAAAATTACATTTCATAAGCCCTTTAAGTACCGTACATGCACCTAATAAGAAAATGTTTTGCAACTTATGTACCCGTTAAGTTGGCAGTTTTTTTACTTTTTAGTGCTGTCTGATGTGGCACTAATTTTGTGGTTCAACTTTCTCTGCTTAGTGCTGTAAACATGAGAAATGCTACATGTACCTTCAAAAGCATACGCACATGTACATGTATTATAGACCCTTCTCAGATGACATCACAATTTTATTGCTTGCCATGCTTGAGCACTTACACTCCCAACCAGGCCTCGATCTTAAGAAAAAACAGGGGCAGGCCTTTGCTGGCCAAATCAGAGAAATTGTACAAGGGCATGCTGGCCAAGTTGGTAGTGACAGTGCAATTTTTCTGAAGGGCATGCTGGCCAACTCAACAGGGCTAGAGGCCAATGGCCTCAATTAAGATCAAGGCCTGCCCAACCATGCACACATGTTACTAGAACTGCACGAACACGTGCTACAAAATCCAACACTGGATGGCACTAGGTGTACGTAGATCCTACATGTGCGTAGTACTCCAGCATGGTAGACCTCCCGCATTGCTATAGAAATGTGACGTCGGTGACAAGGCTGTACACCTAGAGTAGGCTTACACAGATACCTTTAATTAAGCTGAGAAATCTAATCAATCCATGAGATAACCTTATACAAAGAATTAAATTTTCTCTTGTCAGTCACGGTACGCAGAATCATAAAAAAAAACTTTTAAACATGTAAATTTGCATAGCACAGAAAGAAAAAACTTGCTTCACAAAAACAGGTTACCAGCCAACATACCATGTGATGTCAGTTGCATGTGATTGGTTCCCACACTGATTTTCGATTAGCAATAATCTCAGGTGAGGAGCTTTATGAAGTGGACCTTAAGCCCGTTATTTGACCAGCAGCTGAGAGCAGTCTGCCTACATAGGCAACCTCCTTAAACATGAAATGTAAATATCAGTGCTGGCAGCCTGTAAACAGTGTCTATCTAACAATACAAATCTAAAGCGTTACATGTTTTAACATGTGTATTCCCCTCGTTTAATTTCGTTGTAAAGAGAAATGAAAAGTTAATTAGATTTGTAATTGTTGTTATAATTGCTTTAAGGGATAGATATAGTATCATTTTGGTTTTGACTACTCCGTAGCTCTTATCCCGCAGGGCATGGAAAGCGCTGAAAAAAAAATAATACTAATAATTAGATCTTTGTTTTTGTTTAAATCTGGACGATAAACTTGTCTCTTTTGGGAATGCGGTTTCCACTCTGCTATCCTGTTGGTAAGTGATGACGTTTTGGAGCCGGAAGTGCAGTGTAAATGAATGGTATACATACAATGTACATGAACATTCGTTATACTGCACTTCCGGCTCCAAAACGTCATCACTTATCAACAGGATAGCGAGTGGCTTGAGGGAGGAGACCTTTATGTTGAGCAGCTCTAATGAGCTGTGTCATCAAGATCTCAAGACTACAACTTTGTTGCTTTAAAAAAAAAAAAAACAATTTTAAGCTTTTGAAAAATTTTACAAGTAAATCGCAACAAATCCTTCAAATTCTAGATGAGCAAACTAGCAAACTATTGTTTATTTTGTTCAACAATGCTTTCTGATTTAAGTAAATCGCAACAAATCCTTCAAATTCTAGATGAGCAAACTAGCAAACTATTGTTTATTTTGTTCAACAATGCTTTCTGATTTGTTAAAATGACCTTTCAATAAAGTGAACAGTACAATCTATTCAATTTGGTCATAAAGCAACTTATTGCAAAAATTGTTACAAATTCTAACAGTTTTTTTTACAGTAGTGTAGGGGAAATGACACCCCAAGCCCCAATAACTTTTCTCAGTTGGCATATCAACTCCCAGTTGGCAATAGACGCCATCTTTGATATCATCTTCCATTTTGGCCTGTAGCCGCGTCAAGCTCTGTAAGTTTCAACGCGGCTTGAATTGCTTACCAACCAATCATGGAAGGAGTTTATGAAATGCAGGTGTGCTGCGTTCAGAATTTACGCATAGTGCACAGTTGTGCGCTCAAAAATGTGCAGTCATTGTTATCAAAGATGGCAGATTTTTCCCATTGTTAGCATCATGTGCAACCCATCTATTAAAGCATAAAATCAAGTAGAACCACCAGACTAATATTCAGTCATGTTTGCCAACTAAACCAGGGTGTGAAGTTGAGAAAAATAGCTGGTTGCACGGGAGGGAAATAATGAGCTGAAACTCAGGTTGCCCAGAAGAAAATTTGGTTACCTGAAAATTCCAATGGTTTTTATGAAGCCGTAGATTCATTGCAGAGCTCTATAAATTGTTTTAAATGCACTCTCAATCAATCTATATGGTTTTTAATGTCAGGTGTAACTTTAAAAAAAAAATTGTATATATAATGTCAGGTGAGTGTAACTTAAAAATAAAAAATAAATAAATATTCATCACTTTTGTCGTCGTACCAATCGGGGAAGCTCATTTGGTCAAAATACAGAAACACTCATTGATGAAAAAAAAATATTTTACCGCGCACCGTTGCGTTCGTTCTAACATTCATAGAAATGTCAACCTCAGGCCCGTGATAAACAATGTACAATAATATTACCTCTCATGATAACGCGGGATTGACTTGATTATTGAGTCTTGGACACAAGCTTTCATTTATCAGCTGACTTGACAGAATGTGTAGTCAGGTTGCCTTCCGTCAACACAGAGCAAAAATGCACGCGAAATATCATTAAAATAATAGCTGACTTCTGGGTACTCCCCGCTGTACACAATTTTGTATGCTGCATGCAGCGTGTGATAGCGAGGCTTTGTTTTTTTACGCATTGGAACGGCGATGTGTGCTGCTGATCATAAGTAATTTGGAGATTTTTTGTCTGGCGCAAATTATTTATTGTTGGCTTCCAGAAATGAAATCGACATCAGTATGATTTGCATCATTTTAATAATTTTTGGGGTAAAAAAACAAATCTTTTTGAGCTTGAATATACAATATTATAATTATTATGGTAGGCCATAGGCCTGAAATAAGATTGCCCGGGCGGGCAACCACGGTCAGCTCAATTGTTGCCCGCATGATTTTTTGGTTGCCCTGGGCAACCGTTAAATTCGCAACCTGTAAACATTTTGCCGGCAACAATTTTTCCCCCCTCCCCCTTTAACGATTCTCATTTTTGAAGATTGTTTGGTTTGACATTATTGAATACACGTACAAGGTATTCTGTGATGGACACACTAGTCTTTTTTGAAATAGTGGAGAATATTATTTTGTTGGCATGTACACCCCCGAAAAGGAAATGCCAGTCGGAAATATGACTTATTCACCCTCCCAAAGAAAATGGCCTTGCTCTACACCCATCACTTTCTGCAAAATGCATTTAAAAAAAAATAAATAAAAATAAAAAATTAATATTTTACACCATTAACGCAAATGTTTTATAAGTAATATTACCACTGTGTGGTACAATCCTCTTGACAATTCAATTATATTGTGACTTTATTATCTGATATCCTTTTATACTAAACCTCCTTTTCATTCCATTCCCCTTTTCTATCAATCAATTACTGACACTACAAACAGAAGAGACAATAACACTTTGAAAACATTAATCCTGCTTTATCGCTGACAGTTAATGCAATGTCGATAGGACTAATTGAAAGTCAGAAGGTTCTTGGTTCTTGTCATTTGATATGCCTCGCAGGAACGTACATGTTTGACCACGAGTTTGTTCTTTAAAGCTTGTTGGCTGAGTGAAGAAGATATCAGGCATAGCTTGAGATTTTTCTTCTCCATGTGGCAATTCTTCCAATTACGGAGACTTAATCATTGTAATTGGCAGACTAACTTTACCTGGCGGTCATTTATCAGTATGAGAAAGACCCAACTTTATATATATTTTTAAATTATGTTAAATTGGTATTGATTATTATTTGTAATGTTTTACCCATACACCGATGTGTGTTAAAGCACTGTATACTCAATACTTTCCTGAGTCCTGTGAAAAAAAAATCACTGGCATTTTCCTCCGGTGGGATTCAAACCCACGACCCCCGCCATTCTAGAGCAGATGTCTTACCAAAATGCCTGTGATTTTTTTCACAGGACTCGGGAAAGTACTGAGTATACAGTGCTTAACACACATCGGTGTATGGGTAAAACATTACAAATAATATTCTTTATCCCCGATGCAAAAATTAACATCTATCATAATGGTATTGATTACATATAATATATGTGTAGAGCAGTACCTCTCAGACTAATTAAAGGTACAAATACAGGATCATCCAATTTTTTTCTGTATTAGCATCAGTCTGAAAGCTTACTGATTATGAAGTTCACACCAGTACCAATCTGGGGGTATATGTAACCAGTGTTTTACAACTTATTTTTTCATTTTTGGCTTTACCATTCACCAATGTGTGATAAGTATACAGTATACTTAGTGCTTTACCAAATCCTGAAGAAGAAAAGAAAATCCACAGGCATACTACTCAGGATGGATTCGAACCTACTACCCTGTATTCTAGAGCAGATATCTTCACCACTAGATCACAGAGCGTGCCTGGTGACAAGAGGCTATTTTTTCAATAGCTAATTATTCCCTGCGAATTTGTGGACTAAACAACTTTCATGAAATAACATATTAAATGTAGAAAAAAGCAGAATGCAGATATGTTTCTTACTTAGAAATCAAAGCTAGAGATTTATGGAAGTCGCTGGACACACAAGGCCAGTAAGCCACTCGAGGTGTGGGCTACAAATCAACTGTTTTCCCTGAGGCCATTGCCACCTACTCCTGGAGCTGAAACAGGGTTACCCCCTTTACAGTCCGTAAGGATGTAGGCTTGGGTATCATCCATCAGAAGCCTGGCTGGTAGAGCAGAAAGCTCTACCTCCCCAGTTGCTTTACTTTTTGAAAAGTTTTTAAAAACAAAATAATAGTTTGAGTTATCAGGTGCAGACACACACAGCATGTAATTTTAGTCGTTTATTGGAATGACTTTATTACCCGTTAGTAAACAATAGGCCAATTTACAAGGAATAACAATGACTAATTACCCATGTAATTGTACATTATGATCCTTCATTAAACGTGTTGAACTTCTTTATTTCTCAAACATCTATATTGATATGGACATGAGCCATTAAGCTTCCTGTAATGGCTTGGAAAACGTGGTTCCGACGCCTTGAATCTGTCTGCCCGTGTGCTCTTTAGCTACTCCCTGGGGTTAGATCACATTTGTTATTCCAGCTCCTGCTGTTATTTATTAGGCATTTGAAGCAGTGGTCCAGTGGTCAAGGCCTCCTGTTCTACAATTAAAAAAGAATATTGATTAAATTTTTCACAGGTGTGGTCACAGTAAGTCTTAATTAACCAGTTGCAGCAGGGATTCTTTTTTATTGTCCTGTCCCCCTGGTGCAGTGGTGTATCTAGACATTTTCATTTGTGGGGGGCAGGTGGGGGGCAAACAGTTTATTTGGGGGAGGGGGGCCAAAGAAGTACATATTACTTTATGCTTACCATTCACTAACTATGTTGATAGTTGATACCAAACCATTTAACGTAGTTTCAAAACGGTAATCAGTACATAGTTTCCAGGTTAGGCACTTAATATTGCGAGCCAAAAAAATCTTAGAGCACTTGTCGTTTTTTATTAAATAATTTTGTATAAGATTAAGGAGTTATTGTACACAACATTGTCAAATTAGACTCTATGAGCAATCACTAAATAGAATTGTTGTATGTTTTATTTCAGTGTAAATACCCAAAACACGACAATATTGGGATAATTGCAAACCATTAAAAAAGAATATTTCCAAATACAGAATTGGGTTGAGTTTGAATCCCAAAGCTTGCTTCAAAGAAGACTTATGCGGAGGTTCTTATGGTGATCTGCGAATTCCTCTATGAATTCATCAAGGTCTATGGCCTCCGTGCGTTCTCGTTCAATGTGAAGAACACCAAGATCGCTCAAGCGCTTATCCGACATTGTGTTTTGAATCTCGGTTGCGCATCTGACTACATATACATTGTATTAGCTAATGTATGCTAATGGTCTGTGTTAAGACCATGTAACATAAGCTTCTTGACTTCCAGTGACCCTGTAACCGCAAAACCACGACCTGGAAATACCCGCAATTACGATCGCGCACGTTTCTGTCCATTTGTCATGACTGGCCTATAAAGTTCACAAACTGATATGAATGACAGTTTTACCTTTTTACGGCAGGATTTTATGCATGACAAATTAAACAATTGATATAAAAAAAAGAATTAAAAAAAACACCTTTCTGTGATTTTATATGGGGGCAAGAGGGGGGGGGCAAGAGTTCTGGGGGGGCTGCCTGCGCCCCCTCTGGTTACGCCACTGCCCTGGTGGGATTCTTTTGGCGGAATTGCTGGCATTTGTTTTCCCTTGAGGGTACCGCTGGCACAAAGAAACCCTGACTTGACAATGCCAAGAGAAAAAATTGGATAGTCTGTTTTGTTTTCTCGACTGAGAAAATGTCAAATTCATGCTCCGTGAATTGCAAAACATCGGTCACTCTGATTTAACTCCATTGAGCCAAAATACAATGAATAAACAATGGTTGAAGCCTCTCGATGTCCTATAATCATCTTCTTGGAACAAAAGGATGAAGGTCTGGAATTGGGGATTACACAAAAACCACCTCTCAATTTAACCAGAAAATGCCAAAATATGTAAGACCTGTTTGGTCTTTATTTGGGTGGAAAAAAAATTAGATGGCTTATGTGTGGTCTGTGCATGCTCAGAAGTGGAATGTCCGGACGACCTTTGCTCCAGTGGTCCAAAATTACACAATGGTGTCTTTACAAGGCTTCCGTTTCTGGGCAGGGATAACATTTGCATGTATACACATCGTCCAGCACCTTGCAGAGTTTATGCATTAGGCCTATTATGCATTCTGATTGGTTAAAACCCAGTCATGTGGGGTAGTGTCAACATCTGATACAAAGACAGGCTTTTAAAATAAGCAAATAACTGGCTTCCGGTCCAGCATATATTGTGTCAAGTTTTAAGTGCAGTGTGTGGATACTATCGAATCAGCAAACATTTTTAACCCATATATACAAAGTTCATTACAATTTGGCTGGTAACATGTATGCTAATTAAAACTTTTAGGTAGAGTTAAAAGCTGGCTCCCTCAGTGGCAGTAGCTGTACAATTAAACGTATAAAACATATACTCGGTCAGACCTGATACGTCAGAGAGGCAATCGCCTCCATGCCCCTGGTCATTGCTTTGGTGCCCTTTGAAGTATTCCAGTAGAAATTTACATTTCCTTCATTGAGGTGCTCTTTACTTCAGGAAAAACTGCCTTGCCCTTACAAGAACAAAGTACCAGGCCTGCATGGTCATCAGTGATCTAAAATAATGGTTGATGATTTTAAGGTGAAATCTTACTTTTTATAAACTTATACTGATTGTCTTGAGGGAAAAAAATGTGTTTTCAGCGGTTTCTTCCCTGCCTTTCACCTCTGTGGACCCCGGTTCGAATCCCGGACTGGAGCCTTGCATGTGGATCTTGGGTTTTTAGTCCCTACCTGATTGCCTGGGTTTTCCCTAGGTTGTGTTTTCATCCCACATCTAAAACTGACATTTCTTCAACATCTTCTCTACACGGGTATCTTTAGGCCTACGGGTTACATTTCTAGTTGTTTTTGAGGGTCCCTTGGTTTCATTACCAGAAAGATATAATAATAATACAAAATTTCCCAACTCTTAGTTTCTTAATTCATGTTGCCAATTCCCAATAAGCACCTGAACGTGCACACAATTCCTGACAAAACATTTATACAAATATTGGATGCATGTGAGTGCATTGTTGCAGAATATAATCAAGAGGTGAAATCTGGATATTACAATTCACGAGTTTCATTTCACGAGGCAAGCGGAGTGAAATGGAAAAGCCAGATTTCACCAAGTGATTATATTCTGCGACAATGCACGAACGAAATGCATTCAACATTTGTTTTACATAACTCAAACAAATCCCTGTCATTTGAAATTTGTTCATAATAAACGCAAAATAGACACGGAAACTCATCTACCGTGAAAATTCCTAAACTCCCTTCTAAACAGCGTGGACAACTCCATGTAGACACCAACCTTGTTCACTGTGACACTACCTTGCCTCGTTTGGACGAATGGTGGGGAACAATCATTTTGGAAATGATGCTGCAAAACGTCCAATAATTATCCATATTGGGCGGGCCTTTCCTATATTAAATTTTGGAGTGTCGTGGCAATAAAGCCTGCATGTCCATTCACATGTTGAAACACTTTTGGGTGGTTTGAGGTCCTAAAAAATTACAACTGTTGGAAAAAACTGCTTACGTGACGGATGCAAAGTGGCCCCTGTACTGTGTTTCCTGTCATTTGTGAACTAGATGAAAATGATGTCTGGTATAATGCATTGTGTGGTCACAATTGAATGCTCAATTTTAATACCTCAGACAAGATCCAGTGTTGCTACATTTTTATCACAGGGGTTAGGGGCAAGCTATTTCTTAGTTACATTAGATGTTGCTTTGCAAAAGCTTGCCCTGAGCCAGTGATATAGCACTACTGGATGTGGTCATTCAAATCTAAATCTAAATTCAAACCATAATAAATTAGAGATGATGCATTCAACTCTTAGTGGATCTGTGGACTTCCATATTTGAAAAATAAATCCACATTTTTTTGTTTACATAAGAAACACAATTATAATGCTCAATAAATAAAAAAAACTAAAAAATCTCTGCAAAACATGTCAGAGACCTAGAGAGACCCAGTTGGTTTAAAGCAGAAAGGACTTATGTGTCTTTCTTTCAATGTTGCTATCACCGGGTAATAGGGGCAAGCTGGTTTCTGTGTACAAACATGTCAGTGAAGTCTAAGCTTTCTGAAAATAGGTTTGTCGACGTCATCACATATTAAACCGCTGCAATGAGAGGTTCCATTTCCAAAACTAAACTGGACATCAATTTTTGTTACAATATTGGGACTGTCATGGACTATAACGAAGGACACTAAGTCATCTTGACATCATACATTTCTCAATTGTTTATTTTGTTTTACCCGAAACCCCTGTGTTTGTTTTGCTACAAA
This sequence comes from Marthasterias glacialis, assembly GCA_911728455.2. NCBI lineage: Eukaryota > Metazoa > Echinodermata > Asteroidea > Forcipulatida > Asteriidae > Marthasterias > Marthasterias glacialis. Next base: position 19,883,464 of record OU452223.1, read on the forward strand.
CACAATTCTAGTTATATATCTGTGTGTGTGTGTGTGTGGAAGTCGTGTTTTTTTCCCCCTTTTTGGGGGGGATGTGTTATTGACCGATCAGTTGTGTTGCCAAATTGACTACTGTTAGTCAAGCACTTAGAGAGGCTGCACATGATCAATATTCAAGTAGTGTTCACTTCATGTTCATGTAATTGTTAGAGAAATTTCATTCTGATCACTTTATTGTGTTGATGGCGCATACAGTATTTATAATTTGGCATACACGTATGTGTATCGCCTTGAACTTAACTTCATTTTCAATAAATTATTCTGCCTGCTCTCACCCGTGCACTCTAGTTATGTAGAACAAAATGCAATTCCAAGAGCTTTTCCCCCGCGTACTGCAGCTCTCTGCTTTGTTCATCAATTTCTACCTTCAGCTCCCATGAGTTTCTGTCATCTTACGTTTTCTTCTTATAGCCCCTTATCAAGAGTGGCTTTTAGCCTTCAATAAAAAAAAAACAGGAGAGAAAGAAAAACAAAAATAAATTGGTTACATAGTCAGTAGGCATGTACTGATTATCTGTGTCATGGATGATCGCTTTGCGTTCAAGTTCGGATGAGGTATGAACAGGGCCAAATTTCATAGAGCTGCTTAAGTGCAAAAAGTAGCAAAGCTCAACAAAATTATGCCTCCCAGAATAAGGTTAGCAGCAAAAATACTAGTTCGCATTTACCATCTGTGACTGGTATCCTGCTTCATCTGTGACTGGTATCCTATGTCATTCTGGGCTTGGTATTTACCTGCAGTCGTAGCATTTATGTTCGTGGTAGTGTGTCACACGTTTCGTAAATACTTTATCTTTGGTTTCCAATTGTGGGGGAAAAAAACACCTGTTATTACCAAAGGAGGGGTGGGGGGGCTACCTTTTCAATTACTAATTCCACAATTTATGAGGAAAAAACCATACTGATGATGAAATAATAATGAAGCACAATATAAACAATACTCACTTTAGTATGAGTGATTTCGTTCAAGTGCTATTCTCAAGAAATACACACACAGTAAACCCAATTTCCCAGGTTTCCCCCAGTTTGCTTGCATGTTGAAGAGAACAAACAAGCTTCCCAGATTGGAATTTTTGTGTGTGTCTTATTCTCTGCATCAATCATGACCGAGTGAATTGACTTAAGAGCAGGGCTGATCTATGAGTTCTAGTGATTTATGTTGTATGCCCAACAATAGGTTAGAGCGCCTGCCAGTCAACGCCTAATTAACTCAAAAGGGAGCTAGCAACTGTTGTCATGGAAGGGTATCCCCCTAACGGTCAGACTGATGCTGACCTTCCCTTGACACTGTTGATGTTAATTTTGTCTCTTTTCACAGGTTTTTTTCAGGTCGATAACTATTACCTCAATGTACCACATCGTTCAATATAATGCGAAGGTTGAGGTCACTAAATTGCTAAATTTAGTCATCAACTTACACAGTTGTTTCATTATATGAGTTATAGGATAATGATCTTTTCATTATAGAAGAAGATGTATTGCCAGGTGAAAAGAAATCAATGAATTGTATTCTACAAAGATAGAAGCTGACTGTGCTCCTTTGAGCAGTGTCCAGATTTATTTTGCTGAAAAATATTAGGGCTAACTTAAGTAAAGTGAATACAAATTTAGTAGCATAAGTTATGATCAAAGTGAATGTGTCATAGGGACCAGTCCAAATTATTTAAATAAAAAAAAGATTAACGGAAATTGTTTTATTTTTACTTTCCCACCCACCCAACAACATTTTTGATTTCAAAAATAAATTCTCAGGTGCCCCCCTCCCCCCAATTCATTCAATTGAAATGATTCCAGTCCAACTCATTGCAGTGTTATTTTACCTTTGGAAGCCTAAAAACTATTCCTACTTCCAACTATTGTTCTTACAGGATCAATTAAAGGAATGGTTTGATGAGGTGATAAAGATGGGGATCCCATGTTCACCAGAATTCTCTCTCAGCTCCACCCTTGGTGATCAGGTGCAGATCCGACAGTGGAATATTGCTGGTTTACCCACCGATAGCTTCTCAGTGGAAAACGGTATCATCATCAGGTGGGTTTTTTATCAAGTTATTTATAAGAACTAGAGGGAGCACTCGCTGTGTCACGCACGGAACTCTGCCGATCCACCACGGGCGAAAATCCATGCCGGTCAATTGCATACGATTGTCCACTGGGAAGATGTCTGCTGTGTAAACTGATGAGTGACCAGTCCAATTTTCATAAAGCCTGTAAGCAGACATTTTCTGCTTACAGAGCGGCCCTTAGCACAGTTTCTATTTCATAACCGCTGCTTATCATAAGCTAAGCAAAAGGCATGCTACATGTAACTTGTCAGTAGTTGTAAAAAGCAGATAAGTAATGCGGCAATTCGAATTCATTGTGAAAGCACACACGCTGTCAAAGCTTTTACTTAAGAACATTTATCTGCTTTGGTAAGCACATAAATTTGCTTACCTTTAAAGAGCTTTTTGAAATTGGGCCCTAGGGTATGTCCACTCCATCAAACAATAGACCTTTATCATGGTGTCGCCATCTTGATTTTCTCCCATTCAAACCAATGTAACCAAACCGAGGCTGGAAGGGCAAATATTCTGGTTCCTTTTTGTACAATGAATAACAGCATCTATTACTGTTATTGGAAACAGGGAACATGACCAAGATGGTTGCAGCATGATTGCAGTGACCATATAATATGCTCATGTTCACAATTCAGTCTTGTTCACATCAATTTTGCCGGGCCAATTATTTTGCAGTATATATATCATGATTATTCAATTTTTCGGTCAATGTTATGTCAAGTGCTCTTAAAAAATCAAATGTTTTCATTTCTACGATCAACTCATTTGTAAACAAATTGGACAATTCAACACAATGTACAATTTACTACAACTAATCAAATTTGCAAACATTTTTGAGGAAGGTTAGGCCTAAAAGTAAGATTATTCTAATTTTGTGGACTTGTCGCTGCTTTTGCCAATTTGTGTTTTTTTTTAAGTTGGCTAAGACCCAATTTCATAGAAATGCTTAAGCAGAAAATATTGCTTACATGCAAAATAAAAATTAGCAGGCAGCAGTCGCAATATTGTAAGCTTTATTGCGTTTTGGCTGGTAGCCTGTTTCTCCTAAGCAAGATTTGTCTACGCTAAGCGCATTCTTTTGCTGACCGGCTTCACGAATGAACAACCTTTTGTTCACATGTTTTCTTGATGTTGAATATGTAGTTGGTTATATGAAAGGCAACAAATTTGATATTAAAACCCATCACATTGAAATAGAAATTGCCTTCAATGACAAGCCAGGCAATAAGCCTTCAAAGCTTTGTGAAATAAGGACTGTGAGAGAACCTTCATATTACTCTGATGTTTGTTCAATGTTTAATATACAGCCTTGAAAAGCATAGTGCATTTATATTAATGAGAAAGACGATGACGTGGCAGACTGGCTTTTTCTCAGTCTGCCCGTTTACGCACCAATCCTGAATAAAAATGGCTACCACATGCAAGAACGAAAAGAGAAAGCACTTTTTTTTTAAGTAAAAAAAAAACCAATTTTACATGGTCAGCAGTGACAAAACTAGGGTAAAATTTGAGGGGGGGGGGCACAAGGGGTTGCACAATTTTTTTCTGGAGGGGGGCACTTCTGTCCAGTTAAAAGTGTAGTTTCTGTTTGCATTTTTCTCAAACAAGCCCCTTTTCAGCGCTCTTGTTATATTACTACGTTTTTGTAAGATAATCTGCTGTGGAGGTAAAAACAAATACATTGTTTGTCTGTAAATAGAAAAGAAGTTTTAGAAGCATTGACATAACAACATAAAAGCTTTTAAAATGTAACATTTTATTCTGGTAAATTTTAACCCCAAAAGTCCAGATTTCAAATTGGGGGAAGGGGAGGGGGTGGGTACAAACATCAATTTGGGGGCAACTTGCCCTTCGTGCCCCCACCCTTCCCAGTTATGCCACTGGTGGTCAGAAAGTGTCATTTAGTTACATTTTTCTAAGGCCATTTATCTTTAACCCTATTATAGTTGAGTTTTGTTAATTTTCGGACTGAGTTTTGGCTGGGCTGATTAAATTGGCCTTATTAACAATATATTTGTATTGGTTACAACACACCACGTGACCTTAAAATGACCTTTGTGAAAGTTCAACTTGTGACCAAATTAAAGTTTATCAGTCAGCTTAGAACTTGTGTATGCCTTGACTGCAGTTATTGTTTCTAGAGTTTCGATTCACAGCTTTTAATAAATAAACAATTTATAGCTTAAAATGCATGGCATTCACACATTTAATTCAGGGCACTTCTTCTAAGTGCTAGGGTTGAACAAGTTTTTTGTTAAGAGTTCCTAAGGCTAAAGTAGTGAAATATAAAATACCTTTTGCATACATCCAAGTACTGTATGTTTACATGCCAAAAAGTAAGAACAATATTACAGGTGACTTTACACAGTGAGAGTTGAGTGAGTATGAGCAAGGTTTCCAGGTTAATTGACAAGTTGCTCCAATCTACATATTTGTTTGTACCACAAAGTATCATAGCAAGAAATCATTTAATATCTATTCTAAGAAATCTTTGGAAAGAAATCTTCGTTCCCCCATCATTACTGTTCATGTAATGTTAGGTTTTCAGTTGGTATCGTCTAGTTTATTGTCTTTGTGTTGTCCTTTCTGATTGTCTTTTGTCTTGACTTTTTTTGAAAATCGCCGTTTTGGTAATCTATTAGTTTTGTTTCTGTTTGATACTCATTTTGTTGTTCTTGTCGTCGTATGTTTTTTTTGTTGCATAATAACCAATATTTTGTCTTTCTTGTAAATGGCAGCAATGCTCGTCGCTGGCCTTTGATGATTGACCCTCAGGGTCAAGCAAACAAGTGGGTGAAGAACATGGAGAAGGCAAACAACCTTCATGTCATCAAGCTCACAGACGGGGACTTTGTACGCACCCTGGAGAACTGTATCCAGTTTGGAACACCGGTATGTATGAAGAAGGAAATAGCTAATGGCCATCACCCACAGGAAAAAGATTGAAATACAATGCAAGCCCAACCTCAAAAAAAAAATAATAAAAAAATATTCAGTAATACCATTTGAAAATGAGATTGAGGGAGGCAATACAGAGGTGTGATAATTTAGTTTTTAAGCTGATTTCATTTTTTTTTTTTTTTTTTTTTTTTTTTACTCTGCATTCAGCTTTTTGCACACCTGCTCTGTACACAACTATGGGAACTCTTTCAATTTCAGCTTTTTAATAGCTGTTTTCAGCTTTTTTTGTTTGTGGCCACTCACAACCCTGGCAACAACAGTTATCATTTTGACTTTTTCTCTATTGTGGCATATGGCTTGAACATTTTTGTTTTTAAAAGTATACTTAGTAGCTACAGTATGCTGTGATGAAGAAAGTATCAATTATTTATACAAACCCTTGATGTGTTTAATTGTTATTGTTTAGTTATATTTATATTTATGACATTGAAGCGTGTAATGAGTGGGATTTTTGCTTATATAGTGAAGTTCATAGCTCAAATTGCTATACCTTGACATCTGAATAAATAACCAGCTTGCAGTTCACTGTTGCTAAACATTGAGAGATGAATGAGCTATATTCATTAACATTGCACTCTGTCATGCTCAATTTTCACAAAGCACTAAGATTCATCGTAAGACGAGTTGTCAATATTGCCATATTGATTTTTATAATGACATCACGTTTTGCTGAGCAATTAAGATTGATACCCGTCTTATATCAATATTAGCTCTTTGTGAAATGAAGCCCTGGTCATGCTCTGCTCTATTCAGTCACGACTCTATCAAACTAACACTGTGTCGGATATAGTTGAGCTGGCAACTTGCGACACAGATTTCCGAGGCACAACCAGCAAGGTGGCACAAATCATGCTTGCTTAATTCATGTTTAAATACATGTAGCAATAATGAACAGGGAGCTGGTTACTTATACATTTAACAGGGCTCATGCTTAGCACTAGCCCGGTGTACATTGTCTAGTAAAAACTGTTATGGGCTAGTAAACACCGCTTCTCAACTTGCCCTGTGGGCTACTAAAAACTGTGCAACTCACTGTTTATAATGCTCATACTTCTTCCTTTTCAAATGTGAACGATACATTTTAGAAATGTGTTAATTTTTTAATTTTAAATGTGTGAATGTAACTTCATTTGACTACTATAAACTGGTTGTGATCACTACCATTAGTATTGGGAAGATACATTTATGACAATACATGTTTAAAATTTTGGCAACAAAAACTTCCTGGGGGCAAGTAAACTGCACTGTTTACTAGCCCCTTGGGCTACTTTACAAAAAGCTTAAGCACAAGGCTTGCATTATGTGTAAAGATAAAACAATCCAAAATGCAAAGTGTTGCATACTTCCACCATTAACCGCGCACACCTTAAGACAGTTTGATACCAATGGTAATCAGAAGCCCTTAAGAAATGCGTTGCGATAGTTTTCTTAAAATCTTGACAACAAGTAACTGTCAATTCTAAACTTGCCTTGTAACATAACATTCTTTTGCTAAGACATGTGATATCTCATTTAGCCCTAGCAAACGGCTCGTATCAAAAGTCATGTAGTGGTCATAAACGGCCGGAAGATTTGACCTACTCTCACTCAAAATGGTCAAAGTAAAGGTCATGTTCAGAACTGACTATTTCTAGTGTTTTTAACACTAAAATAGTACTGGAACATTATTGAAAGAAAAAACAGTTTTTGTGTTTACTACAAAGTTTTCTGATGAAAAGAAATAAGTTAAAAAAACAATAATATTAGCCGTTTCTGGGCATATGGTGATGATTACACAGAAACAAACAGACTCTAAAAGGTTAAAATGTCAACTTTTGACACAACAATTGCCTTTGAATAGTTAAAAAAGGGAATTCAGATTAAATTTTACACGAACATATGTCAGCTTTGGAGTCAGGGAAAAAGCACCAGTGTTCGACAAGCTCATGTGCATTGACTCGCAGCTTGTACTGAACTTGGAATAGGGAATTAGCATTAATTTCATAGCTTTGAATGTTTATATGTCCTATGTGAGCATTATTAGTGTTTACCATGGTTACACAAACCCATTAAGGAGATTATAAAGAGAGAGAAAGCCTAGCTTAGTGATATATTAATAGACGGAGGTTGCATCCAGCATGAAACTTGTCACAGTTGTGTGCAGAGAAATTCAGGTTTTTTTTGTCAGCCGCCGTCTCCTGCTGTTATGTGTGGGCTGTTTGCTAATGTGTATTGCTTGTTAGTAATGCAGCTGTTCTTGGGGTGTAATATTCTATTTGGATTTATTTTGTTTGTGTGTAATTTATATTTGTGTACTGTTGATTTTGTGAAAATACTCCTATTTGTTTTAATCTGGGTTTTCTTTTTCAGAAGGGGTTTCAATTTCATGTATTTTGTGAGAACAACAATGAGTGAATCGATGTTAGTGTGTACATAAGTCAGTCGTATCAATATTGGAGTTACAGAGTTTCAAGATTGTCACTCATGCTCATTTGACACTTCCATAAGTTTTAATTCTTATCTGTCTTTGTTCTATACAGTTTTTTTCACTCTGAAAATAGCATATTCTCTATTAAAAACTAGTGAAGATGTAACACCATTCTCACTTCCAGCACAGTGTTTTGTGAACACTGGTTGCATGATCTCAAACGTCTCACATGAGAACTTATTCGTTGATGCACAGCTGCGTTGTTCACAGTGATTCTCCATTATACAGCTGAGGGATTCCACGGAGACTAACAACATACATTGACAACAGATATCAGACAGCTGGTTTCTTGAACGATTTTCTTGAGATGGTTTTTTTTTAAATCTGTTATTGATTTATAATAGTAACAGATTTCAACGTTTCAAATTTCTGATGTACATGTGGTCATTGTAATATTAGTCATCATGGAATCGTCCAGTGAAATATACTTTTGTTTTATAAGGTCTTGCACTTTTACCCTAGGGCTGTCAGTTACATTTTGAACTTTTGTTTTTTATGAATCAGTCATCTTGTCTGATTTGTTAAGGTGACAGACAATAACAATGACCCTAAATGCTACTTTGAACTTTGACATCTCCTTTGACCTCCAGGTGCTTCTTGAGAACATTGGTGAGGAGTTGGACCCCCTCCTGGAGCCCCTCCTCCTCAAGCAAACCTTCAAGCAGGGCGGAGCCATCTGTATCCGTCTTGGTGACAGTACCATCGAGTACTCCCATGATTTCCGTTTCTACATCACGACTAAGCTCCGTAACCCTCACTACCTCCCAGAAACGGCTGTCAAGGTGAGTGATTCAGCCTTGTGTGTCGTGCTGGCTTTAAGTCTGGTTATTCTAGGTTTAATTATTTATAAAGAAAACATTACATGTTGTAAATTTGCTGATACACGAAAGACCTCAATGCTGAGCTGCAAAATAGCAGTGATGGCATTAGGCTTTGAACAAGGTTGTTTTCTGAAACTTTTAATGGCAAAATGGACACTTACTTCAATACATGAATGAACAAAAAATTTTGTGAAATTAACTGGAAAAAGAAGTCACAGAGAGAAAATGCTTAGGGTCTGATGAACAGGAGTAAAGTCAGTTGTAAGGTGCTTGGAGGGGAGTTCTTGGCTTGGAAAAGTGCAAAATAAATGCATATTCATAAATACCCCAGAAAGTTGATTCATTCTGATTGGTTGAGGAGGAGGTCACGTGACCATGTTTAAACAAGCAGTATAGACATGGTAAACAGTGTTTAAACACAGACTGAGTTCTTGATAATTTTACCTCGACTTCGTCTTGGTAGAATTATTCAAGAACCAGGCCTCACAGTGTTTAAACAAGTGTTGAAAATCTCTTCACCACACTTTTATTCCGTTATTCTGAGCTTTATTCTTTTTCTCGTGTGCAGGTGACTTTACTGAATTTCATGATCACCCCAGAGGGTCTGGAAGATCAACTGCTGGGTATTGTGGTTGCCAGAGAAAGGCCGGAACTTGAAGAAGAGAAGAACGCCCTCATTGTTCAGAGTGCTGACAATAAACGGTACATCTTTTAATATCTGGACAGCTTTTTTTGAGGGCAATGACTGAAATGTGTGCAGACCGTTCTGACTAACATAAATGGGTTTTTTTCCATAACGATGCAGCAACAGAATGCAACATCATTTGCAAAGAGTCTGTAGAAGGCAGTGTTATTGTACATATTAATATCCAAATCATTATGGCACTGACGAGTATGCATGCAACTCTTTGATGTTTATTATTTGTGTTTTCACTTATACATCGATGTGTGTTAAGCACAGTATACTCAGTATTTTCCTGAGTCCTGTGAAAAAAATCCACAGGTATATTACTCGGATGAGATTCAAACCCACGACCTTTGCCATTCTAGAGCAGATGTCATACCACTAGACCGCCGAGCTTGCCTAGGAGCTAGATATGTCTTTGATGTTTGTCAAATGCCAGGCATCATCAGTCGGTTAACCACTTCATGTCGGTTGACGTGAATAAATGCAAACAATTCACTTCATTTAGTTAGGGTTTCACTGTGACAACCATAGTATTTGTAAAAAAAAAATATTTTTAAATTTACTTCGGAATTTTCAAAAAGTTCAGAGAAATAATACAGAGGCATGGTAAAAAATTTTAATCAACACCAACGCAAAGTAAATGTATGCATAACATTTTCTGTCATTTAACTCCCTCCCTTTAAGTATTGTATAATGCTCTTTGATATTAGATTGATTATATTTTTCAAATTGGTTACACGAGAGGCCAAGAGACTACTAAAAACCTAAGTTAGTCATGGAAGTTTGGGCAAATATGGACAATGACATTGGGCCGTTTCTCATCATTGATATGAATCATTTTCTCTTGTTTCGCTTTTTTCATTCACAATTTGACGGTGTAAGTGCAGTTTTTGTGATAAACATGTATGGAAACTACAAAGATTATGAATCTTTATTATCATCATCATTATTCTAAACAGGGCTCAAAAAAAGTTTGCAAAACATAAACCTGTAGAGAAAAAAGTTCAAGTTAGATGTAAAGTTACTGTATATTTTATGGTCTAAACACTGTTTAAACTTTCCGTCTTTGTTTAGACAACTGAAAGAGATTGAAGATAAAATCCTAGAAGTGCTCTCTTCATCTGAAGGTAACATCCTTGAGGATGAGACAGCCATCAAGGTGCTGTCCTCCTCCAAGGTTCTTGCCAATGAGATCGAGGAGAAACAGGCCATTGCTGAGGAAACGGAGAAGAAGATTGACAAGACCAGGATGGGGTATAAACCCATCGCCATCCACTCCAGTATCTTGTTCTTCACCATTGCTGATCTGGCCAACATTGAACCCATGTACCAGTACTCACTTACATGGTAAGTGGAGTTTGTGTTCTCAGTGTTAAGCAAGTTCTCTAAATCACACTAAACTAAAGTAAGCACATTTATAAAGATTGAGTTTAATGGAAACTCGCATGAGTAATTGAGATTGGAGTCTCGTAGATGAGGGGAAAACGTTGAGAGTTTTACTCATAGCAAGAAATGTCTTAATACTTTATTTATTCTTATCTAATTTTCCCTCTCTTTTAACCTTTTATCTAAAATAATGCACTATTTACACGAGGAAGTTGTACATAATTTAATGAATAAAATGTACCGTCATAGGCGTATGTGGACTCTTTGGTTATGGGGGGCAGAGGGGTTGATTTGCCCCAAATTTTACATGGATAAAAACAGAAGTACCAATTTCATGTAAAAAGTTGTTTTCTTTCCCCCTACCCTTACTTTGCCTGACTTTTCCTCACTGTTTTGCCCGAATTTTATTTTTTATTTTATTTTTTATTTTTTTTGGGGGGGGCAAACTACCCCCGCCCCCACCCCGGCTCATACGCCTAAGTGTACTGTTTGTGATCAAAGGTGGTGTCATACAGTCATTGACTTCAACTGTTTGTCACACACATTTGGTAGACTTTAGTAATAGCAGCCAATCAAAAATTGAGCTTTGTGACTACTTGCTTCCGTTTGGTGATATTTGATCTAGCTGCTGGTTCAAATTAGATTACTCTCACAATGACAAAAATGTTGCTGTGCTCTCATTCATAAACATTTCCTTCGTAATTCCTTTAACCGCACCCAGGTTTGTGAATCTCTTCATCAACGCCATCGAGAACTCTGAGAAGTCTGATGATCTGGAGAAGCGTCTCTTCAATCTGAAAGAGTTCTTCACCTACTCCCTGTACTGCAACGTCTGTCGGTCACTCTTTGAAAAAGACAAGGTGCATAGAACAAGTTTTTAAAAAAACTTCATCAAAATGCTGGTTTTTATTTTGATTAAAATTAATCGATGATCACAGCTAAGGTCAGAAACTAAGGTTTGTTAAACATCCTAGAAGTATCTCTCTTGATGAGTTGTGGTGATTCTGAAAACTGGCATTGACGCACTACTCTATCAGTATACTCTGATCATCTTCAGAAGAAATGCTGTAATCATCTTCAGGATAAAAAGTTTTCTTAGTTTCTAGATTTGTTCTCACCGTGCAAACTTCAAATCCTATTGCTAAGGCTGTCGGGGAGATGGACTTGCTCATTGTAGAGTTTAGTGTTATTAGAGTTTGTTCAGTGTTTTTATGAGCAAAACTGATTTTCTTGTACAGCTCCTCTTCTCCTTCCTGCTGTGCACCAACCTCCTGAAGCACGCCAAGGAGGTAGACGAAGACGAGTGGCGGTTCCTCCTGACAGGAGGTATCGGTTTGGACAATCCTCACTCTAACCCAACCTCCTGGATGCCTCCGATGGCCTGGGATGAGATTTGCCGCTTGGATGACATGCCGAGGTTCACCGGGATCCGGAAGAAGTTTCCAGCTCAGAAAGAGGGATGGAAAGCTCTCTATGATAGTCCAGTAAGTCACAATCTGAGTCTGGTTCCCTTGTCTTTATCCTGGCTAGAATAAAGGCAGTCTGTGGATGTAATCGTACTTGCCGTCTGTCGATATTTACCATGTTTATCCCCTAACACTTATCTCATTTTTGCCCAAAGATTCAGTACCCTTGGCTATAGTATTGGTCAAAGGTAGGGTACAGTAACCCCAGAAACCTACTCTTCATCTTTAATGATTCAGACTGGCTCGGCTCACTGCATATCTTCTGAATTTATAGCCTTTTTGAATTTTGGCTCAGTCAAGTTATTTTGAAAGCATACACTTTTGGTGTGGGACTTCAAACAGATGGACGGTGCCTAAGCCGGAGCCAAAGCCAAAGCCGAAGCATAAGCCGTGGTTTCGAAAATGCCCTCTCCTATGAGGCAGAATATTTCATCAAACCTGTTTTCATTTGTTGAGATGACGTAAAACATGTCGTAAAATCATTTTAGTTTGATTGTGTCATTACTTTTCTTGAGCTACTAAGTCTCTCCTTTCCTGTGGTCATTCCGTTACTGGCACTTGCCCAACCCCCCTCCCTGATTTCAGAGTTTGGGGCCTCGTTGAGGTTTACAGTTTTGACCAAATGTTGCTGGCTCATTATTTTCTTTGAAAATATTACTCGCTAGATAGTTATGTTGGCTTTAAGTTGTCAGTAGATCAGTTTGGCTAATGCAGGCTAACTTGGAGACTATGAGTTGGAAGACTTCTTCAAGAAACTAATCTCAAACAATGCAATGAGTTAACAAAATTTTATTCAGGCCTGGAATTGCACAAAGGCCATGGCTTCTGTTGTCTGTGGTCTTGGGACTTGGTGCCCCTTCAAAATAATATTCCCATAGCTTTCAAAATTTTGAAATGAAAGTGCCCTTTGCAAAATGTATTTATCCTTCCCCCCTTCAAAGATAAAATTCCTGGCCAGTATATCGTCGCTTATTTGCTTGCCATTAAATTTTGGTGCAGGTTGTGCCTTTATACTATTTTTTCAGTCATAAATAATTTGAACCCCAAATTGAAAGATCTCTGATTATCTTATCCTGCATTTAAAGACTGTTCACTGAAAGTTTTAAATGAGAGTTTCAAAGCCCAAACTTTAAACTTGCTCTCTTTTCATCTCGTATGTACAGACCCCTCAGCAGATGCCGTTGCCAGGAGAGTGGAATGAGAGTCTTGGAATGTTCCAGAAACTTCTTACCTTGCGATGTCTCCGTTCAGATAAGGTACATGTCAAACTACTACTAATATGACAAACCATATACAAACCCCTTCCTCCAACCCCATTTTCTTTACTCCATGTCCAGATAGAACAATCATTATAGCGGAGACTTGAGATACAGTGCTATTAAAAAAATAATATGAACAACAATTGGCCTTTGTTTCATGCTTTTAAACATTATATCACTGCCCCCTTTCATCAAGCCTTAGGCATCCCTGAAATTATCTCAACTCCTTTGGAGTATGCAGTACCGGCAGCCGAATTGGCGCAGGTTTCTATTTACTCCTGGGTGATGAGAAGCAATGGGAGACTTTTGAGACGTCAGCGGGCGCCCCAGTAACCGGTCCTTTTCTATTGCTCTCATAATAGAAAAGGACTGGTTACTTGAGTTCGATGCGCTAGACTGAATGGCCATATTAGTAGCGTGTTGTGGCCGAGCGGTTTAGTGCACAGGACTCAAGTTCTGGTGGTTAAGTCATCGGGTTGTGGGTTCGAATCCTGGTCATGACACTTGTATCCTTGGGCAAGATGCTTTACTATCATTGATCACCAAGGGGTGTAAATGGGTGCCTGCCAGGGTAGAGGTTGACATTGTGTTTGAAAAAGCCTTCAGAGCACCACGGCACCCCGGGGCTGTATACTCCCCAGGGAGCTGAGAAAGATTACAGGAATGTTATTGGCTCAATGACCAGGGCTCTTATGTAAAGCGAATTGAGACGTTAGTGTGAAATACGCTATATAAGAACTTATTATTATTATTATGACACCCTGCAAAACTAGAGATACAAATTCATTTTACATTGTTAACAATTAAAAGTGAGCAATGCATATATGTTACTTCCCATTGTGCCAAATTACCTATTTGCATCAATCATTACTTGAATATTCCCATTCAGTTGTGATTCTACTACGTGCATTCATTCAACTGTGAACAATATTACTTAGTCGTTGCTGATTTGAAGCAGTCTCTGGAAATGGCCGTTTTTTACTACACCCAAGGGAACAATTTTTCCTACTAGATAATACTGATTCTGCATGTCTGTTTTGTTCTGTTTTGGGTTTTTTTTCTTCCACAAATGAACTGGAACTGTGTCATCAGTATAAGCTGACTCTTTCCAATGTCATGAAATTAAATCTTGCATGATTGGATTGTTTTTGTTACATTTTATAATATTTATTGCTTAATGTGAACTTTTTTTGTGTAGAGTTGTTGCCCCAGAGTTGTCTGCTCTATTTGCCTCGCTTGTTTCCTTATTTTGAATTTGTTGTGAATTTTTCTTGATGTATTGAAACAATTGATGATGTGTGATGGTACAGCTCCTAGATATTGTTTTTCTTTATCTAAATACTGTATAATATAAATCTTGTTTCTACGCAAATGATTTTGCTGTAGTTGTGATATTTGTGCTCATTTTCTTTAATCATTAAACCCTATAAGACCACTTGCTGACAGGTGACCTCTATTTTCCATCCTCCTCCTCTGCTATGTCACTTGACACCAGTCTGTTTGGACCTAGGTAAGGTTGGAATGCCTAACCCAAGTGATAAGCAGTTGTTTGGTCCTACAGCCCTCAGTCCTTCTGATACCTTCGTTTGGGCAAAGGAGACCCAGTCATCATCACAATAATCTAGGTTGTGCCATTTTGGAAGTCAGTGTCTCTGTGTGTTTAGACAATGTGGTGTGCATTTTAGGCGACAGAGCGTTTACACTCTTATCGGTTGATTTCCCAAGTGGTGAGCGTGGCACAGTCGCCATGTGTGACGTGCGTGCAAGGGGTCAACAGTAGGATTTTGGAGGGTTTTTCCATGTTTAAATACTGGATATAAAACTTATATTTAACAAAACTTATCTTGAGTGGCAGGTGTGGTCTTATTGGCATATATGCTTTGTGTATTTTTGTATTGTATACTGATTGCTATGTCTGATTTTATAATCATGCATGCAGTTTACCTTTTGTTCGTTCCAAATTCTACCTGTTCATTTCATGATTGCGATTTCTTTCTGCAATACCAGTTGGTACAGAGGTTAATTGCAATATATGTTCTATTGCACACACTGCAATTTGTGTTCCTGTTCTGTTGTTGAGATTTCTTTCTACAGGACTGTGTATTGGTTATTTCCAACCAACTGGCGCAGATCTTAATTGCGATGTATGTTCCATTGCAAAGACTGATATTTGTTCTTGTTTTGTTATTTGGATTTTTCTCCCCTACACTTCTGTGGTTATTTTGATTCATAAATAACCCAGTGGTGCACAGATTTATTTTATTGTTTGTTACACAGACTGTTTTGGGGAAATGTCAATACCAAAGGCATGTGCACCACAGAATTTAAAATTGTATTTTAAGTGAACAGTAGACCAATCCATGAAGCCCCGCCCAACTGTGCATGCACGCCACATGCACGCCACATGCACTAACTGACTTTTGTCAGAGTTTTGGTTGCGCAGGCACGACTGTGATTGGTCAATAGAGCAAGGGCGGGGCTTAATGGATCTGTCTGCTGTCTTCTGTCAGTGAGATGAAATGAAAAACTTTTGACCAATCTTGCTCCATTTTTGTTCTTTCCAACCATCCACTCAATGATTTAGATTGTACCGGCCATTCAAGCCTTTGTCACAGCAAAGCTACATCGGAAGTTCATTGAACCTCCTCCGTTTGATCTGGGTAAGGCATTCAGTGACAGTCATTGCTGTGCTCCGCTCATCTTCGTCCTGTCCCCTGGCAGTGACCCCACAGCTGCTCTCCTCAAGTTTGCAGACGATCAGGTAAAATAGATATCTCAGATATTCTCTAATGTTTATCAGTACGTAAATATTACTAGTGGAAAGGAATACACCAAGAAAAAAATATGACTCAGTGTAGGGTATACATACACGTACATGTGTAAACTTGTGGGTACAACCATGTTTGAAAAACTCTTTTAGAAACTCTTTCTAAAAGAGTTTTTCATACATGGTTGTACCCGCAAGTTTACTATTTAATTATAGTTCCTTATTTTTCACACCATGCAAAGCTTCAAACATCACTTATGTACATGTGTATTTACCAGAGACCCAGACCGTTTGCCATGTGAGTATCATTTTCACATTGATTTATGTAATTGTGATACGGGATGCATGGAGCATCTGGATGGAGTTTTATGTTATTATTCCTCTTCTATCTATTCAGCCCAAAACATAAGTTTTTTTCTTTCAATCTCTTAAGTTTTGTGTGTTTCATTTTAATATTAACGGACATTTGTGTAGTGCCGGTTATCCACCAATTTTGGCGCTCATGGCACGTGAACGTTATTGCAGTTGTCATTGGGCTATTTGAGTTATTTTGTTCCTTAAACCATCTTAGCTCCCCGGGGAAAATACAGCCTGTGTTGCCAAGGATGTAGTGCACCAAGCTAACTCAATCACAAGAACCATCTCTGCCCTCACAGGTCACTCATTTACCCCTGGGTGAAGAGAAGCAATTATAGTCAAGAGTCTTGCTCAAGGACACAGGTGTCATGACTGGGATTCAAACCCACATCCCAATGACTTAGCCACCAGAACTTGAGTCCAGTGCACTTGACAGCTCAGCCACGACAACCCTTTTGAATTAAATATGTATATGATCTGTATTAAATGTATATATGATCTGTACGCATGTTCAACATCAATATAACTATCTTCAATTTATTAGGGTTTTGGA
This sequence comes from Marthasterias glacialis, assembly GCA_911728455.2. Lineage (NCBI taxonomy): Eukaryota > Metazoa > Echinodermata > Asteroidea > Forcipulatida > Asteriidae > Marthasterias > Marthasterias glacialis. Next base: position 19,900,288 of record OU452223.1, read on the forward strand.
GGCAGCAAGCTGAGCTCTCTGTCTCTCGGCCAGGGACAGGGTCCGATTGCAATGCGTCTGATTGAGAAGGGAGTCAAGGAAGGTACCTGGGTGGTCCTTCAGAACTGTCATTTAGCTGTCTCCTGGATGAGCACATTGGAAAAGATATGTGAGGTATGTTGAAGGAAAAATGATATAGAATCCACAAACACATGTTCTCTAGGATCTGCACAGATTACCGACATGGGCAAGATCATATTGTTAAGTTTTGGTTCTCACCTATCAATGGTATATCCCCTGTTTTTTGGGGTTTTTTTTCAAAGTTTAGTTCAGGATTACGAACCAGCTAGAAATCTGTGCTCCATCTATAAAAACTTCTTTTAACACCAAGTTATTAAAAGTATGTCAAACGGTTCCCACTCTTTCCAATCTGCTGCTTTCAGTTATGGAACAACTTAGTAGATGTTGTCAAACCGGCCGAAACATCAGAATAGTTTAAAACTTAGGTCAAAACAGTTATCTGTTAAGTTTGTATAACCAAGATTAAAGATTAAAGATTCAAATTTTATTCCGTTACGTTAAAAACATGTATAAGCAGCTGTACTGCTGATAGCCAAATAGAGTTTTGACTTGCATTTCGTTGATGGCTTCATCTGACTGAAGAGCTGACATTTACGACAATGTGATAATCTGTTCTCTTCCCTATCTCCCCCCCCCCATCAGGAATTGAACCCAGAGACCACTCATCCAGACTTCCGTCTGTGGTTAACATCTTACCCATCGCCCCATTTCCCTGTGGCAGTGCTGCAGAATGGTGTGAAGATGACCAACGAACCTCCTAAGGGACTAAGATCCAATGTCATCCGCTCCTATCTCAGCGATCCCATCTCAGATCCTGAATTCTTTACTGGGGTCAAGGCAGAGGTTTGTACACTGGAACATTTGTTCCCCTCTCAAAATGATTGACTTTTTGCCGTGATTGTTAATGCTGGTTTACTTTGCTGACGTAACTTGGTCTTCGGCCTCCTTCTTTCATCTTTGCTTTGATTTAAACAAACGGGGAGAAAAAAAGAGAAATCTAACTTTAACGTTTCATTTTTCCCTGAATTGTCTTACAATTTCTGATACAGGAAAATTGTTGACTTAATAATAATGCACATTTTTGTTACTTTAAAAAAAAAAGAGTCGGTACAAGAAATTATTTTTCGTCTGTTTCTGCAGTTTCTGTTTTATTTATGTACTGTTAAATACTGTATGAGAGATGGAAAAATCATTCAGGCTCTATTACTTTCCAACATATTTCAACAAACATTAACTATTCCATAAGGTATTATATTTTTCATACTTAAATCTGACTTTCAATTTCAAAGCACTTCCCCCCTGTGCCCTCCCCCACCACCCCCACTGAAAAAATCCTGGCACGTCCCTGCCTGTACCATATGTAGGTGTAGGTCAGACTCGTTCAAATTTGACTGCAGAAGGGCCGACCTGTATTTAATACTTGTTTGATAAAACAAATCAAAACCAAAATGCACCTTAGACTTTGTGTACCACTTTCACTCTCCGCTTATGAAATGCAAATTTTAAAATGGCTTCTTTTTGTAAGGAAATGGAGACTCGGTGTAGGTAAAAGGTCACAAGATTTTTTCATCCAGCAGAAAGACAAAACAGATTAGAACACAATGATCCTGGTGAAGAGACCGATCCATTAATCCCCGCCCCTAAACATATTGACCAATCACAGCATTAGCTAAATCAACACTGTACACGTGGGCAACACAATGTGCGTCTCTTTAATGCCACACTGCACAACATGAACGCATGCTATAAGTATGTGCACACTTGTTTACATTTTCCAATAGGATTTTTATCGTGTCAGACTTTTGTCGGACTTTCGGTGGCATACCCAAGGCTGTGATTGGTCAACATGTATGGGGGCGGGGCCTAATGGATCGGTCTATTAACGCTGTCTCTACCCCTCAGACTTTCATGCTAACACTGTCATTCAGTAGATGTAGAGTTAACACATCCATTGTCCCTGCTTGCATTATGTCAAATCTCTCCCTATATCATTCATTGACCGACATGTAGTTCACTTATCTTCTCTCTTCCACCTCTCCACCCTATACTCACTTGCTGTGATACCCTCTTGGTGTGCTGTGAATAACCAACCCTTTATGTCATCATCTACATGTGCCAATCCTGGTGTTTCCATCTGCAGGCTCAGGTATGCCTTCCCATTGAACATCTTCTCTGATACACATTGAACAACATGGACTTTGTAATTACATTATACAGCCAACAGAGGTGTGGCAGGTCTTTTTGCATGTTGTGGTGTAATCAGTCACAAATTTATTCACTGGGCTCAGATTTTAGGGGAAACATCCATTAGAATGGGGTTGCTATCCCGTAACTTTTACAAGTCTTTAAAGAAAAAGGGAAAAAAGAAGAAAAATTATAGTCCAATTTGTAACTTTTTCGGAGGCTTGGGCTTGGGAGTAATTGTGAATTATTTTGATGGACCATAAACCTCCAGATAAGCAGGACATGAAAGTATAACTTAAAATGTAAATAATTATTGTGTAAAGACAAACAATCACTATTATGTAACTGTTGTGCTTGTGAGTTGGTCACTGTTCCAGCATTAAAATAGGGCTAAATTGCTACAGAAGTTAAAGACATTGAAATGTACACAAAAATTCTGGGTTCATAAGAATTAAGTTGTCTTGGTTGATTAATACATACTTATAATCAGAACTACTGCATTGTTGAAAATCTGAACAGCTTAAATTGCTTCCTTTTATTACAGAGAGCCTGGAAAAAGCTTCTTTACGGTTTATGTTTCTTCCACGCCTTGGTGCAAGAGAGACGTAACTTTGGCCCGATCGGTTGGAACATCCCGTATGAGTTCAACGAAACAGACTTGCGTATCAGTGTACGACAGCTTGCTATGTTCCTGAATGAATATGAGGTAGGCACAACATAGATTACTGAGCTGACTTAAATGTTTTGTTTCTCACTCAAAAAGACTGTTTGACCTTTATTTTAATTCAATTTTGGGGTGAACAAGGAAAGTTGACTAGAACGGTATTTCATCCTGCAACCCAGTCAGTTTTCCTTGTGCTTTATTTTGATGTTTGAGATAAAAGTCATATAACCTTCAGGTGGTCCCTGTACTGCCGCTTCCCAGGTTGTATCGTAAACTTGGGTGTGATTCTTGGTTATACTGCAGTTTCAGGTTGATTGGCTTCTGACTGAACAAAGATATTGACAAAATAGGGAGACCGCCTTTATTAGGGCTATATAGCTCAAGTTGATAGAGCTTCGGTACGTTAAGCCGGAGGTAGTAGGTTTAAATCCCACTCCAGTCAATTTTTCTTCGCTCACCCCTAAAAGTATTTTGAAAAGAAATATTGCAGAAGGCAGCAGGCATTGTGTAAAAATGACTATAAAAGCTTCTTTATTTTATGGAAAGCATAAACCATAAATGTTTTTTGTTGACATACCATTTGAGAGAAAGCAGCCAAAAGCAAAACAGTTTTCTTTGTCCGATATACTTTCTTATATCAAAATGAATTCTTGTTGCGGATGTCTAATACTCCAAGATGTTTATTTACAGGATACACCCTTTGATGCCATCAAGTACCTGACAGGCGAGTGTAACTACGGAGGCCGTGTGACGGATCCTTGGGACAGACGTAACCTTCACAACATCCTGGAGAAGATGTACTGCCCTGGAATCATTGATTCTGATGACTACCACTTTGATAACAGTGGGTTGTACTATGCACCCAAGACTGGAGATGTAAGAGCCTCGTTAAAAGTTTACTATTGGCCTGGGGTGAGGTCTTTAGTGCATGTCTGTGCACCCTGAGGGACTGTGATTGACCAGAAAAGGAGGGAAATAAGACTTTCTGGTGACCGAATTAAGCCAGTCCAGATGTGTTTTATAACACACTTCAGTCCAAAGTATGGACTAAAAAAAAGAGAAAAGACATTTTTCAGGGTTTTACAACTTAACTGTTTTAATACAAAAACTAACTCATAAGCAATTCAACAATAAACAATTCTATAATTGAAAGAACACTTTCAGTGTCCCTAAATTCAGTCCTGTAGTTACTGTTCACATCACGAGAATAACCAGTCAAAAATCTTCAGTGTAGTGCTAGGGACCTATTTTTCGCAAATTACGCGCGCACGATGTCTTAACGTGTGTCTTGTTTACGGTGATGCACTAGCCTATGTGAGTTAACTCAACGTGACCGTGTTTCAGCCAACCAGAATACAGAACCAGCAAGAGGTGTGTTATATAAATAATTGTCATTATTTTTCTCGACCCCTTCATCGAAATAGTGTGCAGCAGTGATTTGTGGGGCCTTCAAATGCTATTTCCTCAACTCTGACAGTATGTCAGACAAAAATATTTCACCAGAGGATTAACTTTAAGTAACCAACCTGTGAAACGTTCAACTTGAACTTGACTACAGATCTGGATTGGCGGAAGTAGTTAATGGGATTGCACCAAAGTAGTTGATCACTTTCTTGCACACTTTTATATAAACTTGTTATTAATGTTCAATTTGATTGTGTATGGTTACAGTACGAGAGTTATCTGGAGTACACCAGGAACCTTCCGATCATCGCTAACCCTGAGATCTTTGGCATGCACGCCAACGCCGACATCACCAAGGAGCAGGCAGAGACTAAACTCCTCTTTGATAACATCCTTCTGACTCAGGTATGAATAATAATAAAACTCACTGGAACAAAATCTCACTGCTATCCATTCCCCGGCTCCCAGGAATTCAACATCTTCAACAACATTCATCTTCTGTTACATTCGGTTAATTGCAATAGACATTGCAATTGCAATAGAATGATCTATTGAGCCCTCAATGTATTGAACAAAATTTCTCACTTACATTGCCGGATACAAGGCAGTGAGAATCTCGAGTGTCTTTTCTCACTTTTTGCCATGAGCGGGGCTTAGGCTAAGTGTCTGCTAGTGTTTGCCTGCTTTTTAGTCAGCCAAAACTAGGGCCCAATTTCATACACCTGCTTAGTAGAAAATTTGCTTAACTGCTTTCTGCTGAGCACAACTAAGCAGGAAACAAGTCACTGTCCTTAATATGATGTGGTGTTTTGTCTGGTAACCATATTCTGGTGAGCCAAATTTTGTTTGTGCTGAAGCAGCCCTATGGCAATTAGTTTGGTTTTTTTAGGTATGGCGGACACTATAAAAATAGGAGTGCATTGTTTGGTTTGGGTGTGTACTGACAAATTTACCCACACCAATTAGTGCACTAGTAATGTGTCCACCATATCTCAAAATGGTGGGCACATTACAAGCCATTTTGAGATGGTGGACAAGTTACCAGGACACTATTTGGTTTGGGTAAATTTGTATACACCCAAACCAAACAGTGCACTCCTATCCTATGATGATGTCTGTCATACCTCAAAAAGGCCATATGGATATGGCTTACTGGCTTACCTGTTATTTACATATCTGCACCAATGCATAATGTTCAAAACTTCTTTTCATAATTGTTCTCCATATTCATTTCACAAAAGTGCTCTTACTTCAATCTTGTACAGTTTGAGCTCTATATTTGACTGATATAGCCAACTGTGCTCTTAATATTGTGTTAGTTTGCGTGTAGTGATTTCAACTATAAATCGTCATATCCAAACATGCCGTCTTATCAACACCCCCATATCCCTCCCACTTATCCCAAGTCCTTCCTGGTGAATTTTAAAGTTTGCCCGTAGGGTGTTTTACCCAGGTCTTTTAAACTTGATTTGTAGTGAATAATCAGCAAACTCCTTTCAATTCCATCATTTGCTTTGTGTGCTTGTGGATCTTAATCTGCCGTACCCGTTTTGCATGAGTGTCAATCCAATACCCTGCATGTCATATTTGGAAGGTGTTAAAGTACATTGAGAAAAAGGCGTGTCTTATTGAGTGCACACTTGGGCACGAAAAAGGAGCTGGCAATTTTGACCCGAAACTGGTGCAGCAGTTGGTGGCACTATTTGCAATCCTCTACGCAAGAGATCTATGTGATGTTCTATAACCGTGTTACCATCACGGTTTTTGTAATTGCAACAAGGTCATAGCTTTGATTGTAAAAATTCTTGGATGTATGCACCAAAGGAGTGAGCTATAACTTTGTTGTGTGAAGCAATCTGGGTGTTTTCACGAGTACTGGATATGGCCACTTTCTGAAAGAGATATCTGACCTTGTTGCATCGTATTCCTCCATATGGCTGCACTGGCTTTAAGATGCTAGGTCCGATTTGTGGCTGATTTGACCCGAAATTTGGGATTTAAATTTTTAAGTAGCTATTTTTATAGATTCAAGAAAGTTTTAAGCTTTCATTTAAGGTAATGCACGAAAAAAATCTGCCAATGATAAGTGGTAGTTAGCTAATAAATAAAATGAATTATTGACGGGATCCCGCCATTAAATCAGTCTTGTACAAACATGTTACATGTATTTTGTGCATTGTCCATGCCATAATGATGTGAAAGTTTTTGAATGATTATTCGTTTTGAAACAGCAGTATCTGTCAAACTTCGCTCAGTGAAAAAATTCTTTAAAAAAATTCTTCAGGTGAAAATTGGGCCATGCAACTTGAATGAAATCTCAATCGTTTCTCCTTCCTTTGTCAAGTCCATTGTATAAGTTTACTCATATCCTTTCCCTTGATCCCACTTGTTGACATTTGACCTCGTTAACCTATAACCTCTCCTTCCCATCTTTTACCCCTGTACCATCCTGTTTGCTGTGATAATTCCACTTGCTACATTTTATTCCTGATGTGTAATCACATAACTGTCTCCTCATCATGTGTGTGTGATCCATATACCAATGCACGATCATCACTTTACCTGACACAACCTGATGCCATTACAGAGTCAGGTATGTTGTGAACTTGGTGATGACATCCATGAAATTTAAAAAAAATTAATGAAAAATCCAGGTCTATATTTCAAAAAGTTCAAGATTTATAATTCTGTCATATTTTATGATGTAATTGATTTAGATTTGCCACAACAGAAAAAAACAGATACTGTTTTGTTATTTGTTTATTTTGTATTTATTCATTAATTATTACGTTTTTTGATTATTATTATTATTACTATTGTTTTGGGTTTTTTTTTTGCGGGGGGGGGGGATGTTGATGTATCCTAAAATGCATATATTTATCTCAATTCAACATGGATGATAATTTTTAATACAAAAATCGACTGTATGATGTTTATCAATGAAATGATTTTCAGATAATCATTTGTTACTTCAATGAAGTTATTGCCCACAGTGTGACTTCCTTTATATTCACTATTTGAAATTAATATGTTTGTTTTTGGTGTGATATTAATCCATAGAAATGTTGTATCCTTCCCCTCCCTCTTTACCACCTCCCCCTCCCCCCTGACAGAAGTTTGCATTACATTTAGATCAATCAACATGATGTGTGTGTGTTTTAATGTGAAAATACATAGCCGATCATGAATCCATGCCATGCATGTTTGCCACTGCATAACCATTTGACCATTTTTCTCCAATTTCCCGTATTTCTCACCTTTATCCTCCGTGCCTTTTCACCGCATACCCCACTGAATGCATGAATATCATCATCGAATCTACCATTTCTGCTCACAGGCTCAGGTATTGTAAAAAAAAAAAATGTTACTTGAAAATCTGTCTTGTTAAGAAAATAAGTGATGTCTTTGAATGAATTTGAAATAAACCAAAATGGGACGAGTGGGATTTGAAACTTTGCATTGTAGACATACAATCGGTAAACACCACATACTTGACAAATCTGTCTCCATAAGTTGTGGTGGTTGTAAAAAGAACCGGTGGTGTAACATTCAGCATGCTCTGTTTATCTTACCAGCAATGTCAGGAGAAAGCTGGTGTACTCGCTCTTTACTTTGCGAGTTAAGGCTGTGTATTTGACAAATGTCTTTTCTAGAGTTTGACCGTTTTTGAAGTTTACCATTGGAATTGATCAACTTGGGACTGTTGAACCCTTCGAGATACAAATGAGGAACAAATCAGCTGTATAGATAGTTCCCAATATGACGTAAATCGGCCATCTTTATGGACAATTTGAAAAACACGGTCGTGCGTTTCGCATAAAAACGGCGTGCAGTACGTGCGCATTTCACAAAACTTATTGCTTGATTGGTTATTGAACAACGCGGCTGCGTTAATAATTTGAGCGCTTGATGCGCCTGCAAGCCAAAATGCAGTTTGCCCGCAAAGATGGCCTCTATTGGGAACTATGTATCCATTGGACTACATTTAGTTGCTTCAGTTACTTGTAATATGTAGTGCAAGATCTTTTGTAAAATGTTTTCAAAAACCACTCCTAAGATTGTCGCATGTCTGAGATATTTTGTACCCCTTTGGCTGTATATGTACCTCATATTTAGCTTTTTTCGTAATTATTGCTTTGTTCATTACGTAGCTTTCCTCAGGTCCTTGGGTCACAGTATGCCCCATGATTTCATCACAGAAAAATATTTGAGATTATAAAAATGTTCACTGCACCTCACTGTACCACAAACTGAAACATCTAATTGGAAATGAAAATTCACTATAGACCTCATGCAATCACCATCTTTGTCTGGTACCCCTGTACACACAGTTACCATTGTAAACACACAAAAGATGAACCACACTATTTCCATTCCTGCCCTCAGTTTGATTCAGTACGTTTAGAAGGAATAACATGATGACTGTAACGTGATACAGATCTGTAGTTCATATTATAGTAATAGTAATAGTAATAGTAATATTATTTCTATATTTCCATTTCCCAAAACCAGTCTCGCTCATCCAAGGGCGGTGCCAAGTCAAACGATGAGATAGTGACTGACGTGGCCACAGACATCCTGAGCAAGTTACCACCCAACTTTGACACGGAGGCGGGTCTGAGGAAGTACCCTACAACCTACACACAGAGCATGAACACTGTACTAGTGCAGGAGATGACTCGATTTAACAACCTACTGATTACCGTCAGGAATAGCCTGATCAACATACAGAAAGCTATCAAGGTATGTTGGGGAGGAGGAGGGAGGCGGGGGGTTCAGATTTATTCATATATTTGAATTTGTCTGATTAATAATGTGAAGCTATAAACATCAATATGGTTTATACTTTCATCGGGAATCATAAAGAATGTGATTTTGTTTTTCCTGGGAAATGTTTACCTTTGAAGTACTGCCGTGTGCCAGAAAAACTTCATGGTATTAGACCTTCTTAGAGTTTTTGAGTATCCCTGTTTATTTTTTGCGTGGTATTTAGGATAAATTTGTTAGTTTTCTCATCTTAAGAGAAACCTCAGTGCTTTGTGAAACTGAGTCTTTGGTCTGATATATTATTTGTGAAAATTTTTTAATGGCCTCACATTTCCACCCTGGCAGAGTCTTTCTCAAAGGCTAAATGACCAAAGGTCCATATGTGAGGCCATTAAAATTTTTTGCATTTGTACAATAGGTCCTTTTAGTTGGTAAGCAGCTTGCAACAGCTATTTTTTTCCTATTTATTTGTAGAAAGTAATGTGTATTGTTATATATTGTGCAATTGCAATTCAGGGTCTGGTGGTCATGTCAACTGAGCTTGAGGAAGTGGTCAACAGTATGCTGAAAGGCAGGATTCCAGGTGTATGGATGAAGAAATCTTACCCATCCCTCAAACCCCTTGGTGGCTACGTCAACGACTTCTTAGCAAGACTCAAGTTCCTTCAGGTAAATAAACTAAGCCTTTGAGAAAGACTCTGCTAGGGTCGAAACATGAGGCGGTTAACAATTTTGTATTCTTGTAATTAAACTTGGGCGTAAACGTGCCAATCTGTTGTGCCGATTTGCACAGATAACAAGCAAACTCTAAGAACAAACAGAAAATAAAAACACTTCCGTTTCCTTGGGTATGGAAGAGACGTCAATTGCTTGATTGATTTGCCAATCTGTTATGAAATAACAATATTTACTGCTGCCATGGTTGGATCAAAAGTTCAGTAACATCATTCTGTTCAGAGGATGGCAAAACCAGGAGTTCAGTTGGTGACAAAACCATGAAACAGATTTCCATTCTTGAGGCTCTGTCTATAATCAGGTCTAAGAAGTACTTGATATTCAGCAGAGTCAAATGTACAATAGTGCGACAATCTATACCCCTCATGATCTTAGGTTATTGATGTCAGCTGTATTGGTTTAGCCTCTGAGAGAAAGACTCTGCTAGGGTCGAAATGTGAGGCCATTAACAACTTTTTGCATTTATACAACAGGTCCTTGTGGTTTTTTAGCAGTTTGCTAAAGCTGATTTTTTTTTCTGTTTTAATTATTTACATTTAATGGTATTACAGCTTAGTTTTTGTTGTAACATTGTAACATTGAGTACTTTATGTGTACTATAGGCCTAGTATTTTAAGATGGATTTTTTTTTCATGAACTGTACTTAATTTTTACAAGTAGTGAGTACTACGTTTGTTGATAGATCTTGATATTTGACATTGAAAATAATCTAACACTTGATATTAATTGACCACAAACAGGACTGGTATGATGTTGGTTCCCCGCCAGTCTTCTGGGTGTCTGGTTTCTATTTCACACAAGCTTTCTTAACTGGTGCCCAGCAGAACTTTGCCAGGAAGTACACCATTCCTATTGACTTGTTGGGATTTGATTATGAAGTCATGGACGACAAGAAATATGACAAAGCTCCTGAAGACGGTAAAGAACACCTCTGCATTTCCTTCTAAACTTTCTTTATTTTCATTTCAATGTTGCCCCCATCAAAGAAGTAATTATAAAGCAGTATATACTTTCATAACGCTGTGTTTTCTAAGTTTTGTAGAGAGAAAAAAATATGTTTAAGAGGGAATTAAATCCATCACTTTCCCACTTGCTGGAGTGGACTGTATTGCGTCAGACGGAGGGTTGTAAATGTGGGCAATTCATGTGCAGAATTATGTTGAATCATTTTCTCAAGACTGCATTATTAGGGAACTTATATTCAGCATAGGAATGAAAATCTTTTCTATCAGTTTGTACATGCATGTAACATCTTCTGGGAATAGTATTGTACTTAGCATGAAAATTTTGTATTTAGAACCTAGCGTCCTGCTCGGCAATAGGCCGTATTTTTGACAGCAAGAGGGCGCAATACTAATTCGAAAGTACAAAAATGTTTCAAAACACAAAAGTTGTATTTTAACTGCTAATAGCATCTGGTTTACCACACTATTTCTATGGTTTGACCCCCTATCTGCCATGTGACAAACGACCACTGAGATTTATATAAATCTGTAGACCCCTTTGCACTGACATCATCAGGGCTACGGTCTGCCTATGGTCTGCCATTATGAGAATCAATTTGCATGTAAAGGTATGGTGTGCATCTAACGATGTGCGCGTTGCCTGAAATACGCACTGCACGGTATGACACAGTGAATTGTACTCTCAAATTGGCACAACCAAGATTCATGACGTCAGGTGAGATACAAGTGGACATGTCAAGTCATATGAAAGATGTGTCATAACTTTGCGCAGACGAGTAATGATTTTTCATATTGACCATTGTCAATTATGAACGTAGCGCGATTGCAGTATTAACTGTTTTTTTTTTTTTTTTTTTTATTTTTTTTTATGACTAGGTGTATACATCAACGGTCTGTTCCTGGACGGTGCCCGTTGGGATCGTAAGACCCGTCGACTGGGAGAGTCCCATCCAAAGGTCCTACAAGACACTATGCCAGTGGTGAGTTTACACATCACAACGCTATATGCCCTTTTTCATGCCCTCAAGACATCCTGTCTGAAGCTCAAACCCATAAATACTTGTACCACAACTCATATGAGACATTCATGTACGTGGTATTACCACAAACCTTACTAGATTGTATTTCCACCGTGCAAAGTTTCAAATCCTACTTGTGTTTTACATGTTTGTTTTTTTCTTCAAATCTTCAGATTTGGTTGAAGCCCATCAAAAAGGCTGAGATCCCAGAGCGACCGAGCTATGAGGCACCAGTTTACAAGACCAGCGAGCGTAGGGGTACCCTCTCAACGACTGGCCACTCGACTAACTTTGTCATCAGTATGATGTTACCCTCTGACCATCCCAAGCAACATTGGATTGGACGTGGGGTAGCTTTACTCTGTCAGCTGGACAACTAAACATGGAGGGTCTCTTCTGACATTTCACATTTTCCAAGTTGGATGGGGACTCCACATTTGTAGAATAATTTGTATATTTCAAATGAGAAAAGTGTGTCTCACTTACTAACAAAGATTGGCTGAAAGATAACAAGTGTATGCCAAAAAATGACTGTGAAAATTCATTAAAATAAGTTTCTGACAGAAAATTGGTCAGAAGAAATGTAGAGAGATAAAATTTAAATGACATTAAAACTTTTAGTTATGTTTCTTTTGATGAAACCATATTTGAACATCTGCAGTGTGTCAATAAAAAAAACCAGAAAGCTGTTTAGTTTTAGTTTTATTACAAAATATTGTTTGTCAAAAAAAGCAAAACAGAGTATGTATGTGTCGTTTCCAGTTTGGTTTTGCCATCACAGCAAGTTATTATGCAAAGCTACCCAGGGTAAACTTCTCATCGGGAAAATCGAGCAGGGTTGTGATTAAAAAAAAAAAAAATGAAAATCAAATTCCAACAAAGTGGTTTTATCGTTTAAATAGTTTGTATATAATTATCCGTCCATTGATAAAGCACAACATTGAAAAGTTAAGGATAATTTAAAGAATATTCCATTATTGTAATCGGTGAGGTTTTTATATGACATGTAACATAGTTTGTGTGACTAGATTTATTCTATCCTCAATAAGTAAATATAATTGTATATATTTTTGAAGTATCTTATATGACAACTATAACAATCCGTCCACATATTATCCACCTTGAGAAATATTTCACAATGTTCACAAATTCCGTCCATGATATTGCTCAATTGTAATAATATCCCAACGCTGAAAAGTATTCAGAGTCAGGTATGAGATATTTGGCAAAAAAAAAAAAAAAACCATTGATGGCGTGCCTTTCTTCAGAGAAAGTGACAAGGTTAAGTTGATAAAATAATTTGAAGAGATGGGATTTTATCATCGTGAAACCTGTTTCACAAATGAGCAACCACCAATTGCTTTCTTCTTAATGATTATGTTTTACTTTTAGTGAAAAGTGGGACAGTAGAACAAAGGAACACAATGGGAGCAATGCTGCCCTCACATCGGATGTCTTCGTATTTTAGTGTCCTCTCATTTATTTAGTGCACTCAGCACACGGGAGAGTGTTAAGTTAAAGGATCAAAAGAAGGTCCTCACACTGATGTATGTACATGCAAGTGTACAAGCCTTTAATTGGCATATTATGAATATTTAGGACAACTGAGCTTTAACGTTTCTTCACCCAAAACGTCTGTTACAAAGTGTGTGATTTGAATAAACATTACTTCTTGTGTTGATTGATGTATTGATGTGAAATTGTAGAGACAGTTTTTTGGGTCTTGTACTCTTTTCAACCATGAGCTACTTGTTAAAACTGTCATGAACTGGGCGTTCTCCGCGCCTGAAAATGATTGCTTGTGGTATTTTTATCGGCATCAGATGTTGACTATGGGAGCAGAAACTCCCTTTGGTCATGTTCGTTTTGTTATGCTTTCACGGTATCATTAACCACAAGAAAATTGTAAAAAGCAACCAAGCCTCCTTTGTGCGAAACAATTGGGAGACTTTTGAGACGTTAGCGGGCGCCCCAGTGACCGGTCCTTTTCTATTGCTCTCATAATAGAAAAGGACTGGTTACTGGGGCACCCGCTAACGCTCAAAAGTCTCCCATGCATTCATTTACAACTACACTAGTATACATGTAGATATAATTTTAACTGGAGCAGCGCTAGTACCGCACGGGCGTATCCATCCCTCCAAAGACGATATTTCAGCGAAGTTTTTTTAAGGACCAAAAATCAATGGGGCGGTGGGGTGGATGATGAGCCTGTTGACCCCCCCCCCCGGATATATCCCCCGGGTATTTACGCCCATGTTATTCAATGTTGGGAGTCTAATAAGTCTTCCATTGTGTAACTTGTGAAGTACGAAGTTTGGGCCAGGTAGGTCTACAATATTTGCTGAGCTTCATGTTGAATACATGTACTGTATATGCCATCTCAAACCCATAACTACATGTATACTGAGAAGAAAAAAAATTGTTTTGTCTCTGGGTTCACGGCTTATTAATGTACATATGTACATGTACATCAATGTTATCTTTTATCCCCATGTAGGCATACACCGTATACTCCGTGTAGCTTTTAGTAGTGCAAATGTTTTATCATACCGGGCCGCTTGAAGCATAGCGCAAGGACCTAATCAGCTAATATTGAGCGCGTATCCTTACAATGTTTGAAAAGGAGTACAGTGTAACCATGGTTTAAACTGTATTGCACCCCCCCCCCAAAAAAAAAAAATAATAATAATAATAATAATAATAATAATAATAATAATAATAATAGTAATAGTAAATAAATAAAAATAAATAAAATAACAATAAAATAAATAAACAAATAAATAAATTGTTTAGAGAGTCCAAGAACAAAACATATATACACATATAAAGAATTCTGTTTTAAAACGGGTATATTTATTCATTTTTTTTAAAATAAAACTCGCTCCGATTAGACTGGCTTTTTAGATTTAAAAATTTGAGAATAGAAGCTTTGCACTATGTACATGTTCGTAGACATTACTTCCTTTCACGTTCTAAAACGGGTATGCTATTTGCTATTACCCATTATATTAATAAAACTCGACCTGATTACCTTGGCTGTTAATGTCAGATTTAAAACAGATATTTACAGTCTCATTGGCGTTAGTAACTTAGTTCCTTTCGGTCACGATCACGTGGCACTGGCAGTATAAAAGTTATGTCCACACAGTCCACAGAAAAAATATCCTAAAACAATCCATAATGTTCACACCGCACAAGTTGTTAAACGACAGCAGATCTCAAAAGGAAGTTTGGTCTCTTGTTCCTGGATAGGGCATGCTGAAGTGGTCTATTTCTTAGCGGGCTTCTTCTTCGGCGCCTTGGCTACTTTCTTGGCAGCAGGCTTCTTGGTGGCTGACTTCTTAGCAGCTGGCTTCTTGGTGGCTGACTTCTTAGCAGCAGGCTTCTTGGTAGCTGACTTCTTAGCAGCAGGCTTTTTGGTGGCTGACTTCTTAGCAGCAGGCTTCTTGGTGGCTGACTTCTTAGCAGCGGGCTTTTTGGTGGCTGACTTCTTTGCAGCAGGCTTCTTGGCGGCTGGCTTCTTAGCGGCTTTCTTGGCAGCGGGCTTCTTGGCAGCTGCTTTCTTGACTGGCTTCTTGGCTTTGGGTTCCTTCTTAATGACCTTGAAGCTCCCAGATGCCCCAGTTCCTTTGGGCTGACTAAGAGCACCTGACGAAACACCCCTCTTCAGTGCCATCTTAACATGAACATCTGCACCATCTCCCACCTTGTAGTTGGCTTTGATGTACTTGACGATTGCCTGACGGGATGAACCATTCCTCTCCTTCAGCGCCTTGACGGCTGCGACGATCATATCGATATATTTTGGATGGTCAGCAGGCTTCTTGGAAGCAGGTTTCTTGGTTGGAGAAGCAGCCATGATGAATGTGTTTTACCGTTAGAAGGATTACGATTTATCAGAGTTACCTTGACACAGTGACCCTAAAGTGGTTGCGTCGTTGTATTAGTACGTGCGTTGCGGACGTTGTGGAAGTGACATTTTACGTGAACCGCCAATGTGTTTAGAATGGTCAAGTTATATAGTTACGTGCTTGTTGGTTCCACTAAATATCAATTTTTGTTAATTTTATGACAATCTTGACGGCTTTTGTTAGGAAAAACAAATTAAGTGATAGTACGCCTACCCTTTTTCCAGTATTTATTTCACTCTTGTAAGTCAATGCGTTGGCTACCAGCTGAAAAACATTGGCAATGCGGTGTTTACAAATAATGAAGTCTGATTTTGAAATCATGCCAAAATGTCACCTTTTTACCGAATGTCTCCTAATTAGTCTAGAATTGCTCCTAAATATCTCTTCTTACATATTGCCAGCTGATTTCAATAAAGAGTGTTGTATTTTAGAGATATTAATCGTACTAATGTAACGGTTACGAACAAATGCTTCGTCGCCTCCTGAGTTGTGCATGACGGCCGGACGTGGTCCCCCGAAAACATAATTTCTGCCTTTAAAAAACAAAACATCCCCCCTTTGTGCATTAATTTTTGGACATGTTACAGTAGGACCGATTAATTTGCCAACTACATGGCACATTCATTTCTGGACATGTTACAGTTTTATTTAATTCAGTGGTTTTATTTATTGTTTACAAATTATACCCTCTGTCTATTATGTGTGCTGAACAACAAGTAGGACGGGGACTGATGCTACCCATCCCAACCAACGGCATGAGAACCTTTATGTTGATTACAACTTTGAAAAGTAGGCTATCGCTCAGTTTGTGGGTTATTGAGATTATTTCCGGTCAAAATTCTTTCCTGTGTTTCATGGTATTGTTTATCATTATTCACTGTGCTATTCGATTTGCACGCTGGCCGCATGAGTTTCTAGTTGGATCACTCGTTCGTGATGGGGAGCGACAATCGTTAGGAAATTTACGTTTTGGTGCGGGAGTGAGTCGGTGTCAGTCAAAGTCCGCCCCTCCCCAATTTGATGACGATTTTGCCATATCTTTAACACAGAGAAAAACAATGTTAAGATCGAAAGTGCGTAGCCTTTGGTGTTACGGGTAACTAAACGCCCCCCCCCCCCCCCCCCCACGCACACATTTGAGTCCATTCCAGCAAGCACCCCATGGCTTTCTGGTCGTTCGTTCATTGACCCTTACGTCCGTTGCTAAGGAAGACAGGTTCACATTGAATTGTGAAAAAGGTAGTGAATTGTTAGGTTTACAATCCTTTCTTTATGGAGTTAGGACATAATGGTTAATTGACCATACGTCCACAATGAAGATTCGATTCATGTAGGTCCACTCACCCATACGTCTTGTGTAGCCACTGCCAATGTTTATCATTCATTCCAATTTTATTTCATAAATCCATTTGAAACCACCCGGCCATTGGTCATTGTTGTTATTTATGTCAAGTACCATTATCTGCACTGTGACCCAACACACATGAATTTATAACAGACCAGGGAAATTTTAAGCTCAATCGGTCATCTGAGTCATGAGAAAGCGGGGGGAAAAAACTAGCTTTCACTGTTTTCAAATCCGGGTTTTGGCCCAGCGAGTTCAGGTTTTATCTCAAACCTATAGCATTTCAAGCAAAAATACTTCAAGGGAGGTTTTCCACCATGACCATCTTTATAACATGTAAGTTATGTGCACATCTGTGTTTATACGTGTTCACCCTTACCAATATTATGCACACCCTACGCCTATGTTGTGTTATGGAAGAGTCAAACAAATTTCCATCCTCTATATTTTGCAATCAGATTGGATGGTTGCGTTTTTAATAGTGAAGATTGCGAGAACGGTTTATGTTTATGTCGGAGATTGTTTGACTTATCTAGTAGTTCGCTCACAAAGTAGATCCAATGTTTGACAGTGTATGATTTTCAGGGGAAAATGTTCACTGAGAAAATAGAATTAACTGTTGCAAACCGCTTACCGACCATAATGACCTGTGGCATAAACTAATGAAGAAAACAAATTAATTGTGGCCTCACGTTTCGACCCCAGCAGAGTCTTTCTCTTCATCCATTGAGAAAGACTGATAGGGTCAAAACGTGAGGCCATTGGCAAATTGCAAAAAAAAAATCATTATCATTTAGCTTTATAGTTGAAATTAAGCACCAATCCTGTTGCTACGTCTTGAAATTTATGCTACAAATTTGTATTTGAGGAAAAAACAACCGCGGGGGTTTCGTTCTTTTTTATCTGCCCACAATTTCAACTGCCGCCTCCGGTTCAAGCGACTTCGGCTACGGCTGTGTTCGTTGGCTTTCGCACGACATTTAAGAATGGGACTTTTTTTGGTTTCCAATTATACAACGCATACAGTTTACAATCCTTCTGTTCACTTTCAAAACACGTAATGGTCGTGTCCTACATATCTCTCAGAACTCGTTAAACTGAGGTTCCATCAACCCGACTACGCTCTCCCACATACTCTCACCTTCAACTTAGGCCTGGTCCTCGAGTAAAAACACGGTATGGTAACAGAGCTCTTTCCGTATAGCCACTCTCATATTATGAAACAATCTCCCTGCCCAAATTCGAAATGCTTCATCTTTACTAATATATATGTTGAAAACTCACTTATTCAAATCTCTGTAATCTGTCAATACCCCAATCTGCTGCTTGGACCACACAATTTTTCTGTTTGTTTCCCTGTCTATTCTGTTTACTTTTGTTTACAATTCTCATGTTTAAAATAATTATTCTTCTGTTAGTGTTTTCTATTTTTGTATTTATGTATATTTGTATTATTGATGCTGTTTCCGTGGTTTTGCTTAACAGTCTGCAAGTGCAAGGAGGACTGTAGCACCATTATAGCGCTAAGAAACGCATGAAGTATTTAGCGCTGTATAAATGTATGCCAGGTTTGATATAATAATTATATCATTATATAAAACCTGGCGCTGCAATGTATTGATTACCAGTACCTGGTACGGTATCAACGGTCAGAATATCAACATGGTCATTTTCATTAGCGATTTAGAACGCCATGGCATCAAGTCGATATTTTAATAATAGGGAAAATGGCGGTTGATTTGTGTCTCCCTTGATACATAACCATGCACTGACAAGTTGCCTTGACGGAAATTCCATTAAACGAACAAAATATTTAATCAACCTGTTTCGATATATGAATGCAAAACATTTGATTAAGCAGGTCGCTCTGGGCCCATAACTTGTTTTATTTTTTACCTATCTTTTTTCCTTTTGTAAACTTTAAAGTTCGTATGAAGTGGTATTTTTTAAAGTATATTTTGGGGGCATGGTTAGATCATGTAAAAAACAACAACAACTAAGTTAATTTAGTTTGTTTTTGTTATCTTTAAATATCTTTTTTTGATATAAGCCTGATATAAGCCTAAATGTTAAACAAACTTGCATTTATAGGTTAATAATTCATTAATTTAGGTTAGCAGTCTGTCATCAAACGAAACAAAACAATCTTGAAACTAAAAAAAAATCTTGCTGGGAGGGATCGACCAACCTCGCCCAGCCTCCTTAACCTATACCCCTATGATTAATTAAGAAGCAGATTGGGAGGACCGTGGAGAAAATCTCGCGTGATGTTATAAGAAAGACCTTGCTACAAGAACAAATTGGTATAGTGATTGTATATCCAGTGCTGCGTGGTTTGCAAATGATAATTATTAATTATTGGGTGTCCCCGAGACTGCTTCAAGTAGAAACGTTCGATCAATATTTATCATTAGTGGTTCGCAATCTCAACCAACATCTCAAGGCAAGACGGCCTGATTTAAAGTCCAGGGTTGAAAATTATCGACAAACCATATGGTAAAAGTGATAGGCCCCCCCCCCTATCTATACCATAAGTCTATTATATAGAAATACGTTTGTATGAAATGTGTCTGAGTCCAGCAAAATACAATTTTGAATCCACCCAAATCGCCACCACACGTGCAGTTCTAAACAAAAACCAACCAACCAACCAAACAAACAAACAAACAAACAAACAAACAAACAAACAAACAAACAAACAAACAAACAAACAAACAAACAAACAAACAAACAAACAAACAAACAAACAAACAAACAAACAAACAAACAAACAAACAAACAAACAAACAAATAAACAAACAAACAAACAAACAAACAAACAAACAAACAAACAAACAAACAAACAAACAAACAAACAAACAAAAAACGCAACAAACAAACAAACTAACAAACAAACAAATAAACAAACAAAAACAAACACACACAAAGACCGTTTTTCGTCGTTTCACTCAAACGGGACCATCTTATTAATGAATTTGCAGGCTTGTTGTGAAGTGTGTGTGTGTGTTGAAAGTAGATGATTGATTGTAAATTGTCTCTTTCAAGCCAATTATCTAATTATACCAAGGGAAATTCACGCTGTTACAAAATCAGATCATTTAGGGATGAAGAGGCTTGGCTGATGCATTGTATATGTGTTTCATTTTTATTTTATAATGTATAATGTTCATATAATGCATTGATGTGTAGACTATGTAACCTGTTACATCACGTGTTTACATGGAGCGATATATACTCCTTGCGGGCTCAACTTGTAAACAACTTAACGGAAGCCTTATAAAAAACCTAACTTTTTATACGGAGACTGCACCAAACCATTTGTACCATACCGCACTTTCCTATGGAGGACGTCGTGTGTGTTTACATTTAATAATCACAATAGGTCACATGACGAGGGTCGCGCAATCGGTCTATTACGCAGTCGAAATGAGCCCGTTATGAACAAGCACATAATCCCTGATAAGACATACCAATTAGAGGAGTGGAATTGATATTATCTTCCACCCAAAACAGCACTGTAGGCATATTTTCCTCTTCCTTATTTAGTATAATATAATAAAACTCAGCCTCGGCCAAAAACCTTGTGCCTGTTCACTAGTCTAGGAGGGGGTCGTCCTCCCAGTGTTGAGTACAATATTGGGGTTGTATATCGATAAATTCAAACCATTTAAAAAGCGCCCCCTTTGGAAGCTTCACATGTCGTCGAATACGGCGGTATCAATCAGTACCAAACCGAAAACACGTTTTAACGACTGGAGGCAAGACCAGTTTTATAGTCTTTTTTTTCTTTTTTTGACACCACCTACATTGTGCTATTTATACTGTAATCAATTTAACCTTATGAAGACGAAAACTATGGTAAAAAGGTCTAATTTGATAGATTTTTAATTACGTGTCGCGCATGGCGCATGTATACAGGAATTGTCGTTGTGAATTTAAGGCCGCAAATCACGAAAGTACGGTCAGTTTCAAGACTGGCCTTTTTAGGAGCGGGTCTGGATACCATCGCCATGGATGCATCTCTGAACAACGTGAGTATACTGTACATGTAATGTTCACAGTGAGAATTAGCCTGTCGAGAACTATAATATAAATACATCTGTATTTGAAACGTACTTCGGTATCCCTACATCGGCAATTAGGCCTACATGAGTTAGCAAAAAATATTCTGATTTTTAAGACCGACTCAAACTTGGGCTTTTGATAGCCGATTTGACGGAGTTAGTTTGTTTAGTTACAGGTAGAATACAGGATTGGATTTCATTAAAAAAAATACAAAAATTATGAGCATCAGCCTGAAAGTTTACTGATTATGAAGTTCATACCAAGAGTGCCAATCTTCCATAGAAGTACTTCTGTCTAAAATGCTGTCAAAGTCGAGAAAATAGAATTTGAAGACCCTGGTTTTAATTTTAGTTGTAACAATCGAAAGTAAGGACAGTGTGTTTGCATGCTGAAAAGTATACACGGTTTTCACTGTTTTCTTCTGACTCGGACGACGGATTGAGTCCAAAATATTTACAGGTTTTTTTTGTCATGTTTATATTGAATCATAGAGTAAGAAAACTGCACGGTTAGCTTTACCAATCCTATTTTTTACCCTTAAAACAAAAGCTGACGAGAGATTCAGCACAGACGAATGGTCCCGGAAAGGGTACAAGCCAAAACACCGTACTGTTTAGCAGACAATTACCAAGCCGAAGCAGAGACTTAGTTGATTAAGCCAAATACATTTATACGATTTATAAGCCTCAACTCCTCGCATTTTTCTCCTTGTGGCGAATCGCCATTTTTGTGCGAATTTGAGCGATTTGTTTTCTTCGGATTTAGTGTTCTTATGGGCTCATTATTTAAGTTCATCTGTTGAAGTTTGAAATTAAAATGTTGTCGCTTTCTGAAGTTATGAGGACCTCCAAAGTGACGAATATACTAAATCGCGGGCGTAATGTCCCCATACTGACGGACGGCGATGGCAACTAGGGCCGATGGGTGTTGCACATAACTACCGGGTACCAGCCACATTTTATTTGACCAAAAAACTTACGTCCAGATTGTTGATGTCAATGTGTGGTTCATTCAGAAGGTTGATTACATCGAATTATATAGTCATTGCAACCTGCAGATTTTCAACTGCTCTCCCATTTATCATGTAGATTAATAAGTGATTATCCAAAAATGGCAAAGTAGAAAGGACAACCATCTGTGAAAATATGAACATAGCATTCCCCCAAAAACTCGTTACATACAGTCTTTTTGTATCAGCAATTTGATGCATTGCGATCTTGGGGGAGATTATTAGATACCCTGGTGTTGGGAACCTTAAGCACCTCAGAGTTAACTGAGTTGATGTAGGTGTCTAGAGCTACATTATTATCTGTTGAGGGGTCTACATGAAAATCTTCACGTAGACGTAGCCTGCGATTGAATTGGGCTATGTCTTGTTGGGAAGACAGTTGGTTGGGTTCTCTTGGTGTGGGGCAAAACTTAAGGCCCCTTGAGAGCAGTTTTACCTGTGGGTCAGTTATACATTTAGTCTTATGCTGTATTATTCTATATTAATTTATTCTTTATGTGTTTCCTCGTGAAGGTAAATGTTTCCTTGATCTGGGCATGCTTTACGTTCCTACTCGTGTGGTTCGTGAGTGGTAAGATAATGCTACTATAATCTTTCGACTGGAAAAGAAGGGGGTCAAAGGTCAAATGATGCAAAACTTTTGAGCGGGAGAAATGAGTGAATTTTCATGTAGTGGCGTAATAAACCGATCCATTAAGCCACACCCTTGCTGTATTGACCAATCACATACATGATTACGCAACCAAAAGTCTGACAAAAGTCCGACAAACGCGTTGGTGCATAATAATAGACCCTTCCGAAGAAATATGTGCACTAACACTACTGGTGGGCAAAATGAGGAAACATCACTCATTTTTGTGTGGGGCTAATGGTTGCGTGACGCACACGCGCTTGTGCGTCTGCCTAGTGCACAACTCTATGCCAACCAATCATGTATGTACGCATGCGTGACTGTAATTAGCATATTTTCTGGGAAAGGCTAATTATGGCGCGCGTGCACAGTGGGCGGGGCTTAATGGATCGGTCTATTATATCAGGCCACAAGTTAAATGTTATTTTTGTCGCGGTAATAGCGTAACGGCTCTCATACCACTATACTCTCGCGAGACTGCTGTTCTCGCGAGACTTCTGCTCTTGCGACTATAGACCATGTAACCTTTGTTTACAAAAAAGAGTGAGCTTCCGTGGCAATTTCTGGCAGGCAAAATACTACACTGGTCACGTGAGAAATTTGACATTCTGTGTTTTAATTACCACATAAATTCAAGAGTAATAAAAATAATAGCAGAACAAGTTCAGAGATAGGCCTCCTTTCTTCATATCAAAAAAGGGATAAGAAACAGACGGTGCAATCTCCATAAAATGTCAGACTTTGTGTTTTCTTCCATTGGGCTGTGTACAAATCATGCCTGCAGGAAGTCCAGGCTCTGTTACTCTTTTGTAAACATTGTGATGTCACAGGTTGCACGGCCCCCATTTAGATGGGGCAGTACAGTCGAAAGGCAGCATGAAGATCTCGCGGGAGAGCTGTTACGACATCACTGCAACAAACATTTAAAGATGCTAGGTCCAATTTTTGGCCGATTGACCCGACAATTTAGATTTCAATTTTTAAACAGCTATTTTCGGTGATTCGAGAAAGTTATAAGCGGCCACTTTAGGAATATGCACAAAAACATCCGTCAATAATCACGTATATTTGCCACGTACAAACAATTTTACATGTTTTGTATTTTGTGCACTGTCCATGGCATAATATGCGAAAGTTGTTGACTGTATGTTTTCGTTTTAAAACAGTCTGTCAAAATCATCTGTAAAAAATCGTTCAGAGAATTTTGTATTTTTTTTTTTTTAAGATTCATATTTTGGTGAAAATCGAGCAAAGCAACAAATCGGGACAATACAAACTGAGGGATTAAAATAAGAGGGCCATCTCATCGCTCTGCATAATGCACAAGTCAGCGCACCGTCCCCCGCTCCGGCCCACAATGACACCGCAGCAGTCTGGCGTAGTGCGCTGCGAATAGACCTTTATCATGGTGCGGCCATCTTGATTTTCTCCCATTCAAACCAATGTAACCAAACCGAGGCTGGAAGGGCAAATAGTCTGGTTCCTTTTTTGTACAATAAATATTAGCATACATTACTGTAATTGGTTACAGGGAACATGACCAAGATGGTTGCAGCATGATAAAGGTCTATTGTCATGCGCAACGAGATGGATCCTTAACAGAAAACATAAGCCCCCCCCAAAAAAAACACAACGAAATTGTTTTAGATCAAAACTCATCAAAAAAGTTAAGTTGTGAGCTACAAGGTTTCATTAACACTTCAACCAGCCTCCTGCTAGTCTTAAATCTTCATTAAGGGACTTAATCCATCAATTTAAAATAAATAAAATATGACGTTGTTGGTTGTTGTTTATACATTAGTCATTTTGGGAAAGGATTTTTAATTTGGTAACAAGTGAAACAAAAATCAGACTTTTTCCCCATTTAAATTTGTCAGGTTTTGGTCAGTTTTTTCAAAACGTTTTAAAATCAAGTGTGCTTGTAACCGGACTTGGGTTCGATCCGAAAGACTCAGGACTTGGACCCGAGGTTGATGGGAGAAATCAGACTTGTTTTTGGACTCGAATTCAAGGGTCGTTGATTGAAACAGAAGACTGCCAGAAAGTCTCTAAGGCCCTTTTCGAAATGACGACTTCGGCTCCGGACTCGGCTCAGGCTAGCTTGGCCCCGCAGTTGTTTTGACAATTGCGCGTGCTTTGTGGACGCGTTCAGGGCTTGAGACAAGAGGACGGAGCCTGAAGCCGAATCCAAAGCCGAAGCCGTAGATTCGAAAAGGGCCTAAATTTCCCAAATCCTCCCCAACGGGGTTGTTTAGATGCCTCCACCCTTCCCCAGGGTTTTTGAAGAAAGAAAACAAAAATAGTAAAAGATAACATATCTTCCACACATGGATTGATTATAATCCCTGTGTGGAAATTAAATTAATTATTCATTAAAGAAAATGAATATTCATTAATCTATAACGTACGTAAAGGAAAATGGATCCTCGATGAAAAGAATTCCGACTCATTCCCTCTCTCGGGCTATCCTTGGATGAATATATTTACCTAATAATTATATATTACGTTAATATATTCATTCAAGGCTAACCCGAGAGAGGTAATAGCCGAGAATTCTTTTCATCGGGGATCCCTTTTCCTTACACGGTAGATTAATGAATATTCATTTTCTTTTAAATAAGCCACAACTGCTGTACAGATGACCTTGGCAACATACAGTTAGCCTTTTTGAGGTATGGCTGAAACGATAGGAGTACACTGTTTGGTTTGGATTTATAATGCAGACAAATTTACCAAAACCAAATAATACTGCCCTACTAATAGATGTCCACCGTATCTCAAAATGGCTTGTAGTGTTTTAGATAGTTATATTTTGGACGTTGGGTTTAGAAACAATGGGGGTGCTGGATAGTGCCAGAGAGGTGAACCATTTTTTGACAAGCGCGGAAATATTTTGTTTGGGTATCATTTATCTGGTAGCCGCCACTTAATATCTGGCGGCCGCCACATAATTATCGTTGACGGCCGGTGTCATAGGGTATTCTGTCCTAGGGTAATGTGTCCACCATACGGTAAATTAACGTGGGCTGGAGGAGTTTATTCAAAAGCGCTATCAGAAGGAGTTAGTACACGATTCGCCGTATGCCCGGACAGAATCTCCTGCCGGACAGAATCTCCTTCCACACCGGCACTTGTTTTGTTTTTTATAACACTTTGACTCAGTGACATAGACATGACACCGATGGGGTTGCTCCTTCCCCCCGGCTGGGCTTTTAATACACTTCCCAAAAATTAGGCTAAAAGTTTGGAAAGTTTGGATTTTTGATTTAGGGAAAAACTTTCTCTGAAACTTTTAAGTTTAAAATAGACAAAACGTAATGCCCAAATTAATTTCGGATTGTGAAGCCCATTGATATTTTAATATCAGTGCTGATTTTGTAAGCCAGATTTTATGACTTGAATATAAAGGGTCCTTGATAAAAAAAATTCTGACCCGACGAAACAGTTTAAGTTCATTATTTCTTACGTTCTAAATAATTTTGTGTGACCGAATGCCTCAAAATTTCAAGTATCATTGAGTTTGTAAACAACATGTGCTTCACCCACGTCGAAACCGATGTGGCAGAACATCATTTTTCTCGCTGACTCGCTGAAAGGGGCTATCTCGTCGCCGTAAAAAGTCTTGAACGGAACAGTTACCCCGCCGTGCCTAGCCTTCATCAAGGCCCGCAGCACCCTCGGATTCTGGTGGACATTCGACACATAGATTTCACAAACCGGCAAAATAAAAACTTTTTTGAAAACTAGATTTCTAGAAAGAATCGCATCTAGCCTTATAATATCGATGCAATTTTGGATTTAATTATGGGAGAGATTTGGGGTTTTGTGATAGAAAATCTATTTAGGCAATTCATTTTGGGAATAAGGTTTTCGAGAAAGCTTTTCCCAAATCAAAATCCCAACTTTCCGAAATTTTAGCCCAGTTTCCTGGACTCTTATTAAAACCACAGCCGGAGGGAGCGAGCAAACCAAACGGGTTCAGGGCTTTGTCACCGAATGAAAGCGCTAAAGATAAGAAATGGCGGCCGCCAGAATGGTACAAAAAATATACACGCGCTCATGAAAAAATATTTCTCCTCTTATTATTCTGTGGCACTATCCGGCTTCCGTAAACGATGGTCGTGTAGTCAATCATGTATTTGCTGTTTTGATTTCGCTGGAACACAAAACAAAAAAGAAGCAGCCTTAAATAGGGCTCCAAACTTGTATATTTGCCACAGAGTCTTCTTCGACGACTTCTGAATATACCATCCTCGACGTGAACGGTAAACGGACATGGAACGACGCCGTTGCAGAGTGTGCTGAAGTGAGTGGCAGGCATCTTGCCCTGCTAGACTCCAACGGAGAAGAGGATCTCCTGAAGCAAGCTGCAGAGGATGTCAACGCAGACGTAGGCTTTTACTGGTTGAAACAAGCTGGCCAATCCGATTGTAGAGCGATGAATTTAAACAATCGGAAATGGAAGACGGGTCAGTGCACTAAATCATGGTTCTTCATCTGCGAAAAAGAAGGTAAAGGCCCACCTCAGTCACAAACAACAACAAGAACAACAAGAACAACAAGAACTACAAGAACAACAAGAACAAGAACAACAAGAACAACAAGAACAACAACAACAACTACAACAACTACAACAACAACAACAACAACAACAACAACAAGAACAAGAACAAGAAAAACAACAACAACAACAACAACAGCACCAACAACAACAACAACAACAACAACAACAACAACAACAACAACAACAACAAAACAACTGTCCAACAAACAACAAACAGATTGAGCGGGGAGCAAAAGACAATTTCTGAGAAATGTTTTAGAATTATGTATGTTGAGCTCGTACCGTGAACTACATACGTCGCTAATTTATATAACTTGTTTACGACCTGATGTACTGGGACTCAGTTTGCGAAAAGAAAAAATATGGTAACATGAATACATATGCGTCTATACTTGATTGGCAATCACGGAACAAACAACTCAATTTACCGCTCTACGCCATCAATAAACAAGAATTATTGGTAACTCTGAATATACTCTCTTCACTTGCTTCGAAGTTCATAACAAAATCATTTGTAAAAATGAAAAGAAAATTTCAATTTTTGAACAAAATTTAATAATATTGTGTTTTATATATAAACATGATATATCTACCAGCACATGTTCTGAAATGCTTTTACGCGAAAATAACCCCATACTATAGGCCAGTTGTTCTTACTTCTTACATCATTTTTTTCCGCAGGCACTTCTCCTGCTACTGCCATTGTACCCACAACACAAGGCCTGACAACAAGGGGCTCCAGCCAAGGGACCCCAACGGCTTCAACGAAGCCCATCACATCCCCAAATCCCTTGCCAACAAACGCCAACCCGAGTGTAGTGGCACAAACGGGGTTGCCCCATGAAGAGGCAACACGTGAACAAGATTTGAAGAGTGGCAGTCACCTTAGTTCTGTTTCTAACAGTGGATACAGGAGTATTCCCACTTCTTCGTCAGCACCCTCAAGCCGCGAGAGGAGGTCCATCGATTACACTCTCCTCCCAGCTGATGATTTAATACATGATCGTTTTGTTTTAGCGACAATCAAGGGATGCAGATCCCGCCTCCGGTGTGCTGCCGCCTGCACCAAGGAATCATTATGTACGCAGTTTGTCTACTTAAGAAACAGCGACTGTTTGCTGTCTAGAGAAGCTGCGGATGTGAAGTAGTTGAAGAGAGAAAAAAATATGTTTCTGCTTGGTTGTTTTATTCTGTATAATGACTGAGTGTGTAATTACGTATTACGTATATGCATAGAGCAAGAGTTGTCTACTCTTCGCCATGTTATGGAGTACTGTTGTCAAATCTGGTCTGGTGCCCCAGCTTGTCATCTTTCCATGCTTGACAAAATACAGCAGCGTGTTGTTAACCTGGTTGGTTCTGAATTATCAGCTTCATTGGAATCCCTTTCACATCGTCGTAATGTATCGTCACTCTCCCTCTTCTATAGGTCTTACAGTGGGATGTGTTCCAACGGTTTATCACTGGTTGTCCCTGTCAACCGTCCGTGTGTACGCACAACACGCTTTTATGTCCTCTCCCATCCTTACACGGTAACGGTTCCAAAATGTAATTCAAAGATGTATTCTACAAGTTTTTTCCCACGCACTTCTTCACTCTGGAACTCTTTGCCGGTATGTTTCCCTGCGGGCTAGAAGCAGAATGTAAACAGTTTACTTCTGGCCTAATTTTCCACTTTCTTTCTCTTTTCCTTGTAGCCCTCACGTAGAGGGGCCTTGTGCCTTGTGATGGGCGACTAACATAACAAAAAAAGGAAACAAACTGAGACTGTTGACTTGAGATACCAGCCGTGGTTTGCAGAAAAATGTGTACTCTTCGCGATTAGTAGTATGTTGTTTCGTAACTGAAGACTTCGAAGTACATCATTGTTTTGGGAAGAGTAAATATACTCCTATACATTATTTTAGTGAAAGATCGAAGAACAGTCTGACATGGATTTTGTGGACACTCCATTTTGGTCTTATTTCGATTGCAGCAATTTAAAACAATAAGCGACAGGAATTTTGTAGGGTCTTCAAAAGCTGTAGCGCAAATATTTCTCTTAAGGATTGATATGGTATCGATTTTCCAATTAGCGAGCTTTCTAATTGAATTTAATTAATGTCTTGTTTCGACTGTTACTGTACCAATCGACACGACTGTTGCCTGAGCAGCTAACAGCCGTTGTCTGATACGAGTGATGTGCATCTAAATAACCCGAGAAGCTGGTAATAATTTGCAATTTTGTACGGCGCTCTGGAACGGCCATCCTACTCGTCCTGAAATAATCATCTCTTAAGATGGCAAAACCCTGCAAACTAAATATTTTGGGATGACAATCATATAGTATTTCGGGATAGGTTGCGGAGATCCTAACTCCAAGATGTCGACATTTGGGAAATCGACATCTTGTTGAAATGTTGTTGTCCATGATTGCCGAGATATTTATCTTGTCAAGATGGCGTCACCCTGAGTGGGATGGACTATACCAACGAAACATTGTGAACGTTTGGGTTTTCAAGTTGTAGATGTACTCATTCATCCTTTTAAATGATTCCTATAGTTACACCATGTTTGTAGTGAAAATTAATTATTATTCATCCTGTCGGGCAGAAATAGATCTCTCTCCAGTTTTTTCCTTCTTCTTTATCAAACAATTTTCCTGTAACCTTTGGCAAAAACTTGTGGGAACAAAGCTACATGAAAACGTTTTACACAGTGTGATACACTAGAAACTTAAAATACGTACATGTACATCAGCGCGAACAATATGGCGTTTGTCGTGCACCAGTGAGGTCAATAATGTGACAAAGTCAACGATTGTAAAATGTTCGTGTTTCTTGGTTCAGTTAAGTATTAGAGCTGAAAGGAGAAAAAAGGGGGTAAGATCTTCCCGATTGGTGTTTTGGTTGGAGATTGAAATGTTGAGCACGTACGTATTTAAGTATACGTATTTATGTTGCTGCAATTTCCAAAAGAAGCATTGATTTCGGGAGTTCCCTATTGCTATTTTTCGACTTTGAAATTATTTATGTAATAGTGTTGTAGGATCGGTAGGGGTTTTTATAATCAGTTATCTTTCGGATTGGAGCGAATTATTTTTCCTTGAAAATGACCAAACATCAACAAAATGCACTCTGGAGTTTTGGTTCATACTGTTTCGCACCAAACAATTATCAGAGCAAAAAATCAACCTGATCAATATTGAATTGCTATTTTCAGATCATTGTTTAATTTTTTAGTAGAATAAAAAATATATATATTGTTATTTATTTCTTTTCATCGGGAGCTTTCATTTGCTTGTCCTCAAGTCGTCAGGTCATCTTCTCGCTCCTGAAAAGAAAACACGAGAAAAAAACGTTGCCGCTAATCGCTACTTCTGAATACGATGCAATTCTGGCACTGTCCATTAAGCATTTTGAAATGCTTAAATATTGTATATGCATTAGAGTGTACCTTACAATGGAAGTAGCACGTTGTTAAAATCTAGGGTGTGTCAATAGTTAGCATTATACACGAATTTATGCTTCTTAACCTGCGTCTAGTGGGTGGTACGCTTTTATTTGCAGCGAAACTCGGTTTTTAGCGTAGCGCGCCCATAGTATACAAATATTGACTGCTTTGAGTGGCGTAGTAAAACTAGTCACTCGAGGTGATCCCCGGAGCAGCCTATCTTCCCGAGGCGGAGCCGAGGGAAGATAGGCGGCCCGGGGATCACCGAGAGTGACTAGTTTTACTACGCCACGATATAAAGCAGTCAATATTTGTTTTATAACACCTCAATTTCATCCACTTTGTGGTAATATTCGTTAAACAACAGCTGTGCGTCAGTCTTCAAACAACTCTATAAAATCTGACAGGAAATCTTGACAAAAAGAAAGAGGGGTACCACACTGTCTTCGTTCTCATATCGTATTTCAAATGCATGTATTATTTGATCGTTTCACCGGGTTCGAGGTTGTCGTTGGATAGTACCATTTAATAGTTCTTTTGGTCGGTGTGCAGTGTGATAGTAAAAATACACAACACCACGTGACGCACGTTCGGCCAATCAACATATAGAGTCAAAGGAAGAGGTGTTATAAAAAATGTTAAGAGATTAGCAGCTTCTGCCCAAGAAATGGGCCCTCATGTCTAGGACGTCACTGTTGAAGGCTATTTATACGAAAGTGACAGGCCTCCAGATCCAGAGCTACTTCCAAGATAGAAAAAAATAGTCCAACACGAGGCCAAGCCAAAGGTCAAAGGTCACTGAAGGTGAAGGCTATAAGAAAATAAAGACAATTTAAACAGCGAGAGAAGATGTCTGTTCACATTCCTCTTAAACTGGAATAGATTGCACGAAGTTTTTTTAATAGAATTTTTAGAGTGTTTGTAGGGTGGACGAGGGACCGTGTCTATTATTGTGTTTAATGTAAAAAAATAAATTACTTAAAAAAATCAAATCGATGGAGCCAGTTTGTGTGAAATGGGCGTGACTTAGTGGAACAGACCATTGATCTCCAATGAGCTGTATTAATGGAGATCAATAGCATATAGACCTTTCGCATAATGCATAACTCTGCTGGTACGCTGAGGTCACACGCACGTTTGGTTAATGCACCAAGATCAATCCATTGATGAAAATGGAGATCAATGTCTGTCCATCCTCGTTCCCAGGGGTGATCGATCCCGCTGTGCCATTTTCCCCATCATGCCTTGCTCGCTCATAACGAGAGGTATCGATCACTTATCTCTGTGATACTGTCAGTATAAAATAAATCAGACGGCCCTCAGTGAGGGCGCTGTTTGAGAGTGTATGACGTCATATGCACGTGATCTAATCCACGAGCGCATGTGTTATAACAAAAAACAGGCTGACGGGTGGTGAGTTGTGGTGTTGGGAAGGGGCGTGAGATTTAAGAGGGGTGAAGTCTTTGTAGTGGGGGATTGTAGGGGATTGTCCCCCTCCCCCTTTTTGCACCACGTGCAATTGTGTGTACTTTCGTTTAGAAGACATTGTTTCAGTGTTGCTCATGCAATAGACCAATTGCGCGACCAATGTTTACATGTCATCACATGACCTATTTTGGGTACAACGTTATCTCAGCTGATGGCAAACTACATGCAAATACATGCTGTGACCGACAGTGTCACACCAACAGTCGGCTTTTTGGTAATAATAACACAGTTACTATAAGCCCTTTTATCAAAGTTGTGTGTTTTGGACATTGATTTTAATCACATTACTGTTTCATAAACTACAAGTAGGACTGTTTGTTTCGCCTCAACGTTCAGTTTTTTTTAAGGGGCGGGGTATAAGTTGACAATCTTTGTGGAAGGATGGCGTGAAGAGGGTCACGCACTGTCCTTAGTTTTTTAACATTTTATACTAGTTTTGATATTTACGATGGTTTTATATTTGTTGTGTATTCACTGACTTTTTGTTGTTTTGCCAGTGCAAAGTGTAATAAAATAAACTAAAAAGTATTCTGCTACAAAAGAGCTTTATTTGGTGGTGGGGACTACAGGCGTCGAACAACGATGTAGCCACCCGCCTGTAATTTTGTTTGTAATGTAAATCACTTTTTAAAAAAAGGTAAAGAACGTTGGAAAAGTGAGCATTTATACCTAGCCTTGCCCAATTTAAAATAGACAAAGGAATCACACAGTTTTGGAAAGCCTTTTCTTTGGATGATTTCAGCTTCAAAACTGTTAGACTCTTGTGTTTAAAAGTGTGTGATCACGGACGTCTGGCCCAAGCGTTCCGTCACGCAACTATAGTACGACCACATTGTTAACATTATACGCTCCGTGTAGAATTTCCAAAACTTCCTGAAACTGTCCTTACTGGCTTTATTCAGCCACTCGAAGGTCTCTGGTACAAACTCTGGAATATCTTCTACATATTCAGAGAAAGAAAAGCCTCGGTCGAATAAACAAAGGTCACAATCATCATATATGCCGCACTTTTCTGTTGAGGACGTCATGTTTGTTTACATTTAATACCCACTACAGGTCACGTGACGGGGGAAGCACAATCGGTTTATTATTCCGTGTAGGAATTACCTACAGAGGGCGCAGTTTGAAATATTTCAAATTACTTGTTTTGGTTCATCCTGTTTTGTTATGATCCCCATATTTTGTGTTCACTTAAAATAGAGTCAGTCTGTCGAAACAAGAAAAAAAGTTTCATTGCTGCTGCATAAAATAATGTTTAATAATGATGCAAAAAGCGTATGTATGTTTTCTCTTATTTTAATTAACTCGGTTTGTTGTTTTGTGCAGAAAAGGAGTTTGTGTTTCGTTCCAGTGAAAGAAGAGCGCATGAATCAGGGGCAAAAAAATTAATAATTATGTTTTGTTGACTTTAGACTATCTTTGATACAATGATGATGAATCAAGATCGTAGTCGTAGGTGAGAGGAGTATTTTCCCGAATGTGGCCACACAGGCAAAAAGGAAAGTCAGCGGAATACGAACGATGATTAAGCTGCACATTGAGATACATTCTGAAATATTTCGAAGGTGGGGGATGTCTGATTTAAAAATGATGTCACACACAAATATATAACAAGTTTAGTGACATTTAGTTTCTTCAAACAAGGTTGGACTTGTACATAGTGGGTCAGCGGGGGGTTCCAGGTCGTATAGGCAAAGAATGTGTGTATTTACTGAAAAATAGGGGTGAGCCTTGAAATAACATATATAAGTATAATATAAGCGACCTGTTGATAAGTATGGAATCGTTGGGGAAGATGGTAGTCCACTGTACATTTACCGATGGGAGACTTTTGAACGGTCATTTTTCACGGTTCTTACCAGTAGTACGCACGCTCAGAACTACACACGCAGTACTGAGCATGTGCGCGCACGCACATGAACTGTCAAAAAGGACTGTTGTGTCTGCTGCCGCCAGCGTCTCAAAAGTTTCCCATTGATCGCGTTGACAACTGGAACATGCCCACAGCTTTCATGTTCGGGCGCGTAATACTCTGGTAGCTGTAGCTAGATCGTATGGCCAGTGTTTTAAACATTCTGAAAGCAGTGAATATCATTATTTTCACAGTGAACTACATAAAGGTCCTAAACAGACACTGTCGGGCTGAGATAATTTTAGGTGAGTCCTATGACTTGGCGCCTTATTGTCCAGCCAACTATTAGCGTTAATTTAAGACTTGAGACTTCTGCTCAAGGTATCAATGAACATTATATGCCAGGTACACAGGAGATCTTATGGATATGATATGCGATTGGAAGTAGGGCTTCGTTCTGTTATTAAACTAGTCTTGTTTCAAGACGCTCGTTTTATTTATACTCCACTATCTACCGCTGATCGCCGCAATAAGGCGCTATCACTCAAGAAACACCCTCACTATATGTAGCGTTAGATGGGTATAATAGTAGTCTGGTTCCCAGACCCAAAAATCTCCGACTATTCTCTGTCGATTTTAGGGTCCGGGAGTATCACCCAAATGTCACGTGGGAAAAATATTCCTCTTTTCCGAAAATATCCAAAATGCTCCGAACTCGTTGTCGTCAACATTTGGACAATGTCGTTCATGGTCGAACATTTATTTTGTTGATAAAAATTAAAAAATATTGCAGACACATCCCATTATCGTTTTTCTTTTCTTTTTTTCCCAAACAAATTCAACACTATAATTGAATATATTTGTAACATACAAAGTGATTATCCCAGGCTTTTTTAAAGTAAACAAAGCCCGTCATCAGCGTTCCGTTTTTTATCCAATGACATTGTCCACAGTTGGTGACAAGTAATGAATATTTATGTATGTTGCGTCATAATCTATGTTAAGCTTTGGATGATGCCTGACCTAGGGGTTTTGCAAGTCTACGAATACAGATACAGATCATGCGGATATGATAACCGTATAGTACCGTTCACGCTGGAAGCGCGTCAGATTTTGTTTCGAATCTCGCAAACAAAAAGTCAAGTTATTTTGAGCTAGGCCCACATGTCGAAGAAACCGTACTTCTTTGTCCACGATAATTTTTTACTGCACCCATTGTTGATGTCGTGATCCAACTCATCCGAGACCAAGTCCACGCTCCTTTTACTCAAATACGAGTCCATCGAAAACGGACTTAATTAAGTTTGGTCGAGTTCGAGTCGCTGGGCTTACTGCAACACCAGACCCAGTATACTGGGGCGCTGAACTCCTCTTTTGAAATTTCGACATTGACGGTCGTTAGCTGGTACGACCGTCACAGTCGACATTTCAAAAGCGGAGTTATCATCAGTTACTGCATGGGTCTATAATTCAACATCAACATGTCCAACTATAGGAATGATTAAAATTTACTGTATGCTGGCCTCCACAACAACAGACAAAACAACATCACAGACATCACTGTATCTTGGTTGCGCCATTTTGGGAGTCAAGGTTCATGCAGTGCGCATTTTAGGCGACACGGCGTTTTCGTGTACGAGTTGACTCTCGTGATATAGCCGCATGTGACGTTTGTGCAATGGGTCAATACTGTCTGTCTTATGTTGTACACGCTATTTGTTTCACAGTATAGGCCTACGTGTGGGCACATTGAACATAACATGACGGCTATTTCACTCGTTTCTCTCACTCTTTTTTCAGGCGGCTTCTTTGATTATTTTAAACTTTTACTTTCAACCTGTGTGGTTTTGCTATCCTTTTACTTTAAACTTTTTGTTTTTGATTTACCTTCTGTCTTAATTGATCTATGCTTTACTATTTTACAATAGTATTATTTGTATGCGGGACTCTTAGAAATAGCAGTTGTAATACTGATAATGCTACCCAGCTATCTAACACAAATACATTCATCTTGCAATGAGCTCTCAAAGCCACCGTATGTTTTCCCTTGCACACACGGGGCCACCGTAGCTTATTATGAACGCAGCAGGATGTTGGCGCAATGTGCAAGTTAAGAGAGAGTAACTGATATCTCTATGCTGATATCAAGGAGATGGGATCGTACCCGAGTGGCAAGGGACCAGGACGTATACGAGAGCAGCATTTAGTGTCCAACTGAGGGATTTATATGATCGGGAGCGACTCTGCCAATCCTTGTGTTTTTGTACTCATTCGTCATTATGGAAAGCGAAAGTTACGGTAAGTCCTGTCCATTCAGTCCTCTGTGGTATTTCACATTATCTATTTCTGAACCCATCAACACCACTATCTGAATTGAAACAAGTGCCAGAGAAGCTTAATTGTTGGGCATGGTCTGAGCAACAGAGGCAGTGCATTTGTGACGCAAAATGCCCATTCAGATTCCATTCTTCGTGTGTGAGCATGACGCCACCGAAATCTCAGCGTGTCATTATACTTAACTCGGGCTAGCCTTGAAAAATAGCTTAATGCAGTTTGCGTCATACATTACTCGCACTGTGCTTCAATAGTGACCATATTCAGCGGTTTTTCCTCCATGCTGTGTAACAACATTCCGCAAGTACTGTATTATCCACGTGGGGTTCTTGAGAAGGAAACAAAAAACTCCAGACACCGAGAACAACAAATAAACTTCCACGTCTTTTTTGTAATGATTTGTCAAAAGGTCAACGTGTGCGTGCTAGGCCTTGGTAATAAGTTCCCTCAGTGGGCACTTCTGGACAGGGAATTCTTGGCTGAGAGGATAGGGGAGGTACATGCCACAACTGGCCTGGAGAATTGTTGACGGGGGAGTTGGGAAGAATCATGATATACCTTTCTGCGTGAATTATCTTCAAGAAATAATGTTAACATCAAACCTGATTTCAGTCAGGCCTACCGATGAAATTGAAACAATGATTAGTATCAAATACCCGTTATAATAAAATAGTAGGTCTCATAGTAACTTTCTGGCAGCGGAATACCCTTAAAAAATGATAATAATAAGAAGAAGAATACTAATTTCAGACGAAGCCAGCCGTTGTTGTACCGGCATTTTGTTTTATGTTTTTTTGTGATTTGTATTCGTCTCATCTTTAACCAAGACGGAACATTCACAATCTTCGCTGCTAAGGAATGGATGATACTCCCAATATACAATCCATGTACATTATGTCTGCTATAAACTCAATTGTAATAGTTCACAAAATTACATATGACCGCCCTGTTTCTTGCTTCTGATTCGGTAATAATAATGATTACTATTATTAATAATAATCAAAATGTCAGACTACCACGCCAAAATGATACAGTTTTGAAACTTTGCAGTGACAGACCTAGATTTTGTGTTTATGTTGAAAATGTTACGCGTATGAAACGAAGACAACCTGAGATGTCACTAAATTGTTGTCCTTATTTTTACGTCTACTACTCAAGTATACCGATAATGAGAAATGCCTGGGGTGTGACCATTAAGGGTAGTGTGATTGGGCTTGCTGATATTTGCATTTTTTCTTTTTCAAGAAGATGTGATATTTTAAAGGGTTGACTAGTAGCTCTGTGTTATGAGTTGACACAGTAGCCTATAGCTGATCTATGAAATCCATTCTTTTCACTATGATTGGATCATTTCTGTTGTACAATGAGTTGACACATAATGGCCTAGCTTATCTATGCATCCTTTTCACGAAGATGGGATCTTTTCAGGGGTTATAGTTCTGTACTGTGGGTTGATTCCTAGACTATTGTCCAATCTACGTTCCACCGGAACCTTCCACTTAGCATCCCATCCCGTCTGTCAGTAGTTTTGTTCCGGGTGAAGACCATTAAGGAAGTTTGGATCGGCTGTCATTAACGTACGCATGTCTACACACTTCAGCTGTAAAGTCTCACGCAGAAAAACGACTGGCGACCTTCAGATGTGAAAACGAAAACGATTCCGTTAAACAGCTAAATAAATTCCATGTTTCCTCTTTTTGTGTAATGGCCAGCTGTCAGTGATTTCGAAACCTGTTGTGTACGGCATGTGTTTTTTTTTTTTATTAAAAAAAACAAAAACACGGACCCATATTAAGCAACTAAGAAGGGTCACTGCAGAATTATAGCTGTCAGATTTACATGAAGTAAAACTTGTGTT
The DNA here is from genome assembly GCA_911728455.2 of Marthasterias glacialis. Lineage (NCBI taxonomy): Eukaryota > Metazoa > Echinodermata > Asteroidea > Forcipulatida > Asteriidae > Marthasterias > Marthasterias glacialis. The sequence continues at coordinate 19,938,578 of OU452223.1, forward strand.
TGTTTTAATACCCACATATGGACGCTCTTTTTGATTTGTTTTTGGTAAAAAGGGTTCGTGGCTTTGGCATCCATTTCGAGATTAGGTATAATAGTTTTTGTTTTGTATAGCTTTTTGAAACTGGCGTCAGGGCTAACGGATAACTTCGTATTAAAAAGGTGTATAGTGACATATTATTGTAGGGCTGATTTTACAGTAAAAACTGTACTTGTTGAGTTGGTATGTTTTAGGTCGGGGTAGAAAAAGTTATTAGCTTTCGTTGGATACCTTGAACGATTTCTTTAAAGGATTAACGCCAGTTAAATCAAAAACCAACATGATTGAAAGCCTTGGTCGTTCTTTTAATCGACGTCAGTTTTATGTCATATTGAAGACAGCTAAAAAACTCTATCTCTTTCGCACGGCCAGCTGAGGGCAGCCGTACCTGTTGGAGTCAGCCAATCACAACGAGGCCGGTTTAAATCGAAAGTACTTCTGTCTACACTCTTCCTGGTGTCTGAAAGCTTGTGCTTTTGTATTTTTTTGTTACTCGAACATTTAACCTTTCTACAGTTGTTCGCTTGCGAAAATTCATTAATCTTTTTAAATCCTCTTTACCTCAACCCGAATCTGTCGCATAAAAGTTATGCTGCATTTAACTCCGTTCTTTTTACAGAACCGGGAAAAAAAACTCACGCTGTTATTCCGTTTGTACACGCCCGCTATTAAGTACATACACAACAACTTTGGATTTCTCGTGTACGTACAAAATAACTATCATTTACGTACACGGTAACTTTGGACTTATTATGTACTCAAACGATACCTATCATGTACATGTACATATACGATAATTATTATGTACGTACACGATAATTAGTGTACGTACACTATAAATTTTGTGTACGTACACAATAGCTACCGTGTGTGTACACGATAACTAACGTGTACACGATAACTTTGGACGTATTATGTACGCACGCAATAACTACCATGTACGTACATGATTATTATCATATAAATACACGATACTTATATCTACGTACAAGACAACTAGTGTACGTACACGATAACTATTGTGTACGTACACAATAACTATCGTGTACGTACACGATAACACGTTAGCATGATAACTTTGGACTTATTATGTACGCACATGATGTGGTTGGTCACTGCTTTAGCCTCTGTTATCAGTTATTTTCTCATTAACCGTCACTATATTTTAAGATACTATGAACAAATCAAAGAACTGAAATAAGTTAACCTGATTAACAACAAAGAAACTTCGTGATAGGCCCACTGTGAAGTTCACGTCACTTATCACACACACACACAACACAAAAAAAAACTGTTCAAGATACATTTGGTTACCAAAGTAAATCATTATACGATTTCTCAGAAATGTGATTTGATTCCACAGGAAGTTTCTTTACATCTTCTTTGTTGTGCATGTGATGCGAGTGCCAGAAAGGTATTTGCAAGCTGTGGTCAGCCGTAATAAGAATTGGAGATAAATGCAAACTTATGAACACTGTACGATAGTTATTAGCTGTGGTTTGTCTTTTCTTTCCGCAGCATTCTACCTTTCCTATTCGGCAAACTACTCCATGTCGTACGACTTCTCGATACCGTGGCGATGGAACCTGATTGTTGTACTTATCATGGCCGTGTTTGGAATAGTAGTCAACTCGGCTTTACTCCTGGTACGGTGAAGCACACATTCTGTATGACGTCACATTGCTTACAAACGAACCCAAAAGCATGGGAGGCACAAAAAGTGTACACGATTTTATCAGGTGTTATGAAGAAAAAAAACCGTGTGAAACTGCAATTAAAATAAATGTATATTAATCTTTTTACAAAAGAGGCCCTCTTTGTTCTTATGGTGTATTATCTTGCCTGCCAGGAAATGACAAATTTTGATATTTTTATCCATGGTCTATATCTCTTCAGCTGTTCACTTGTACATTTTTACACTCAGGTCAGTGACAACATTTTCATAAATTAAGATTCAACTAATACAAGTGTCAAACTAGCGTTTCAGAAGCTGAGATTTAACTCTTGATAGTGTAAGTTCAACTCTTCAATTGAGTTACATTTAACTCTTTCAAAGTGTTGTCACTGGCCGAACTCTTTAAGTGTTGATTTAACACTTTGGTGTTTAGAGTGTGCATACCAGTGTATTTCCAAGCAGGCAAATCATGCGAAGCTTATACGGAAATGTGTTCATTCTGCACTGTGGGCAGTGATGGGGGAGTACCCCAGCACGACCCACATAATATTTCAAATAACATATCAATAATAGCTTACAGTTTGCACCATTGCTCCGTATAGTATATCAACAATTGACAAGGTTGTATTCTGGCATTGATTAAGATAAAGACAACGACTTGATAGTTTCCTGCTCAGTCCCATGCACACTAACTTCTTGACAATCGTGATTTTAGTGCGATGAAATTTACAATGGGAGATATATTTCGAGACGACAGGTGCATGGCGGCACACTTACCAGGTATATCAATTGTTTTTGTGATAATGCGCATGATCAGAACTACGTTAACAATGAACATTTATCTACACAGCCGTATACTGAGAGAGATGCGACATGGACTGACCGCTGTCTTTGGTCGAGCGGCTGCTGGACGCAATTTTCGGTGCAATATTTATAGCACAACCCAATGTGCAGTCTAGTCTAGCACCCTGTGTATGCACATGCGTTTTTTCGGGTTTTTGTTCGTTTTTTTTGTTAGTTTTGTTTTGTGTGTTTTTTTTCTTCTGAAAATGGCTTCTAATCGCAAATTGTCACAACTCTCTTAATATACAGCTCTGTTTACCCGTTAAGCCTACTGCCACTTGGTGTTCGGAAATCTACCATTTCTAAGTGTTTTTTAGTTGATGGTGTCGTTAGTGGAAGAATACTACCATATACAAATTCTATCTGAGGTATTAGCCTATTAGGGTTGAGCTTGTACTTTTGATGAATTTTTCTTTATGTCTTTTCCGCAGGTGATTGTGTTAAATCAACACATGCGCACAATCTCCAACCTGCTGGTTGCCAATTTGGCCGTAGCCGACCTCATCATGTTCTTGTTCTCAGTGCCCTTCGACATTGTGCAGTGGAACGTCATCAGCTGGCCGAGAGGCATCGGGGGTGCAGCTCTCTGTAAAATCAGCAGTGGAATATGGATGCTGGCCCAGGTGTTAAGCGTGACGTCTTTGACGGCAGTTAGCGTGGAGCGTTACTGCTCGTTACGTTGGCGGATGCAGGTGAAACGCTCATTTCTCATTCTTGGGGTTGTGTGGCTCATCGCCATCGTCTTAAGTATACCCGTAGTGGCATTCTCCCGCGTCGAATATTTCGGGCAGTACCTCTCTTTCTGCTACGTTGCACCTCCTTGGGTTGCAAATGAACATGTTTTCGTCATCTCTTACTGCGCGCTGACGTACGTTCTTCCGGTGATTGTGATCACGTACTGTTACGCGGGCATGGCCTCTACTTTGGCGCGTAATGTCAGCACCGATACGACAACGGTGCGTGCCCGGCGTCGCCTCGCAGTGGTGGTCCTTTTTCTTGCCATCTCTTTTATCATCTGTTCGTTTCCTATTCAATTTATCAACGTTTATCTTCTGTTCCCGGACCCGTTTGACATTTCCTATGATTTTGTTATCACTTGGTTCGAGGTTGGCCACGTATTGGTGTACGTGAACTCCTGCCTCAACCCGCTGGTAGTGTTTGTCATCAGCAGTTTGCATCGTAAACAGTTGATGGGGTTTATCACCAACTGTAAGAAATCTCCCATATCGGATCATTGTGATCCCTATGCTCAGATACAAGAAGATGTATCCGTAAGTGAGACGGAACACGTAGACGTGGAGCCTTAAAATAATATGTCCAGCAATGTCACAAACAATTCATTATTCGTATAATGACGGATTTGCAGTGGCGTAACGAGGGGGAGGGTGGGAGGGACGGGAGTCACGTGCCCCCCATGTCCCCCATTTGGAATCTAGACTTTTGAGATTAATAATTACCAGAATAAAATGTTACATTCTGTAAGCTTTTATGTAGTAATTCTAATGTTTTTAAGACTACCCTTTTTTATACACGCAGACAATGTATTTGTACCTCCATGTCAGATAACTTTATAAAAAATAGTAAACTGCATACAACAAAAGCGCACAAAAGGGGCTTGTTTAGGAAAAATTCAAACGGAAAATAATTGCAAATGCCCAAAAGTGCCCCATATTAAAAAAAAATGACTCAAAGGCCTCTTATGCCTCCTAAACTTTTAGTCTAGTTTCGCCGCTGCGCGCGCATTCGCGACAAAATACGTCTGCTTTCCTGATCAATAACAGGTTATCAAAAGTTGCAAAACCGTAACTACGGATTGCACACTTATTACGTCGTGAATCCGTTATGGAAAGTGACGATTACGAGTACGTATGGTAGATTTTAATTGTATTAGTCCATTGACGTTCGGAAATACGTGTTGATGGGTCTCGAATATCGACGGACCGGTTGCGAATGCGTAATTACTTATTATGAATACGCAGTAAAGAATTGCAGATGCGTAATTATGGGTGTGGATTTGGGTTTATTTTTGCAATAGGAAATACTCCTGCTGCTTTGAGAGCATCTGGTTCTATAGCTGTTTTAAATATTCACGCTTTTAAAGATCGTGTTGTATTGACCGAAGAAAGGGGTTGCGTTCCCTCATTAAAGGTAAATACAGGATGGGTATATTCACCCAAAAAGAAATTATTAGTATCAGCCTGAAAGCTGACTGATTTATGAATTTCATGCAAGTATACTAGTACTGGTACTGCAGTACTAATCTCCCATGAAAATATTTCTTTCTGAAGTACTGTCAAAGGCGAGAAATAGAATTAAAGACCCGATTTTAATATCGGTTGCAACAATCGAAATTAAGATCAATGTGTTTATACATGCTGAAAGTGTGCACGGTTTTTCACTATTTTCCGCTGTCTCAGTCGACGGATTGAGCCTAAATTTTCACAGGTTTGTTTTTTTCATGTTTATATTGAACCACACAAAGTAAGAACACTTTACTGTCAGTTTTACCAATCCTATATTTTACCTATAGCATACGTTTGGGATTTAGCCAAAAGATATTACACTTAAAAGTGCCAACTTTTGAAGTGGCATTTAATGTGTATGACCAGTAATTTTCTTAATTTACTTTGCTTGATTGGGGAGGGGCTTTGTAAAATATATCCTCTCCGTTCACATCTTATACTTATTTTAATGTACATGCTTCATCGGGTGTAAAATGGTGTGGAGCTTTTACCTGCTTATTTATATAAAATAATGTACTATGAATTCATTACATTGAACTAAACAAAAGCTTGTGGTGACGTTACGCAATTGAAAAACAAAATTATATTTGTGTAATCAGCTATGGTTAATGGAGCCACTCTTAATTTGGGTTATAGGGATCAATCTATCACACAGTTAAGTTTGGAGTAAATTTATTATCTAAGCACATAAAGAAAACTTTAGGTGGTGTCCAGGCATTAAAGCATTTGAGGTGATGTCTTTGCTGGGGTGGATTTCACAAAGTGCTAGGACAAGTCTTATCTTGAGTTAGGACGATTAACTAGTCTTAACTTATAGGACTAGTCATAAGTTAAGACTAGTCCTAAGTTATAGGACTGGTTTAGTGAAATCCAATCCTGGTAATCTATTTCTTCTAAACATGAATGTTGTGCTTAGCTGTGATTAATGTTATGCTTACGAAGCTATAATGACATTGGCTATGCGACATTTTTTCGTATAAATAGCACAACAAAATGAAGTGAACTTGGTTTTATATGGGAACTATATTTTTTAAACATACTTTACAGACCTATGTATATATATTATATAAATGTATATTACTTATTTTATGTGCTTCCATTTTATATTGTTGCTTTGATTAGCCGATCTCATCTTGACAAATTTGCTTCTTGATACCTGTCTCTCATAAATAACTTATGTAACGTTTGTTATGTTAAAAGTTCAAATATTTAATGGTGCTATATAAAAATAATAAGCCTGTAACGTTTACTGTATTTTAAGTGTACATTTTTAAGTACTTGGTATATACTGCGGATGGATACTTTGTAGTTTTCATTCCTGTGTACATAACATTTAGATATTGTTTTTTTTCACAATGTATGCTGTTATTTATCAACTTAAGTATCTTTCAAGAAACACATTGTTGAAGTTTAATGACATTAGTTCAAGAGGTCCTCCTTCTTGACACGCATAGTATGGGCTACACGCCACCATATTTCGTCTCTCTGGTTTTGATCGAGCCAACCTCGGTACCAAAGAAATTGACGCGGTGAGATCACTCACCCCTGGGAAAAAGGTCGGGGCTATTTCTTTGTGTACATTTTGACTCCCAAAATGGCGGACAGGATAGGCGCGCGTTATTAGTGCTGTGCGCGTCGTGAAATGGGTCAATATTGTCAGACATTCAGTATTCCTGATTTTGGAATTTTTATCATCACGCGCGTTTTGCAAGATATGACACTTTATTAAGCGGGAATAACGATTTGATATGTCATGGTGATGTTTACTTGCATTCTTAAGTTAAGATTTCAAATAGGCCTACTCACTTTTGAATTTTTTTTGTAAAATTTGAAATTGGCTTATCTAAGTTGTTGTATCAACATTTCGCCGAGTATTGTGCTGAAAAAATGTAGTGTTTTGAACAAAGCTGATTATGTAGTTATTTTTTTTTCTTTTTTTGAGAGTTGAAATCGATTTTTAGAATCCAATTCAACGTTAAAGATTCGTACAGCTTAAAATCGTGTTTCTGTACTGTGGAGAAGGAGAAAAAAAAAGAACCAACATTTTGTTTTTCAATATTTATTGGGGTTTACAAAACCCCAAAAGTAGACTGTGTTCTTTAGGCATACTCACAGATGACAAAGTGTTCGGGGACTATACCAATTTAATTCAGATTCCACGTGTTTCTTATGTTAAAATCGACAAGTAAAATGTACAATTATCTACCGTTAGTACTGTCTCCTGTAAATAAACGATGTATTGTTTTGTATCTTTTACGTTTTTTAAAATACACCAAATAATTAATAACAATTTTGTATCGTAGTTAACAAAGAAGGTGGACATGATTATTAATGACTTAATTTTACAAACATTTTAACCGAAACATGTGTTAGTTGCAGGATTTTGTGGGCATTTTGTGTCCGGGAAACCAGCATAACGTGATCCATCACTAGTACACTCGAATGAGTGCTGGGTCCGAAATGACTCGGAGAATGAATGGGTTATACCCATTACAGGTTCAGCATTAGCCGTTTTGGGGTCAACACAACTCAAAATTTGAGTCATAAATACGTGTAACTGACCCGGAGTTTTGGTGTTGTCGCAGAAAGCGGTTCATGCTGATCTGGAAATGGGTAAGCCTATGGTCCAAACAGACTATTCTTCGGGTAGTTTCTGACCCGGTACTTGTTTTTGTCGTTAGAATGTAGGCCCTGAAGTTACATTTGAAACATGTATTAGTCGTTTTTAAATATACAGTCTGACTTTCAGTGGCTTCCTAAAAAACTTAGATAAAAACAAAATATGTTAGCTGAAACTAAAGAAACACATCCTGTTTTCACTACACAACATCTTTAAACTGTCTGGAAGTATACACAAATTATGTATCTATATAATTTTGTTTATAAATATCATTCGTAATTTCTTTACTACCTGAGTGAGGTTGTGAACATAATTATGTAAAGTGACCCTTTTCGAAACCAGGTTTAGGCCTGTCTTGGGCTTCGGCCCGGCTTGGGCTCTGATTTGGGCTGGCTTGAGCTCCGTTAGGAAACGTACACTTTTGCTATATACCAGACTTCGAACAGGCGGACGGTCCCTAAGCCGGAGCCCAAGCCTAAGCCGTGGTTTCGAAAATGCCCAATGTTAAAGACAAACTTTTATTTGGTAACCATCGGGGGAAAAATGCTGAGTACACTCTAAAAAACAACGGTTAGAATTGAACCGGATCCTGGGTCCCACGTTGGCCAGACCCATTTCTGGATCAGTATAACCCGAAATCTTAGTCAAACTGACCCGAAACTGTGTCAAAATGACGCAGAATCCGAGTCAGAATCCAATTTTTTTAACCAGTTTCCGAGTCAGCCTGACCCCAAAATGGGTTGGGCTTCCTGGGAGCCGGAATCCGGGTCAATTCTGACCCAGGAGCTATTAAGGGTAGTTTTAATCCAAGAGACTGATCAAATTCATCCAAGTACAAATCCAAGGAAAAGACTTTGCCTGAAATACTGTCAGAGTCGAGAATTTAGCACTTTCCCAAAATCATAGTTGGCGTATCTGCAATCGAAATAAATACGTTTACGAACGCACACAAAAATCACTTGATGTTTTCACTCGGAGTCACCCTATTCAATACAGCTTTTCCCGCAGGTTGGTTTAAATGATGACACTTTTGAGGGAAAGGGAGAATCGAATTGACTTTTGAATTCAATTTACTTTTCAAAAAATAAACAAATAAATAAAATGCTCAATTTCAATTTGTATAAACATGGTAACTCCGTATATTTCCATTGTACCTTTTAATATTTATCATTTGTCAACACTGAGCATATGTTGTTATCAAACTGGAAAGTTTCTTTATAAAATTCATCTCGAAGTTCTAATCATTCCCTTAAATTATGAATTACATCATTCGCCTTCACTCATTTACATTAGTTGTGTCAGGATTGGGTAGATGAGGAAAAAGCCATAGTTATGAGCTTATTGAGAACTGACATATCTTATCACCTTGCACCGAATGGTACTGAATTCATGAATGGTATTGTTACAGCAAGAAACGTCGGAAACTTGATCAGGTTATTTTGTTTTCCTTCCTTTCAACGAAAAAAACAAAGAAACAAAACTACGTATCATGTGACTGCGGTCATAATGCTTGCTAAGAACTAGGCCAGACCGGAGTATATTTTTATACTAAGGTTTCTTTGTAAATACGGAAGTCCTGCAGTGTGGCCTTGCTCGATTTATGACCCCAATTACCAGTTGTCTTAACCTCGGTGTTTTTTCTGCCAAAGTGCATCATCATTCTATGGGTCAGGTTCGAAATTTCCCTCTTCTTGGATCAGTATTTTTATTTTTCAGAGAGACAATGTAGGCTACTACAGCTATGTTGAGGCATAGTTTTACATCTCAAATCTATAGGTTTACATCTCAAATCTATCTCAGTGAGCTACAAGACTTTATAAGGACTTTACTTCGTTGAAAGAGGTAATTTGTAACAACAGCTTACGCAACTATTGCCCGGCCGAAAACTAATTATGTCACATGGTTTAAACGATTGATGAAATCAAGACTTTCATCTGATTGCAAACTGTAAATTCATCCTGCAACGTGATACAGGGTGGCCGATTCATCAGGCTGTAGCTGATCTATGATTGAAGCTTCTTCAGACAGCAAACAGTCGTTGCTACGTGTGAAGACAAACCATGCACAGGCGTCCCTGATGCAAGCGGCCGCACACCGGAGGACCGATTGGTTTCCCTTGATCATCTTGGAAACAATGTGATCGGGCAGTGTCTTACCAGCTGTGTGGAGGTAGAAGTTCTTCTCTCTACGCTGACAAGAATTAGGCGGGTTGGGCGTAGATGCAGACGTGCCAGCACCCTGTGATGGCGCAGTGAAATGGTCCTCCTCAGTTGAGAATCTCTCCTCTGTAACAACGGTACTGGCGGGTGTGGTCAAGAGGTCATTCTCAAGATGGTGCAGAACTGTAGAAAGCTGCATGGTCTGGAAGTCACCATCCTCTGTGATAAGAACTGTAACGGGAGCTTTACAAAACAGTTGAAAGAAGAACCTTTACCATATGATTGTGCCCAAACTGCTTTGACAATTTACAACGTTGTCTGGGGGTCTTAACGTTAGTTCCACAGCAAAATTATGCTGCACACGCAATCATAGACTCTCGACTTTGTGTTGTTCGTTTGAAGGTTGAAATAAGATTTTAATTTAAAGTGGAAACTTCCCAAACACAACCCTTTCCAAGCATAAACATTTCTTGATTGACAACTATGAAAAATACAGAAGTGTCTAAATGGACGATAAAAAAATACTTTATACAAACAAGTTCTGCTTATCATTCGTGTTGACAACTTAAAAAAAAAAAAAACACGTAGCACCTTTCCTATATTCTTTAGCAAACGACGGCATTTCAGACTTCATGCTTTTTCATCCGGTGAAAATACAAATTTTTGAAATTTGACGAAAAGAATTACATAAGCAACCATACCACAACCTTGATAAACACGAGTGAACTTAAGTTGAGAAAATGTTTGTATAAACACGTAGCCCCTAAAATGAGACACTGTGTATGATAATGTTGGGAAGTAATGACACCCACCTGCTGTAGAAGGATTCACTTTTGTAACTGCGACACCAAAGGACGTTGTCGTCACCTCATCCTCAAGATTTTTCAAATCTGTAGTCGGCTGTATGATCTCATCCGTAATTTGTATTTCGGTTATGAGTTCCGTTACAAGAACTGCAATTAAATTGAGTTGATGATCTGCTTCATTATTAATTGCAACTTGTAGTGATATAACATTCAAATTTAAATTCCCCTTACATAGATTCTGCCTTGTGATTGGTTTAGAGCGCGTCACATGATATGTCTTATTTTTGATTGATGGCCGCGCGAACAGTGCACTAAACCCATAACCAAAATGTACCATACCCGTAGTAATCAGTGTACTATACCCTTAGCAACGGTAGCTTCTAGGTACCTTGACTTCTAGGCACAATGTGGGGTATTATAAAACAAACACTACCCCGTTTGAAAATAAATTATGAAAATTGTTCTTGCTGTAGACCAACCCACCTTGAGATGCCTCGTTTTCCTCTACAGTCATTACTGTACTGAAGGGCGTGGTCGTCTGTTCATCCTCAAGACGTTGCAGAACTGTAGTCGGCTGCAAGGTCTGAAAGTTTTCATCCGTCGCTGGTGTCTCGGTTATGACTTCCGTTAATACCAGGTTTTCTTCTGTAATTACTGTACTGAAGGGCGTGGTCGTCTGTTCATCCTCAAGACGTTGCAGAACTGTAGTCGGCTGCAAGGTCTGAAAGTTTTCATCCGTCGCTGGTGGCTCAGTTATGACTTCCGTTACAAGAAGTGTTGTTAAAGCTGAACATGAAATCGAGGAATACACTGTTAGTCGACATTGCATCCCCGGTGTGGCTACCCTTTCGTCAAGGCCTTCGCGGCTTAGACATGTGTAGCCGCGAAGCCACTGCAGCCGAAGACCAAGTCAGCGCGCACGAGTGGCGAAGCCACGAGGGCCTTTTCCAACTTGTCAAGAAATTATAATATTTTTCTATATTTCTAGATTTTTGCTACCCTAACAGGGTAGCAAAATTCCCAGCCAATCAGAAGCGATGGGGTCAGCTAAGATTAAGCACATCCGCATTGTGATTTGCCAACCTTTCAGCGCTGTACTTATTTGCGTAAAAAATATGAATAATTTATGTTTGAAACTTCATGAATAATTCAACATAAAAAACAGCGAAATCAAGTTGGAAAAGGCCCTCCTGGCTTCGCCACTCGATCGTGCGCACTGACTTGTATGGTCTTCGCGGCTACATAGTTGTCTAAACCACGAAGGCCTTAACGAAAGGCTACGGTGTGGTAGGAGATTCTGTCCCCAAATTCTATCCCCATACGGCGAAATGTGTAGAAATTTCGTCTGATATCGCCCTCTTTTGACTCCAACTTCCTCAGCCGATGTTAATTTACCGTATGGGGGACACACACTGTGGCACCGGCCGTATATCAATATTGTGTTTACCAACATTATATGAATGAAACCAACTTTTCATTTCACAAATGTAACTGTATTCCAAGGAACATGGTCTCCCATGATTTACAATATCGGCATGTTGTTAAACACTTGTGGCACTTTCGGGGTTCCGTACGTTTTTTTTCCAGCAAACCCCCGTACTCCGGTAAACTTGTCGGAACTCTGTTTTTTCCGTCACAATTAAAATGTTTCTATGGATTTTAATGTCATACAAAACCTTCTTTATGTTTGTTTAGATTTTCAGAAGTTTAAAGATGAACACAAAATGAAGTCAGAGGAAGAATTCACTATTGATTACAAAAGTAATTCGATGCTTACCGTTTTCAGTAGTTTGCACATTGGTTGTAGTTGAAATAGCGGTTGTTATTACTTCTAGATCAAGAACAAACAAAACAATCAGAAGATATTTTTTTCCTGGTGATTTGTGGTTTCTTTTTCAACGATGATAGAAATTGATGGTACAATTCGTCTTCGTTTTGGGGAAGTTTGTTAATTAAAACCCTAGTGTTTTCAAAACTAAAAAACACATAAAAAATAACAGAAAAGCTCTATTGCCACTTTACACGGTGATATAACAACTATTTGTTGTCTATCAAAGCGAAAGAAATATAGACTGCGACGCGTATAAAACAAAACGCATCTGCTGTACGCCGTGTAGAAAAGAATTGCATATTGATATATTGGAATCATGGATTAGAATGAGTATACAAAATCTTATATTATACCATTCTTGAAAGGTATGGTACAAGTTTGGAAATGATTTAGTGAAAATCCCTTTTTTCTTTTCTTTTTTAGAAAGTTTTTATTATCACCAATTATGCAGAGAAATATTTCTGTCTGAAATACTATGGTGAATTGACGCCTTGCACGCAAGTCACACGCGGCGATTGTGTCACTCAAAATGGCGCAGCCAAGAATATTGTAATGATGACGTCATGTGAACTAGGTCAACAGTTGAACATGGGTGCTTCTTTGGATTATTATTTCGAAAGGCAAAACCGAAAATAAAATTCACAAAATCCCAGACAACACACGAACCGTTAACCGGTGTTTTCTTGAGCACTAGACCAACTAAGTTCATAAACATTTCATAGGTTGGCCGTGAGATGTATGGGAAATTTAGGATTGAGATATGTTCTCTTCCCAAAACTAATGATAGGCTATACATATACATTAAATGAAACATTTTAGTGCAAACCACTCAAATGTTACGTTCTCTCGTATGCCAATAGACCTTATGTATTGACTTGGTCCATCGCCGCCATCTTAGAGGTAAAACGATGATGAAACAATGGAAACGCGCTAGATTTGTAACGCGCGGCGGACAGCTATGGCCAATGTACAACCTACTTTTGACCTCTCGGCGAGGGCGCCCTACTCAAATGACGTCATGTGCATAGGGTCTTTTACTAACTTACCTTCCTCCTCGCAAATGTATTTCTTGGTAGAGTCACAATTGTGAGCTTTCCATGTCTGGCTTGATACGTGAAGAGTGATGCAGTCATCATCCTCCCGCTTCCCGCTTGTAGGCCAACTGGTGTACCCCAGCCCACTCCAATCCAACCACACCCAGGTATCGTCCCCACTGCCCACTAAACCCATCCAGTAGTCGCTGGTCGAGGCCCCGAATTCTGAAATGGCATTGTACAATGTCTGACTCTCTTCGGCTGAGTTGACGTAGACAAGATGGCTGCCGGTGGCTGCGCAGGCATCTTTAGCATTGCTCCAGGTTAGTTTTGACGTAACGATGACGTAGTTCGAGGTGGAAGTAGAATAGTCTTGTAAGGAAATACGAAAGAAGTCATTGTTAATGTTCACATAAAGTTTGTGTGGCTTTGTAAAACAATTTTTTAAAGTTTTTTTTAAACGAGCTAGAGAAGGAAATGTTCTGAACATTTCTGCTGCCACATTGTCACAGTTTCTCTATTTAAATATATTCATATACAGTATTGTTGTCTGCTGGGGAAAAAACAACAATTGTTATTCGTGACGCTAAATCTCTTTAAACAAAGATCAGGACAAACTGCTGATGGTGGTTCGCTCTTTGAATTAAGATTATAAATATGGTAATATTAATGCTGACAAAACTGCCGCTTAATATTGGATACCCTCGTTGAGTAAAGACAATGTACATTTATCGGTAATGTTTGCCAGACTGCTGCAAGTGTATATGTAATATTATTTTGATTAAGATTGAGACAACAAACTGCTTAATGACATAATCATTGTAGCTCTGTTTAAACGGAGATATTCTTATTCAACCAGGGAAATAAACTTACCATACGATGTCTCCGAACTATGACAAGAAACTAATGTGATGAACCATACGCATGTAAGAGCTACGGGCACCAACTACAAAAGAAGATAAAACTAGAGTAGATCGTTTGCAATTTATACAATTAAGTTAATTTTGAATCATAAAGAGTGATATATTGTGGAAATATTGAAATTAGGCCTGTTGAAATTAGCAACCGGCTCCATCTTTGACCGAAGTCGCCCAAATAGGGGCCAATTATTATTTCTATACTTTAGGGCAAGCGGAATTTGAACTATGAAATAATAATAAGGTCCGTCACTGTGAGAAAGTGTCCTCATGCTGTCTACGCACGGACAAGAACTTCTCTCAACACAAAAAATTTTTCTTCTCCGAACTCACTTTGTCTCCCCAAATAACCAAACAGACAAAACAGAAATAGAACACCAGAACACCGATTTCTTATGCCCCATCCCGCTATTTTATAAACAAAGTAATGTTTCCATATTCCTGAACATTCAACATCTAAAGAGAAATATCTCTTAACAGTTCTACATCAAATTTATAACAGGTTACTTACGATTTGGTTGGTTCGGATCATCTCTTCAGTTATATTTAACTTCTTCTCTTTGATAAACAGCAACCGACTAGTCAACTTCTTAATTACTACTGCAGCGACCCGTGTATTGTTTAATTACAACATCCA